>CALYLW010000680.1:138935-522576 GCA_944989445.1 Ampullaceana balthica | reverse complement strand
GGTGTCACCCTGTGCGGGCCTCAACCTCCGTACCCACATAGCGACGCCTCGAGGCCCTAAAATTGTGAAATGTTGATGATTTATCATTGAAATACGTTAGAGAATGCATGGCAGTTGTGAAGGAATCAACATTTGGGTGGACGATAAAGTTTATTGAAGGGAGTTAGGAGGCCATTGTCATTTTTACATAAACGAGTTTATGCTAAAAGCACGATATTTGATGTATGTTGGACAACAGCAACCTTACCAAACATGAGACGCACGCATTCAAATTAAACAAAAGAGGCTGTTTATATTTTATTTTATTATATTTTTTTATTATTATAATAATTATTTTTAAAAAAATAAAAAAGAAACACAAGTTAACAATCTCATGTTTATTGAAAATATCAGTTTATCATGAACAATTTATAAAGAAGCATATCGTAAAACTGAAGTCGACTATTGCTTTCATATATTGCAAGCTATGACACGAATGTGATTCACTTTTCCACACAAAACGTGAACGTGTGAGAAGATGTGAGTAGTGATAGTGGTTTTTAATGCAAACAAGAAACTGTGTCTGTGTCAGTCTCTGTATGTGAATAAACATCAGTTGATATGGGTTTGAATTGCAGTCTCTGTATGTGATTAAATGGGTATATCTTCATATGAGTTACTGAAAATATCATCACATGAATGAATGAATTGCAGTCTCTGTATGTGATTAAATGGGTATATCTTCATATGAGTTACTGAAAATATCATCACATGAATGAATGAATTGCAGTCTCTGTATGTGAATAAATGGGTATATCTTCATATGAGTTACTAAAAATCTCACATGAATGAATGAATGCAGTCTCTGTATGTGATTAAATGGGTATATCTTCATATGAGTTACTGAAAATATCCCTAAATTGATGAATGAGAATCTCTACTGGTGCGTGAATGGGGAGTTGTGTCTGTTGATTATTTGATATTGTTATAAGGGTTTGGACAATAATTAGGTGAAGTAAAAGGACATTATAAAAATCCTCTTGAATATTTCAGTGCATATAATTTTTAGAATTGTTTTTTTTTCATATTGTTTCCCCCTGTCTGTTAGTGGATACTAATTTTATGTTTAAGTTGTAATTTTTTTATTGTAACTCGTGAGCATGGGCGTTTTCCGATAAGACACAATATATCGGCATCCTTCCGTCTCTCAAGGCGATGGTGCATCACCGTTGGGTTGGGTTTTCATTCCCTCGTGTGGCTGAGCAGTCCTATCCTTGAGTGACAGTCTTTCCCACAGCTTTTGCACACGAGTTCTGTGCTTCCCAATGTTGTGTCCTTTCTCCTAGCTCTTCTGTCTGTAGCCTCCTCCATCCTTCGTTCCTCGGCTACTATGACGCCCTCTTTGACAAAAGACACAATAGGTGTGATTATAAAGTGAAACACTATTTTTTGTGTGTGGTTATTTTCATTTTAAACCAACGTGTTGCAAATAACCCACTGTTTTTTTTCCAGAGTAATTCTTTGATTAGCAATGATTTTATAGTCAAATAAAAACAGACTTCATTATATATATATATATATATATATAAAACATTTTTAAGAGACACTCTTACGTAGCGTAGACCTAAATTTACCACTTGTCGTGTAGTACAGTACAATACGCATAGACGAGTTGATTGTTTCAAACACGGTAGTCATGGAAACCAAGACGTGATACACGTTCCGCAGGCTGCCGCCATCGTTGAAACCTGGCACCACCAAAATGACGACCAGGAGGACCACCGACGGGGTGTAGCAGACGATGTGGACCGTGGCCAGGGTCGCTACCATCCTGACAGTTTTTGACATTTTTCGGTGGACCGTTTTTAAAGTTTTCACGTCTGCGCTTGTGGTCGCTTCCCGCCATTTGGACTGCCGCTTGATTTCCGAAATGATGACGATTGTGAAGAGACACGTGGCAAAGAATGAAGCGATCTGAACGATGGCATGAACGGTCAGCGATACGTTGTAGTCGGCCGGGCCCGGGTAACGGGTGGAGACGATACCGACAACAGTTCGGTTCAGTTTGTAATCGAATCTCCACCCGAAGTTATACTTCAAGTAAAACGGAACCATCGTTAGAGCCATTCCTGTGTAAAAAATAATTATCGTCGTCACGGTGACCTGGGTGGTGATCAGTTGTTTGACCTTCAGCGGCACCACCACGCACAGGCACCGCTCGAGCGTGACGAAAGCCGTGATGCACCCTGCTATCCTCCCTAAAGTCCCTCGCGGGAAGTGCACGAAGAGACTCCGGAAGTCGTCCGTGGACAGCGGAATGTCGATGTTGACCAAAGCGGGGATGCTGCAGGCGCTGTAGACGAGACCAGTGGTCAGTGAACCGATGTCCGCCACGGCCAGGGAGAGGAGGCTGATGTTGACGTTGTCGCGGGTGCCTTGCCTGAGAAAGACCACGAAGTTGGTGATGTTGGCGGCCACGCCGAGGGTCGCCAGGATGGCGTTGATGTACACCTCGTTGACTGCGGTGATGATCACGGTGATGCCGTCGCTTATCATTGTGATACGATCACTTATCATCTGGAATTATCTGTTTTGTGAACTGATGTGGTTTAACGTTATATCAAAATGTTATGCCCAGTTATCAATGCGATACGTTTACTTGTCATTTTGGAATGCTGCAATGCTGCTCGTATGATTTAGCGTCTTGCCATTGTGATACTTACAGATATATCATTTTGATACATTTTGTTATCGTTGGGATACCTTGACTTATCATTTGGGAACATCTTGCAAGGTAGATTAGCGTCACGATGCACTCTACTTAGCTGCGGTTTGCTAGAGATCACAATAATAACTTAAATAAAGTATATAACCTTCTAGTGAATCATCCCATGTATAGTGAATCATCCGGAATATAGAAATATAGTTCATATTGATGACAAACAATATTAACATAACGTTGTTTTTCATTTTAAATTAAATTCTCTTTGACAGTTTGCAAAGATTCTTGAAATTATACAATACATTTAAAATATAAAACTTATTTATTATGAACTTAGTCTGATATCTCAATGGTTCCTATTGAGCCTAGCATCTGGGAGTTGTCTGTCTAAGTACCACAAATACTGGCGACTTATCCCGGTATGTATGAATTGCTTACTTATCCAACTTAAATTTTAATTTTGTTCTCTACGTTATTTCTTGTAAATAATTGAATCGGTTTGATCTTTGTACAGTTGTAGCAATAAGGAAATAGATAATAAGATGGATACGTTTCTTTGGCTAAACTGGTTACCAGAAGAAACTACAACGCAGACATTTATAGAATACATGTTTTGTGACTTCCATTAGCTCAATAAGCACCCGTGAGCTGCGTGTAATTTGTAAACGATTTCTATGCAAATGAGTCCTCTGTTTTAGCACAATGACACATTTCAAAGGTGGTTCGTTCTTATAGTTAAGACATTGCTATGATGTTAAAAGTTTAAGAAGAAAGCAAACGTGCTTGTCAAAAACTCGGTCTAAAATCATGTAATGATTTTTCCGTTCCAACAATATGATGTATGTTTATAATTAAAGTGCAAAAAAAAACAAAAAAAAACCAAAAAAAAACACTTAATTGTAATATAATTCTGCACACAATACACACGCTATAGTTTTTTTGTGTTTTTTTAAAAACAAATTATATGTTTTAATTTTCTGTTTATTTTGTTCAGAGTGTTTTAAACTGACGTATTAAAAGATTGTGTATTAACAAAGAAAGGACCAACACTTCTGCTTGCAACCACAGATTAAACATATTAGAAATGACCTAGTTAAGTTGTTTATTTTAATGTTAGAGGCCGTGAACGACTGAGCAATCACAGATTATTAACAACATATTATTTCGCGTTTCTTATAACTTATTTCAAACCGATACTTTTCTTTTAAAGCAGCACATTACAATTATCAAGTTTGGCGTATTATCTAATGACGGATTCTGTAGACAAAATGTTGGCTTTGTGCTCTATCATCTAAGATCAAATAACAAAGTCTTGCTCTACAAATTGATTTTGTGGGTGAAGCAGTTTTCCTTCTCATTAATATGATAATGAAAACGCGAATCGCGAATAATCTCGCGTTTTGCGGAAGACAAAAAACGCATGAAATGAAACTACAAAGAAGATCAATGAACAAGATGCTTCAAGCAGACGATGAATATTTGGAGCACACTCTCAAACCGCAGTGGTTTTTACTGCATTTTAAACACGAGTATATTTATCTTTGATTATTTTGTGATTCCTAGATGCCATATGAATCAGATTGAATCAGATTGAATCAGATTGAATCAGTTTGTGGGCTTCACAATAACCTCGCTGCCCACCTTAGAGGTAGTCGATCTCCTTCCGATTATAAGTGTGTTTCGAGACCAACATTGAGAATAACACCGAGATCAACAATGGGACAGAAATTGATATGGACATTTAATATCATCATAAACACCCGATGTTGAGATCACCATTGAGACCAACCTTGACAACATTTTACCACCACGTACATTTATTGGGACCAGGTAACAGACTGGGGAACTTCAAGTGCAACAATGACATTGAGTTCAAGAACTTCACTCAAGCATTACATAATCTTTATTCGGTGACCAATTAGAATATTGGTGCAGAAGGATAATTGGAATTTTCTCAGAGGAAACGGCACAATATAATATCGGAGTGGTTATTTGGAGATATCTTCGCATAACGCTGACCATTATATGGAGAGGCAGATTTTTTTTGGCTAGACACATGACTACTTGCCAATTTGATATAAGATTTTTTTTTAAATTCAAATAATTCATGAGCTACTTTGGTCTCAAGGTTAGTGCGTTGGATTCTTGAACTGAAAGTATCAGTTTGTTGGTGGTTCGGTTTACGATTGAGTCTTTTGTTTGTGTTTTTTGTATTATAGTGCTATTATTTTTTTTATCCATAAACGGAATTAAGGTTGTAGTTTTAGTTTTAGGGTCTTGGATAGGTTTAGTTGTAAATATACCATTTAACGAGCGCACCGTTCTCTTTGCAGTTTTAAAATTAATTTATAAAATATAGTGAAGTTCGCTTTTACCAAATTAATTTTAAAATCATTAATCTTTTTAAAATAAATTTTAAGCTATGATAGTTACATATATACTAAATTAGAGCGGACATTTTGTTTGTCTTTTTTTGAAAATATATAATATAACAATTCGCATGAAACTAAATGAAATGAACATGATTAGCGTCAGCAGTGCAAATAACAGAAATAGGGATTTCTTTTGAGGATGCCATTAAAAAGTGTCACTTAATGCTGGATTGTTTCACTGGCACTTAGCTAATTTGCTTTATCTAACGATCGCCGCTTTGTCTAAAGTGGAGAGCTAATAACTCATCATCACAATTGTTGATTATTAGCGATATTACACATTTTTTATCTTTTAAGATTAAGAGATAAGTTATTGAAGGATATTCTGATGACTTCCAATGTTAAAACTGTTTCTTTACAATCAATCAGATTTATTTTATAATCAATGCTTCTTTTAAATCCATTTTTTTAAAAAGCATGAGCTAACGCATTTCATAAAGTGGTAATTAAAAAGAAAATATATTTCTAATTAGAATTTTAGCATTCATTTAGAATGAAGTTTGAAAAATTACTGAAGATTTTTTCTTCTTAAAATAATGAAAGTTACCAATGATTCGCTAACAACTGCTGTAGGTTGGCCCGCCTTCTAGTCCTGCCCAAGAAAGTATGATATGAATGAGCACTAACCCGGTACCTAGCGTGTCTTGGAGAAAAAAAAAGAGATTCTGAACAACACTCTTTGAGCCAGAGTCAGTTTTGTCTTTAGCCCCAATGTGTCCTAAGTCCGTGACGTCTTGACCCTGAGTTTAAGACGTCTTCA
The DNA here is from genome assembly GCA_944989445.1 of Ampullaceana balthica. Taxonomy (NCBI): domain Eukaryota; kingdom Metazoa; phylum Mollusca; class Gastropoda; family Lymnaeidae; genus Ampullaceana; species Ampullaceana balthica. The sequence goes on along the minus strand of CALYLW010000680.1, from coordinate 516,683 downwards.
GTCTGAGTACGAGATTTCTAAGTCCAATAGTCTTGACCTTGAGTGCCGGGACATCTTGACCTTGAGTGCCGGGACATCTTGACTTTGAGTGCCGGGTTATCTTGACCTTGAGTGCCGGAACATCTTGACCTTGAGTGCAGGGACATCTTGAGCTTGAGTGCCGGGACATCTTGACCTTGAGTGCCGGGACATCTTGACCTTGAGTGCCGGGACATCTTGACATTGAGTGCCGGGACATCTTGACCTTAAGTGCAGGGACATCTTGACCTTGAGTGCCGGGACATCTTGACCTTGAGTGCCGGGACATCTTGACCTTAAGTGCAGGGACATCTTGACCTTGAGTGCCGGGACATCTTGACCTTGAGTGCAGGGACATCTTGACCTTGATTGCCGGGACATCTTGATCCTCATTGCCCTTTATGTATGTTAAAACTATCGTTAGCTCCTGTCGCATCAACGTGGATTCGAATGATTAAAAAAAAATCAACGCCTTTAAACCTGGCACGTGATCCGATGACGTCATCGCGTCAATTCCGTCCGGTCAGCTACAAGAAACGACCTTCAAATAAAAACCGCGGAACGGAGGCAGGAAACTTGAGAAAGCTTGGTGAAGGCGTGTTGCGAAATATCGTGTGTGTTAGCGCGTAAGTGGGAGTGATTGTGAGTGATTGTGGATTTGCAAATGTGTGGGAGTGCAATGTGTGTGAGGAAATGTGTGCGTTCGAGGTTTAGGGTTAAAGGGGTGGGATATGCACACGGACAAACGTGGGAGTGGGGGGATTAAGGAGGACATAAGTTGAAGGTCGAACTCCCGGCGGGAAGGTTTGTCCAGAGTCTCGATGAGTGAATAAATAAGCACACCCCCACCTCCCACCCCCGTCCATGATCTCCGGGGACCATCGATTGACACGGGGGCTATCATTTTCTCTCATCATCTCAACTGGTCTTACAGTTAGTGGATTGACCCTTGCCATAGGTGTATCCGCAAACATTCTGACTGGTCTTACGGTGGATTTACCCTTTGCCATAGGTGTATCCAGAAACAAGCTACCGTGAGGGAATTAGTTTGGCTTAAATTGTTTAAATGCTTTCCAAAGCTTAACCTTCCCTTGGATATAAGCTTAGACTTGAACTAATGTCCTTGAACCCTGAACAACACCAAACGCAACGGAACACTTGGGAAGTTATATAATAAATTACTAGCTATTTATAGACAACATTGACAAATACAAGAAAAAGTTACATTATAAAAGTATGCGTGGCCCATTGAAATATTCACCAATTTCTCAAATTTCTTACCTCGGTAATATGTGTTATATTAATATTCACAGTAGAGCATATACCTCTGTTTGATTTTTCCATGCCACCGTATTTCCTTTTTTTAAATAGTGTTTATTTTATTTAACTGTTTAACAAATGACTTGTTTTATAATAATTTAAAATACACGAAACAAAATAAATAAATATTCCTTTATTTCTGTGGAAAATTGGCTTTACAAATTCATATAAATAATAATCTCTATTAAAATTCTAAACATGTCAAAATTGTCTGGAAAAATTTAGGACTTTTAATTTTAAGTGACTTACTGCACTATTAAATAAATGTTTAGTATGGACATAACTAATACTTGTTTGTCACGGAGAAGGAAAGAGCACCTATTCTAACCATTGAAAATTGGATTGAAGACATTAAAAACCGTCCGTTTGTGTAATCGCTACACCACACGTCAGTTACACCACCGCATTTTTCGAGCTTTTGTTAGGCCCACACCAACCATTATACTGCTTTATTTAGATTCCTGTTAGTTGAATATCAAGTCGACTTGGTTAACTATCTAAGTTAAAGATTCATTCAACATGTACTTATAACTAATGCTTGTCTTTAGTATGCTGTATGAGCGTAGTATCTGTACGATCAAGCTGCGTAGGATAGAGCACGGGATGATGCAGCTAAACATCAGTAGGAGCTATTTTAAACATTAAGTACCGTAATCTAGATTCACTGCTACAAAGATATCCTCGTCGACGTAACTATTTGGAGGTGAGAGTGCCAACATGAGTTCCATTACTCTGACGTCATGAGCAATGTTTCCTCTGAGGTTCGTTGGTCCGTGAGCAAAATAGCTATCTCGTGTGAGAAGTTGCACAGTATTAATTTTTAGTGAAAAATTTCACACCTCGCAAATACTGATATTGCATTATCATTATAAAAATTTGTTACGCGCTAATGCTAAACTGTAATCATAGTATCTATATGATATATTAATTCTAAACTGATCCGCCGCTTCGGTCAGAAATCTGCTCAGCCGCGCAGCTTAAAGGGTACATTGGTCATGAGCATTCCAATCATTCAGGCTTTTTTACGGTACTTGTGTGCGTTGACTTCCTGTGCTAATATAAACCGGAGTTGCTTCTGCAAATTCTGATTAATTCATTTAAACAGAAAAAAAATATCTCTCTCCATTTTTTTTGTATGCGGGATAATCTTGTCTGGCCATCTTCCCTCCCCTTGTATGAGTAATATCCAATTCAAATGAGAGGACCCATTGATTTTTCTCCCGTACACAGAAAATAAGTTTTTTTTCCTCTTCTCCCTATCTAATGTCCAACCAGGCTGTATATATTCCTTGGTTCCCCCTCTCTACACCCCGCCCTTCTGGCTCCCTACATCAGCCCTGACCTCAAATGTCCAGTACGGCGTCGTACCCTCTGATTCCACGCCTGTCATGGCTGCCAACTGTTGCGCTCGTTGAGGCTGGCCTCGCCTGGTTCAGCAGAATTAGGGGAACGAGTTATTTCAACGCAGAGACGTTTTCTTGAAATTCTCTGTTCGCTTTGAAATGTTTGTGTGTGTGCGCGTGCGCACTTCTATGTGTGTGCGCTCACCCGATCCCATGATATTGCTTGATATTGCGCGCTAGAAGTTGTATACAAATTTGTGATTTTTCAATACGGGATATCATCAACGTTGTGTTATTTGTGCGAGATTCATCTATGCGAATTCACTGTAATTCAATCAGATTAATACTGAGTTCGAACTTTGTTAAGCCATCTTTCAGTACCCTGCATGACCTGGTTTGTGTGTCTTGTTAAGGCGATATCATTATGACGCTAGTTTTGATTGAAAAGTTTTGCGTTGGGGCAATCCGCATAAGGACATTCTCCAGAAAGTATTGACTATCTAGACAATCATGATCGACAGATTTAAGTTTCAATAAAGCCGTTTCTCACCTCAGCCACGAAAAGCAACACTGTGCTTTCCATTTCGCTTAATTTTGGAATCACGCACTTTTGTTTTTATACCGACGGAAATGTTGGCATACTGTCAAGAAAATTTAAGTGCTCGTGATGAAAAGAAATACAAATCCTGTAGATTTATTTGAAATTAAATAAGTTAAGATTAACACGGATTTTAACGTTTATGTGTGATGAAAAATAAAAGTCCCCTAACTTGTAGCTTTTTTAAAAAGTCTCTTGTTAAAATTGCCAGGAATATCTCTAACTTGTTGGATCAGGTTAACTGCTCTCGATGAACAGTTGAACTGTTTCAAGATGGTTTGTGTTTGTTGTTTTATTTATACCAGAAACCAAGTATAGATCAAATCGACACATTTCTTTTCTTTCCTTGAACTCGCTGAAGTCGTGGGAAACCCCGAACACAATTCCTCTCCCTTTATTTGTGTTAATGGCATTCAGCGAGTCTCAATACCCACAGTGACTTTTTTTGTCGAAAACCCTGGTGTTGGCACCGGCCCAGGTGAGCACATGGCAAAACTGACGTGAAATTCTATGCTCTGGAAGTCTGCCGACTAAACCAAATAAACGCGTTGACTTCGAGAGTACATTCCGAATAGCTCGTGATTTAATCGTACTTTCGTTCTCATTCGGCGGTTTCAAAAACAAACCCATTGGTGGTAGAGATTACATACGCTGTGTTCTTGGTCAGTGGTTGGTGTGTAGGAAGGAAACTGTTGGTATATAGGATGAATGTTTGCAGGGCTCTATGTTGCTGAAGTACTACAAGCGACCCACTCAAACCGGATGTTCGGATGTGTTCATTTAAAAATCTCTTTGAATTCATCGACAACTATTATGATATTAATATATCTCTGAATGTAATGAAATGGTATCTTAAGGTGTGTCTTTTAGACATGACAGTGATTCGTTGAAATAAAATTTCTATCATGTAAATTTATCTAAAACAAGCTAGGAAGTTAATAGCATATATGAGATAGTCTGGTCATTTTCCCGGCAAGTGTTCTTTTAGCTTTGACGTTGTGGTTTTATTGTAATTTTGGGACACTGTGTTTCATATAATTTTTTTTGAAAACATATTTCTCAAAACTTGTAAACAAAGGATCGGTTGTAAAAGTATGTTCTTGAGACTTTTGGATAATGGATTAGTTTAAACTTTTGAGCAGTTTACTGGATGTAACGCTTTGATTGCCGATTTCTTGTTTTCTTCACGAGGAAAACATTACATAGACACTGATAATTATACACAAATGTTCATACTGTAACAAAGTGTAGTTAACTTGCATTTATTCAGAAACTCTTCCCAGAATTCTCAAAAGGCAAGAAATTACACATTTCGAGAACGTTTACAGTAAGTTATGAGATACATATCTTCAAATCATCAACCATATCTATCAAGGAGGAAGTAACCATCTCAACCGTGTCTAGTGACCATCATTTCAAGGATCCTTGACCATCATATACACGACTTGTGGTCATCGTATCTAAGGCCACCATGAAGACCAATGGCGTGTTTTTTAGGCATGTCGACGTGAAAAAACCTGACCAAGGCCTGATTTTAACGGGATACCAACCACCCCAACGGTAACCATGACAACCGTATCGCGTGCCATAAATTAGCGTGTGTGACATATGACATTCATGACACTAAATAAATTAATATATCATCGCTATTTTATGGGGTTCCAGCGCTATTTTAAGTATGTGTTTTACATGTCGCTGTTCCTTGTTATTTTTTATTATTAATTAAGCGGGGAATAAAAAAAAATAAAAACAAAAGAAAAGGACAAAATGAAATTATAATCCCGTATGAAGAACTGAGCACCTGTGATGTGTTGACCCGGAAGCTTGTCGTTTTATTCTACCCTCTTAGCATACTAATTATTACCACACGCCTCTATTTAAAACCTTTCCATGGCTCATAATTTACACTATTGAACTTGCACTGGTTGTCATGTGCTAAAGTCACTTTCGAATAGAAACAGAAAAACAAATCAATACATTTCCCGTAGTGCAGTCTAATCAAGGCAATAATTTACAGTTTCCGCGATTGGAAACTTCGCTGCGCTCACTGTGTCACATATTTACACAATGTTCATATGCTGATCTCAAATAATTTTCGTTATCGTGTTCTCATTTCCAATAATCCGACATAGAACTGTGTGTATCCTTTCCAAACATAAAATCATCCTCACTTAACTCACTCTTATAAAATCACTAACACTTACAACAATGTAATTTCAATTGTAATTTCTCACCCCTTCTAATGTTGAACTGAATTAACACGTATCACATCTTATCTGTATCACACATCGTCTGTCCCACACATCGTCTGTACCATACATCGTCTGTACCACACACTGTTGTCTGCCCCACACTGTCTGTCCCAGACCACGTCTGTACCACACACTGTCTTCTGCCCCACGCTGTCTGTACCACAAACTGTCTGCTCCACACACTTTACCACAAACCTTCTGTCCCACACAGTGTCTGTACCACTAATGTTTGCTCCTGTCTGCACCACATACTATTTGTCTCCCATTATGTTTTACATACTGTCTGCACCACATACTATTTGTCTCCCATTATGTTTTACATACTGTCTGCACCACATACTATTTGTCTCCCATTATGTTTTACATACTGTCTGCACCACATACTATTTGTCTCCCATTATGTTTTACATACTGTCTGCACCACATACTATTTGTCTCCCATTATGTTTTACATACTGTCTGCACCACATACTATTTGTCTCCCATTATGTTTTACATACTGTCTGCACCACATACTATTTGTCTCCCATTATGTTTTACATACTGTCTGCACCACATACTATTTGTCTCCCATTATGTTTTACATACTGTCTGCACCACATACTATTTGTCTCCCATTATGTTTTACATACTGTCTGCACCACATACTATTTGTCTCCCATTATGTTTTACATACTGTCTGCACCACATACTATTTGTCTCCCATTATGTTTTACATACTGTCTTCATCACATCTTCTGTATACCACAATATTGCGTATACACTAACCGCCTAGAAGACACACTGTCTAAACATCTCATTTTTGTTGGCGTTATCCCAAAATCGCTTGAGCCTTAAGCGGTCATCTGTCTACTTATAAGAAACTTCATTTACATTTCTGTGTACACTTGTACATGTTGGCTATACTTACAATCGACCCAGATGGTGTCCGATCGTACCAATTTTATTCAAAAATGTCTTTTAAATTTTGCCGTGAAATAAATTTTAAGATCAATACCTACTCACATTTTTCACATGCACATTTTAATTGACAATTTACTTAGTTCCAAATGTCAATTACCTAATACATTTACATATGAGAATTAAACTCAAAAATGCAACTAACACTTGAATTCATAGCAGTATCGTAATTTGGTAGAACGCTTAGGTCAGGTTTGTTTTCCATGTTTAGAGATATAATCTGACTAGAAATCACTTTAAAAATTATTTGAATACTTATCATAGTTAGTATAACTTTCATTTAATGATTGAGTCCATGTGCTGATTTAACAAAAATCTCTCCTTTATCTCTTCACAGCTTTGACGACAGCAGCTCCATAAGCAGTGGTGAGATCAGCGACACGATAGCCGAGATAAGCACCGACGAAAACCTGACGGGGTCGTCGCAGGGTCACCTCTCGGACAATCCGTACAACAGCCTCAAGCGGACGCCCAAAGACATCCTCGGCATTCACGGAGGTTTCAACAATGGCGGTGTGGGTTCGTGCGGCGGAATGTCCTATCCGCAGTCAGGCCTTGTGGGAAAGAGAGTGCCGAATCTCGGGACCAGCGCGTTCATGGGTTCCGATTACAACAGCGAACCAGGCGGACCGTGGGGACGGAAGTACTCTCTGACCCAGCCCGGAAAGTATTTGAGCAACGACCCCAATAAGTTGCTGAGCAGTGACCCTAGCGACTACGGCTATGGATATGGCTGGCCCTCTTCCAGGAGCGACGGGGGCTACAGCTCTCTGAGAAAGATGTCCAATGGCAGCAACCCGGACTACGCGTACCACTCTGAGGGGGACTACGACTCGCCCCACAGGTCCTACTCGCCCGGGCCTGGGATAAAAAAAGACACGGAAACCAACACCGACCAGTCGCATCTGATGGACGCCAGCATGAGGCGACTCCACACGGGACGCGGGAGTAACAACAACCTCCCTAGCAGCAACGGGGCCGGGACTCAGTTCGGGTACCGTCGGCCCCTCAGCAACGCCAGCAACTCTTCTGGTGGGAGTAACAAGAGCTCGGCCTCTAAAGGTCACGGCTCGTCAGCGGTCGGAAGCCGGCTGGCCAAGCACGGAGTGGACACGGGGCAGAGGACGATGCAAGATCTAATGCTGCCAAGGCCGGCCAGCGCGTCGGGGAAGCCCATGAACCCGGACGTTGCCATGATGGAGGGCTACAGCTCCTCAACGCTGGACAGAAAGAAGAAGAACGGCGGGCTGTCACCGAGCAAGTCTACCGGCTGCACGCAAACGGACAGAGACTACCAATCGAATTCGTTGGGGCGCCGAAGACTTTTTGATAGTAAAAGTAGTCTGAGCAAGTCTCCCAATGGAGACCCAGCGGCTTCAGGTCCCTTGTTGGTCGGTGGAACTATAATTTCAAACCCCCACGCCACCTACGGCCGTGATCTGCAGACGAGTCATTACGTCAATTTACAGGAGCTCCACGCAAGAATACCAGGCTCGAATTACGTGCCCTTGGAGTTCGCCTCCAGCCCTAGAAACTCCGGTCTTGGGAGCCCGTCTGTGGGACCAGGAAGTATGTGGTTAAAGTCCTCCGCGTCCAGTAATGGTGTCGGTCTTCCTCCTCCCCTGCCCCCTCATGCCCCCCATCCTTTCCACGCCCATGCCATGTCGGACTCCGAAACGTTCGAATCCCTGGCCAACCCCCACATCCAGGCGCAGATCCAGCAGGCGAGGGCGCTCACAAACGCCCGGATGTTGGCCCACCACGCCGACATGATCCCGCCGCCTCTGCCTGGCTCCTCTCCTTCCTCCTCCTCCAGCCACTGTCTCCAACGTTCCAACAGCATCAAGTCCGACAGTGCCTACTGCAGCACCAAGCATTCCTCTTACAACGAGGATCTGCCCCGCACAGGTTCTTTCACCCACCTAGCCAGTCCTCACTGCCACACTGTGCCAGCTTCCCCGACCCTTAGCCAATCGTCTCGCTTTACATACCCTATGGCTTATGGCCCTACATGTTCTTTAGGCCCCGCCCACATGGTTCGCTCCAGTACCCAGTCCAGTCTGCCCTATTCTCCAGGGGGTCTGGGGAAAAGGACCAGTCGGGACGAGGACGACAGTCGTAAGTGGCTCTGCACTTACTTCCCCTTACCCCTCAGTTTTATTGATGTCTCCTCTGTGTTTTGTTTTGTTTTGTTTTTTTGTTGCCCTTGGCTAAAAGCTTCAGTCATTGTCATATAACATAGTCTCATCATTAGATGATTTTGGTACGTTGCATTTCTGCTTGCAATTCTGTATTTCATTGATGTTTTACAACGAACTGTTTGAAACTAAAAACAATATTCTCATTAAATGATTATAAATCCTTATTCAGTTCACCATTATCACAGACAACTTATTCAAAAGCTCAAAAAGATATTTAAAAAAACCCAAAAAAAACAATGCCAAGTATAGCAATCAATATATTTAAAAACATCATACAAGCCAATGTGTTTGCATTGCTGCCTGGGCTTCCTTAAAAATGCAGATATGATTTTCTTCACACAAGCCCAAAGAACACAACGTGAATAAACACACTGACAAATTTTTATTGAACTAAAACATTTTGAACATTAGCTTTGCCTTTTAAGGAATGATTAAGAAATATTTAGTAAGTAGAACCAGTATATTTTTTTATACATATTTCTAATGTTAATTAATATAAGTCCAAATACATACATTCTACAAAGTAAAGATTTAATGTTTAAGAAAGGGTGTAGTAGTAGTAGCTGTGTAGCAGGTAGTGTAACTAGCTCAGCTCGACATAGTTTTAGCTGTAGTTTTTTTTTAAATATATATTTTTAAAAATTTATAATGTCACGAATCATATTCAAGCAAGAAATTTGGTTTAATAACACATTTATTTGTTGTAATACTCATACTTCTGCTATACCAAGGATTATGGTTGTTTATTATAAGTGCATCAATAATTACACCAATTAGACGTCAATACTGTCAAATGACAAAAAAACTGTCTAATCATAATAAAATAATAAGTACAGGGGACTAATACACTCCAGGGAAAACAACATAATTTTTACTCCCAGTTGCATCGTAGTTTTAATAAGTAGTTAGTTCCCCTTTATTGTAGTCCCCCTTTCACACCTATCAGTATATTAGAGAAGTTTAAAACAGTTAATTCCCCTGAATAACATTGTGTCTGGAGTGACAATACTTAATTCTTTAGGAGTAATTCTGACAAGGTAAAAGAAGATAGTTTATTATTTTATCAATAAGTCGTTAAAAGAACTTTTAAATATTGAAAACCGTTGACCTACAAAAAAATCTAAATACTATGGAATATTTAACAATGCGTTATTAAACAGACATCAGCATTTTTAGTCAAAGAGAAAATTAATTCAAATTCAAGTTTACTCTAAAATTTTGTTCAAACGAAAATGAAATCATAAATATATTTCACATTTACTGAGTCTGAGTCTTTCTTTCATAGCTAAATAAAAATAAATTTTAAAAGCAACAAAAAATATAAACAACTTGCATGATTTCTGGCAAAGAATTTGTTCTGAGTTCAATTTTTGGGAATGATTGTGCGATTATTTTGAGTTTCAATATTTTTCTGTCTTGCCAGCATCTTTGAGATACTTGCATCTAGAAATATAGTCATATTGTTTGTTTGTAGTTTAGCTTTATTCTTTAAAAAAAAATGATATGCTTCACTTCATTCATGAAAGTTTACTAAGCCCATATAGAATCATGCATCTAAGAATTCAAGCTTTCTGAAATCTATCAAACAATCTTTCCATTTGCACTTGAATGCACATAATGCTGACCACCTTTTTCAATGATTTGTGACATCATCTCTTGGATTACATCATCTAAATGTCATCTACATGGCATGAACTCATTTCTCTTATAGAAAAGTAGATGACATTTGAATATTTCCTTTCATCTCATTGCATATTTCCTTTGAGTTTAAATGTTAAATGATGACATTTTTTAATATTTTTTAAAATCATCATTTGGCTCCGTGAATGACACTTGGCATGATAAAATGACATGGCTCTCTGTAATTGCTTGTTTTGCATGTCACTCAGGTCTTTGCAAGTCCTCAACATTGGACTACTCCTATGTTAGTGACTATACTTTTCTGTCTTCCGGTAAGTCAAGATGAACACAAGCCTACATGTCAGGTATAAAATGTTAGAATATTTTAAAATCATAACAAGGTTGAGATCGCCAGTGGTCAAGACTCATATCATACCCGTTTTCTACAAACATATTCCCCCCATATGCTGTCACATGTCCGCTAACCACAAACCCTTTCACATTAGAAGTCCTTTAGGGCCCTGTCAGAAGTCAAACAAAGAAGGACCCTATAATTTTACAGAAATGCACATGGAATGCAATTTTATTATCTTCTCACATTTCAAAATTCATATCTCTTTTAAATTAAAAAATATATATATATATATAAAAAAATGGAAAAGTTCATTTTTATGAAAACATTAACTTCAAATTTTCAAATTTAAAAAAAGAAAACCTGATTTATTGTTTCTTTTGTACGAAACATTAATTGCACTCGGTTAGATCACTTCTTACTTCTTTTTGTGACTGCATAATAATATGTTTCTAATTTTTCCCTGTTAAATGTATATAATGTAATAATATTGTGAAATGATTAAAAATGATTTTAAAATGATTTTCTTATGATATATCTAAACTTCACTTTTTAAAGTTCATTTTATTGTTCATCCAGTCAGTATTTCAACAAGGAGGGATTGGGGCACCTCTCCTAAATGTCACATAAAATACATATGTCAGCAGGCACAAATTCTTTTCTTTGACATTCAAAAAAACAAATAACTTATAATGTAAAAAAATTTAAGTTTGTTAAATATGAATTGATAATAAAACATCCTCTTTGGATTCTGGCAATTAAATATTCTTGTATGAAATTGTAAAAGTTTTTTTTTCTTTATTTCAGTCCATGGTTCCAACTTGTCCCTTGTTTCAAGTTCATCATCCGTTTACTCATCTGTAAGTAATTCTTTCTGTTAAACACTATATTTTGCATTACTGATTTAACTAAATTTACAGTTAAATCTCTTAGTTATTGATGGTTACTTGCTAATTTATGCCTTGATAAGGTTATCATAATAAGTAATGAATGTATTTTTATGAAACAACAACATTAAACAAAAAACAGTTTAAGTTGAAAAGATTAATTGGAACAGTTTTGTCTCTAACAAATAATTGGAAGGCTGATGAAATTTCGTTATTAAACTAAGCGTTGTGTAACGGAGATTTAAAAAAAGGGAGGATACAAAGTTCTGAATCTCTGTAACAAAAACAAGAGTTATCTTTCTTCAATCTGATTTCTATGAATTTTTTGTGTAAAATAATCTTTACAAATGCACACAGACCATGTCATTAAACATGAAAACCCTGATTACTCTTAAAATTTAACATTTATTAATAGGAAAAATGATTGTTATATTTTAACAACCTAATAACTAATTTAAAAAAACAAAACAACTAATATATATGTACATGTACTCATAATTTAAAAGAAAAAAACACACCAAAAAAAACACCAAAAAAAAGCAAGCTTCTTAATAAATTAATATACTCACATAACTTTATTTAACACCAAGCACTTTCTTCAATGTTTTTTAGTATTATGCACATCGATGCTCATCTTCTATTGATCCATTAATCTTTTATTTATACTCTGATCATTATGGTTCCTATTCAAAGTCAAGTTTTTGTAAATACAACCCTGAAGATGAAACTTTGTTTGTGCTGCTCATTGGGGCATTAGTGATTGGAAGTTTAGAAACAGTAAACAATAAAAACATATGTGTCAATTGTTGTTGCCTAAACGGACCCCTTTGGGAGGGAGCTTGTTCAAGTCACTCAAAGCCCTTGGCAGAAATAGCAGCTTCTGTTTTTTCTAAACACATTACACTTTTTATACCCATGAACTTGTTTTAATACTTTGACAATCCCTTCACACTGTAGATTGATTGTATCATATTTATATTTCGGCAAAAGAAAATAAAGTGATAAATACCAATTGTTATTGCGCTGATTAAAGAATCTCCCTTACGGCAGATAGCTTTAGATTATCAGGCTTATCTATTTGGGTTGGTGAAAATTCAGTTTCACTTTTATATTTTATTGATATACTAGCAGATCCGTCGTGCGTTGCAACGGTCAAAGTAAAAAGGAATAAATTTAAAGAAACCAATGAGTGGTATGTTTAAAAACAATTCTGAAGAAACCTTCGTGGAAGTGGGAAAAAAAAATCCAAGTTTCATAGCAAACGGATAAATAAATAATAATTGAATAGTGTACAAAAGAAGAAACGATATTAAGGGCCCCGGCCCCAAAATGAGTGATATTATAGTTTTTTATTGCCATTGTACTCAAGCTATATTCCTCAATATCGTGTAAAATTGAATAGGGAATACAATGATTAAAGTTCAGTAAAAAGACTTTTTCGAAGGAATGGAAATTAAGAAGTCACTGCCCTATAGTAATATAGGCTCTTAAGTTTTTATATTCTAAGTTTTGTCAAAATCCAGTTATTTTCTCAATATCTAACTCTTAAACTGCTTTTTATATACCTAAAATAGGGGGAAAATAAAATTAAGGGGCCCCTGGGCCCATTTGGTGATAGATGTAAATTAAAAAAATCTATTCATTTAATTAAGTTTCCTCATAGATATATTCCTCAAGATCGTGAAAAATTGAATGGGGGAAAATACATTAAACATATACGAAGAAAAGACATTGGGGGCCCCCGGCCCCGAAGGAATGGACATTTGAAATTATGTGCCCTATAGTATTTTAATATGGGCTACCAAGTTTTTGTATTCAAATTTTGGTTTAGATCCATTCATTTACTCAGTAGCTAACGCATAAACTAATTTTTATATATCTTATATAAGCAAAAAAAAGACATTAAGGGCCCCAAGGCCCATTCAGTGCAAGATATAAAGTTCAAAACCCCTGTTCATTTCAATTTGTATAATAATGGATACATGTGTCATTATTTGTCAAGATTGTTAATGACTGAATGGTGAATAAAATTTTAAACGTTTAAGAAATGTGAATTTTTGGGCCCCCAGCCCCAAAGGAATGACTATTTGTAGTTCAGTGCCCTATAATATTTTAATATGGGCTACCAAGTTTTTGTATACAAATTTTGGTTTAGATCCATTCATTTACTCAGTAGCTAACGCATAAACTAATTTTTATATAGCTCATATAAGCAAAAAATGACATTATGGGCCCCCAGTGCCCCATGAGTGTTAAATTTAGAAAAAAAAGTTGCCAGTTACCATCCCAGATAGGTACTTAACAGTCTCCAAAAATTTCATGATGATCGGATGAATGGTTTAGTCAGCTATAAAGGACATGCACACACACAGACATACTTTGATTTTTATATATATAGATTTGGAGCTATAGTCTCATCTGTATAAATTATTTCCTTTTTTTTATATAGGCTGAGGACAAGCATGCGCATGAGGTATGTAGTTTTTCATTGCAAATCCAATATAAAGGGATCACCTATTATAAAGTGGTGTCATTTTGTACCTGAAAGGCAGGGGCGGATGAAGATTGCATGGGGACCCTGGCTGCAATTCCACCTGGTCCAGCCTTCTTTATTATACAATATAATAGGTTTGGGGCCCTTAAATCATTGGGAGCCCTTTGCTTTAGCCCAATCGGCACCCCCATTACTTCGTCATAGCCTCAAGGTCTAACTAAAATGAAACATTAATACTCTTTTATTACTTGTATATAGTCTTACATATCAGTTTGTTTTAGATATTATATTGATTTTGATATGTGATGATTTGGCTCTATTATCAGTTATAGACAACATTTGACAGCTTGACTTGTGACATAACAAAATATTTGTATACATATAGAATAACTGATTTAACTCAAAATAAATCCCTCGAAATTACCTATCATAAGTTTTTTTCCCCTTCTAAAATAAATGTATAATTAACAGGAGGAAACAACTCCAGTAGATTTGAAGGATTTTTTTTAGCAGTCAAACATGAGCTCTAAATAAATCGGCAGTCAGAAGTTATTTCCCTTACTTTAGTTGCCTTCCGCCATCTAGCATTCTGGCCCATGTTGGGCAGATTAAAAGAAAACATCTTTATGTTGCCATCCATCATCATGGCAAAATACTCCCATAAACATACTACATGCTAAACTCCAGGTAAATGTTTGCAACATCTGGGGAATGCAAAACTGAACGATTTTGTGAATTCAAACCTGTAAACATTAGCGCGAGTTCACTCTTAGGAATGATGCATGCTATTTTTAGACCCATCGTGAAGTTGGTAACGGGTTTTAATATGTCTCTAATGTCAGGTGCGCAAGTTGAAAAGGGATCTTATTATTGCCCAAGAGAAGGTCCAGACCCTCACCAATCAGCTGTGCACAAATGTAAGTACTCACTCAAACACCACCAGCACCACCAGAGCACCACAACTACACCTCACCACCACCACCAGAGGACAACAACTGCACCATACCAACACCACCACCACCAGTGCACCACACCGACACTACCACCAGTGCACCACACCGACACCACCACCAGTGCACCACACCGACACTACCACCAGTGCACCACACCGACACTATCACCAGAGCACCAAAACTGCACCACACCGACACCACCACCACCAGTGCACCACACCGACACTACCACCAGTGCACCACACCGACACTACCACCAGAGCACCACAACTGCACCACACCGACACCACTACCACAACTGCACCACACCGACACCACCACCTCAACTGCACCACACCGACACCACCACCACAACTGCACCACACCGACACCACCACCACAACTGCACCACACCAACACCACCACCAGAGCACCACAACTGCACACACCGACACAACCACCAGTGCCCACACGACACCACCAGTGCACCACCCGACCACCACAACTGCACACACCAACACCACCACCACAACTGCATCACACCGACACCACCACCACAACTGCACCACACCAACACCACCACCACAACTGCACCACACCGACACCACCAACAGAGCACCACAACTGCACCACACCGACACTACCACCAGTGCACCACACCGACACTACCACCAGTTCACCACACCAACACCACCACCACAACTGCACCACACCAACACCACCACCACAACTGCACCACACCCACTCCACCACCACAACTGCACCACACCGACACTACCATCAGTGCACCACACTGACACCACCACCACACCGACATCACCACCACAACTGCACCACACCAACACCACCACAACTGCACCACACTGACTCCACCACCACAACTGCACCACACCGACACTACCACCAGTGCACCACACGGACTCCACCACCACAACTGCACCATACCGACACTACCACCAGTGCAGCACACCAACACCATCACCACAACTGCACCACACTAACACCACCACCACAACTGCACCACACCAACACCACCACACCGACACCACCACCAGTGCACCACACAGACACCACCACAACTGCACCACACCGACACCACAACTGCACCACACCGACACCACCACCAGAGCACCAGTCCTGCACCACACCACCACCACCACCAGAGCACCACACCGACACTACCACCACCACCACCAGAGCACCACAACTGCACCACACCGACATCAGAACATTACACAAACAACCATATTCTAACATATCCCAAGCCACTTAGTGATGCCAAAATCAAATAACTACACGTGAAGCTGACATCCTACAACCACGTGTGTTAGTGACATCATACAACCACGTGTGTTACTGACATCATACAACCACGTGTGTTACTGACATCATACAACCACGTGTGTTACTGACATCATACAACCACGTGTGTTACTGACATCATACAACCACGTGTGTTACTGACATCATACAACCACGTGTGTTACTGACATCCTACAACCACGTGTGTTACTGACATCATACAACCACGTGTGTTACTGACATCCTACAACCACGTGTGTTACTGACATCTAACAACCACGTGTGTTACTGACATCATACAACCACGTGTTTTATGTTTGTTTTACTGACATCCTACAACCACATGTGTTACTGACATCATACAACCACAAGTGTTACTGACATCCTACAACCACATGTATTACTAACAGCATCCAATTCATTAAAAAAAAACACTGGCACACAGCCTTTCAGCTTAATTTGTGTGTGAGCAGTTTTTCTACCCTGTACAAAAAAAAATCCACATATGATATGCAACCACAACAATCTCCATGTCCGAGGTCACATGTTGACATCATGGGTCATCTTAGAATGTCAACACCAATCCTCCACGTCTCCCCCCCCTCCCATATGTCATTAAAAAAGCAAGCTATTCCTACGGCTAATGTCTGCAGTCTCAGGTTTGTAAGATTAAACTTTTTAAAGTTCTGCAGCTAAGCCGGCACCAGATGATTCTAGTATTTATTACATTAGTTTATCAGGGCCGACTTCCTGGAGATAAGTCAAAGATTAGCTCCGCGTGTCAGAATGAATGTGCGTCTTAATGTTTTGGTTCACTCTGTGTAAGAGGACATATTCTGTACTAAAATACAGCCTCATTCTCTTATTTCCTCCATTTACACATCGTTCTTAACGCTCGGATAATCCTTAACCTCCCTTATTTAACAAACCCCCATAAATGTTTAACCTTTTTATTTAAATTTCATCCCTGACTCCATTTTTTTTTAATGAAAAAAATATGACATTTAACAATGTATTGAATAATGACCCTCAACTCCTACATTTATATTCCGTGATTTCAACATAATCCTATTGTCCCCTTGGATATTCATAAACATAAAAATCGATAGATGGCTCCTGGAGAGAGCAGATGAACTGGGTTTGAACGTCATGTTAACCTATATGATACTATTTAACAGCATTACATCCTCAACCGCCTAGTCCATCGCCCAATCATATCTGCATACAAATGATGTCCAAATATCTTTCAATGAAAAGCCTTAACTTATTTTACTTCTATAATAAAGAGCTTAATTTTTATTAAAATAATAAATAAATGTAAAAAAAAATTCAACTGTGTCATGCAATTTTCAAAAATATGTTATGGGGAGTTGGGTTTGGGGAGAGACATTGACTCCGAGGAATGAGGATATTACAATCAATGTCACAATTTATAAAAATGTAAATATTAGCAGCAAGCGGCAGCAGACAGGAACAATAACTCTTTCTTTTTTTTTAAAATATAACTTTTCTATATGTAGAATATTTCACGAGCCCACACTGTAAGTTTAGTTGTGTCATAAAATAGCTTTATGTCTACATGGGAGCTAATCTACAGCTATACACTTCAATCCGTACTGGTTAATTCGTTGTAAATGTTGTACATGGGCCTGCAAGGCTGTATACAATTGTATCTGGAAGTTTGTATTAATTTGTTATATCTGGAAGTTTGTATAAAATTGTTGTATCTGGAAGTTTGTATAAAATTGTTGTATCTGGAAGTTTGTATAAAATTGTTGTATCTGGAAGTTTGTATAAAATTGTTGTATCTGGAAGTTTGTATAAAATTGTTGTATCTGGAAGTTTTTTCCTGGTAACAGCCTCAACGTGCTGTAAAAATCAGGCTAAATTCTCCCACGAGCCAGCAGATATTTTGCCAAGAGTGATTGCGCCTTGATAAGGGCGGATAAGATGACGTCGCCAAGGGAGGGCACTTGCCCGTACAATTTCATGACCTCGGCGAATCCACGTGAAGATCTTTTAGGTTAAACTTGACCTTTACGTCTGCAATCGACGTGGGACACGATAGCGGGAAAGATCCAGCGAGCACCAAGTGTTATCGCTTTGGTCACATTTATCCACGGTTTTCTATAAGTTGGTACTAAGTTTCGCATAAGGTGAATAGTTTAACAGTTCATTACATTACATGTTAGTTGGCCAATTTTTTTTTATTTTTTTTTAGAAAGGTACGTAATTGCAGATTGCCTTTTTAATTTTGCCCCTACCGAGTTATCTGCCGCATGCCCCGAACCCGAACGGCGTTAACTAGCGGGAGGCCAACTGTAAAGATAGGAGGACGGCGCGTGCAAGAGATAGACGGGACGGAGCTAAAAATAGCGCCATGAGCTGGTGAACCATCGGAGGATTGCATCCTGGGTAACCGTGGAATCGTGGCTTTATCAATCCTAAACTCGGATACATTTTTTTCTTTAGACCAGGAACACTGAGAGGTTCAAATATGAATAATGTTCACCGTGAATTTATATTTTGAAGAAAATCTGCATAGAGTGGTAGAGAAACATACATGAAAAAACTCATCACTTTCAGGCTTCATATACGTGGCATAGTTTTATAATGAGGCGCCTAGATAAGTATATGTAGAAGAAAATTGTATGAATAATATTAAATGCCAATGATTCATTTTTTTTCTATACTGTCAGAACTAGGAAATTTAGGAAAGTGTAGTGTTGTTCACTAATGAATGACGCATTCATAGGCCAGAGAGCCCATCATACACTGTAGGGATAAACGAAATTATTAAATGAAATAGAATTCAACGAGTCTTGCTATAAAAACAAAGTATTCCAGAAAATCTCATGAAATGAAAATTGCAAATACGTGTTTCTAAATTCTAAATGAAATGAAAGCATGCGTCTTGGGTTAAAAAAATATATATTCCATCCTTTTCTTCCCGTTTGATAGGCTTGGCAACATGTCCATTAGTTGGTCGCTGCTAAAAAGATGTTTCCTCCATCAGTGCTGGGTTCTGACATGTGGGGGCCCGTAGGCAGAGGAAGGTGCGCCCCGATAGCGCCGTACAACTGTATTTGGGAGATGATGGTCGCCCATACATACACCAGCTATTACTTGATGTGTTTACTGGCCACCGGCCCCGATATCGCCGGACAACTGTATTTGGGAGATGATGGCCGCCCATACATACACCAGCTATTACTTAATGTGTTTACTGGCCACCGGCCCCGATATCGCCGGACAACTGTATTTGGGGGTGATGGCCACCCATACATACACCAGCTATTACTTATTGTGTTCACTGGCCACCGGTTCCCGCTCCTTTGATGTCTAGAAATGTTCCATGAAACTGTCCGACACTTACTAGGACAGATTTGTGAACTTTTTGACTATACAAACAAATACTCACTTCAATAATTGGGATAGTGGTGTGGCTGAAGCTATGGGATGACCTTAGAGTTGATTGTATCTTTATTTATGCTTTTATCTAACACTATTTTCTTACTTCCCTTTGATTGGTAACATATTCGTTATAGAAAAAGTTCGCACTTTAAGTTGTCTCCTTTATTTTTTCTTAAATTCATTTTTTCCCCCGTCTACCTTCTTCACCATCCGTGTAAAAGCTGGAAACTGGAGCTATCAATGATTCAGGGCGTCTAGTCACGTGCCGTATTGGCCGTTAGGTTAATCTGACACTGATCTCGGGTTCACTTCGGTAGATACTAAATATTCTATGCATGTTATATTTAGTTAAAAAGGCAAGAAGTCACATTAAGCATTCGTCAATGAAAACTTTGTTAAATAATCACACGACTTTCGTAAAAGAAAAAGCGTATCTATAAATCTGTGTGTATTTATTTTTTAACTCTTCACGACTCTATACAACTCACATCCTTGTGTGTGTAAAAGAAATTTTGTAATCTAGATTCAACTAACTTAATTTTTTCTAGAGAAGTAAAACTTGGCACACAATCCCATAGTCGACGACAATACATGTTTTAAATAACAATAATTTAACTCCGCTTGGATCTGGACCGCTTACCTTAGAATTGTTAAAACATTCAACAAGGTCTGACATAAATGTCTACCAAACTGAACACAAATTAAAGCCTTGGCTAACACCTGGGCAACCTGCTCCTTCTGCTGAGCAGTGCCGTGCAGCATTGTCTTTCTAACAAACTGAACACATTAAAGCCTTGGCTAACACCTGGACAACCTGCTCCTTCTGCTGAGCAGTGCCATGCAGCATTGTCTTTCTACTAAATGTCCTCAGCGTTGGTAAAATGAATTCAGGGATAACTCTGGCTGTTCTGAAGTCTGTGAATCAAATCCAATGAGAAAACATAAATTTACTTGTATACGCAATTATCCCCCCAAGCTTGGGGATTATGAAGAATTTTATTCATAGCTACCTTTTTCTTGTGCGCGGAGAAATTATCACCTTTTCCCCCATATGTACCCACATACACACCTCGCACATACACACACATACAAACACAGCAACCCCAAGAAAAGTAAATAGAATCCCCCCCCCAAAGTTGTTTTTTAAAAATTCATATTGTTGACATTATAGCTTCCATATGTTTCAATCGAATTCCCCTCAAGAGCCGCTCAACAATGAACACGGCAACGCCATCAAGTTATCCCCTATCCCCCGCCCCCCCCCCACCTGTTGTTGTGCTTTATCTCATCCCCGTCACCAAACTTTGGGGTGTGCCGAGTAGGGGCTGATGTGGTGGGTGTGAGTGGGGTGGGGGGGCCTCGGGGATAAAGCGGAAGCTAAAACCACAGCCCACGGTGCGCAAGCAAGTAATTATAAAGTCATCAGAAGGAACAAACGAGGGGAGCGGTAACAAATGGCGCAGGTCCCAATCAAGGAGGTGCTGGCCTAGAGGTTTAACCGGTCGTGTTTATCATTTACCTGAAGTGCATCAGTCCATTATGCCCTTTTTGTATCCCCATACATTTTTTTTTCCTTTCCTGAAAATATTAAGTACTGCACCCTTATAAGAAAAAAAATAAAAATAACTAGTTTTTCAGTTTTCAGAATACCAAAAGTATAAATTACATCTAATTACCATCCTGATATATGGCATCCACTTGTACGTACTTTATCTTCTAAGTCAAGATTTTGAACAATGGCTATAGTGAATATATGTAAAATTGCTATTTATGCAACTAAAGTATGTCTTCCTCATAGGTCAGGCTGATTTTTCATTGAACCAAAGCGTTACTTTATCCTAGTAAATTATACAAGATTTATGGCTCCTGAGTTACCCTTCCTCTTCTGTGGTCATAATAACATTATGGGAGCGATTCGTATTCCCTTATTTACTGGTATCCTACCCAGAATTCCACAACAAAAATTCCTACTCCATTACTTTTAACTTATTTCTACCAGCTGTTCAATTGAATCTAATATTAGAGCACACGCATTCTCTCCCCTTAAATACGTTGTCAAATATGATTACACTTTCTTTGACGTTTTCAATTTATTTTTTTTTACGACAGCGTTTCTTAAACTGACGGACATCAATAGATGGTTCGTCGGTAGATTTCATAGAATCTTTTATTTAACTAGCACTAGCATATATTTTAAGAGCCGGGTTAAAAAGTAAATGCATATAACAATGCGATGATCGGATCTTGCAAAATCAAAACGCCAACGGGGTCCTAAACCACTCAGATTTAAGGAACCGCTGATCTAAGAGAAAGCTATCACCACCGCCTGCAACACTTCCATGACTGCTACAGACTGCCAGCCACTGATCGTATCATCTTCAGGTGAAGGGACCAGACAAGCCACCTGATTTCTCAACGTAGATCTTAAGATTTTATGACGTTCTCAAGCCTGACAATGCACTTTAACGGATAACCGTAGTCGTAGTTTATACCATACTTACGTCATTTAACAGTTTAGTATAGTTTATATTGATATCATTTACTGTATAGTTTATACTGATGCCATTTGACCGCAATGTTTAAATTGGTGTTATTTTTACCGAAAAGTGTACAATTTAAACTGATATCATTTGACAATGAAAAAAAAGTTTATATTGACTGCATTTATTATACTGATGTCATTTGATGGCTTATTTGACCGAGTTCTATACACGAGCACCACATACGAACATAAAACAACGTGGTCTTTAGCAACATTGAGTACAACCACATACCCAATAACGATAACAGGGTGTGCGGCCTTGGTACCAGAAACAAACATAAAATAAATCAAGTCCATCGCCCGCCCCGTTTGATCTATTATTAAGTATCGCTGGCGCATGGAGAATGTTATTATTAAAACAGCCCCACATGCCAACTCTCTATTGCCAACACATGCTTTAGTATCACGTTGTTGTTGTTGTTTTTTTTTGGCGAGGGTTTTATTGAAACGCCGTTAGATTAATGCTACATAAGACGACCTCTGTGTACTTCTAGATCAGTGCTTCTCAAAGTGGTGGTCCGCGGACCGGTGCCGGTCCGTGGGCCATCCGATGCCGGTCCGCAGAAGTTACCCAAGAAAGGACATTTCGCTACCACGTCAGTACAGGGAAAATAGTTCACCGGTCGCTGGTGCAATGGGAAAAAATTCCTGCCGGTCCGCCATACTAAAAAGTTTGAGAAGCACTGTTCTAGATCACCAACCACGGAGGTGAGCCTGACTTGGGTAGTAGTCTAGTAGTAGTAGCAGTCGTTATAGTTAGACCAGCTGTTCCCACCACCCCAACCCCCTCCCCCATAGGCACGGCCGTTACAGCGTGGAGGCGCGTGGTAAATTGTTGTAATTTGACTGGTAGACGGGCCTTTAGGTAAGATGGTGTGATTTACTGGGCCATCTCCAGCACAGCTCGCTCGGTAATAAACACTCTCTCTGGCGTCCAGAGGACCAGGCCAGCGTCAGTTGTTCAGGCTGATAGGCTTTTTGGCTGTTAACCCACTAAAATCTCTGACCAGAAGGATATTAATGTTAATAAATAGGAATTATTTCCACATATTAGATATTAAATTTAACATTAATTTAACGACTCATAGCAGCATCTGAAGTAATAAAAAACATGATGCAAGAATTAAACACCAAAATTGATCAATAAGAAACTTTTTATTTTTTTTTGGTTACTCATTTAAAAAAAAATCATAATTACTGATCAATCCGTCTTTGAGACGGATCAACATTTGCTACAACTACAACATTCTACTGTTAATATTATGAGTTATGTCCATGAAGTACGTCACACTATTTTTGACCATTTTTTAACTCCACCCCCTCTCCCCCCTGTCTCAAACAGTTACATATCTCTGACACCCCACCCCCGCCCCCCACCCCCAAAGTACGTCACACTTTCGAACAATTTCTTTTTATTAACAAAATAATTAAAATTTAATATATAAAAACCGTGACGTCACACATGGCCGGACACCACGGTCACAAACTGTCATACTTTCTTACACTCGCTCTGGAGAGTGACGTGCTTTTTTGGACGGCCCCCTAATAAAAGTAAACCTGGCTCATATTCTTTGAGAACCTGTGTAGTTATCATTTCTCTGAAAGTGAGACTTTGATTTATCGTTGAGAGGGGGTGGAGGGGGTCGTTCTCTCTTTTTTTTTGCGTCTGTAACTTTTTTGTTGAACAGCTATCCCTTGTCGTAGGATGGCGATACATCAAACTAACGAACTCCAGCTTAGATTTCAGGCTTTCTCCGTCTTCCAGACCACTCCCCGACTAATATGACTTCTATATCTGCCTAAACTCCATTCTCTGTTTCGTTAAACGTTTAGTCCTGATGTTTCAACATTGCTTTGCTAAAGAGTGCGCTTTAATTCATTTATACAACTCGATTTTTTTACACATTCATTAATACGTCGAAAATGACTCTCACATAAATGAAAACCCATTTTACTATAACTTCTATGAATAACTTTGCCCGGTCAATGTGTGTCTAGATATTGTGTGTGCCACGACATTGTGAACATTGACGACTACTTAATATATTAACATTGTCCAAAACCATGTCCATAATGCAATTTGAATGTTTTTAAATTGACATCACTCAAAAAGCTGAAAGTATTCTCAAAATTTGCAGTTTTCCAAGTGCGGTTCCTTAAGATTCTTCGTTGTCTGGTAAATGAAGATATGTATTTTTAAAGAACTACAAATTTTGACTGTTGCTCATCCGTGTTATAAAGTTTGTTGGTACCGGGAGCAAATCAAACGTCGCGACATAATATTCTAGGAATCTCTCAATTGTGTCAATATCTCACCTCAGTGAGTTAGTGACATATTCATTGCACGAGTGAAAATCTTTCTTCTGGTATTCCGAGTGCTTCCCAGTCTCACGGCGCCTGTTTCAAACAAACTCTCACGCGCACACAGTCACACGCACACGCACACGCACACACGATCACACGCACACACAAGTAACACGCACACACAATCACACGCACTCGATGTCTCGATAGCCCGCGGGCTGTACTTGAAATAGCGGTAACTGCTGTATGCGTGATGTTACCTCAAGTTATCTCCCATCGAAGCTTATCTTCAACACCTCAACGTTCCCAGCTATTCTCTGTGGGCCGGGATTCCATTTTTTAGTTGGCTCCCACCCCCAGCTCACCCCCCCCCCACCCCCCACTTCCAAGAATGTTACTTCTACGTTGATACATCGAAGCCGAAACGTGATGGAATTTCAAAGGTGTTCGTGGTGGAAGCCGATTTAATAAGATCTAAGTTGAGAAGCTTCTTTGGAATTGTCCCAATTGTACACAACGCTTCCTTTATATAAAATAGTATTGCAAGAATTCGCCTTGGCTATTGACATTACAATAAACTAAAAGACCGTAGATTGATACAAAGCCTGGGATAGTTTTAAGACTACTGATTGGCACCAAAGTCTAGGGTTGGTAAATCTAATTTACTGTAGAAGTATAGATTCAATTTAAGTCTTCTATAAAAATCCAGGTATCCAAATATTATACAGTTGAGTTCTGTTTATAATAACTATATAGATATAGATTTGACAGTAATTTAAAACATCATGAAACTCAGACTTCTGCAACTTAAATTTGAAACTTCGGATCACCGCCAGCCTTTAGGAAAAAAAAAGGATACTCTCATTCAATTCGTGAGTAAATGCTGTCCCTAGCGAACCTGTCCATGCTGCCCATTACGAGCCTGACCAGGCTGCAACTTACGAGCCTGGCCATACTGCCCCCTACGAGCCTGGCCATACTGCCCCCGTACGAGCCTGGCCAGACTGCCCCCTCATGAGCATGGCCGGATTGCCCCTGACGAGCCCGTATCGCCTTGGTGAAGTACTTACGAACGTTAACTAGCGTTAAAGTTAGATAACTAATGACTATAACAACATGAAGAATGATCTCCCTCCCGTGCCACGAGAAAACGGGTAGGGGTGGGGATGGGTTAGGAGGGCGGTGCGTGCTTTCTTAACGATCTCGGTCGCGCCCCTGAAGTTGATATAAGCTCCAGTAAACAGGTAGTTAGTGTGACGCCCCTGGCCTGTTCGTCTACCTGGACTACCTGTCTCGTGTTGTA
This sequence comes from Ampullaceana balthica, assembly GCA_944989445.1. Lineage (NCBI taxonomy): Eukaryota > Metazoa > Mollusca > Gastropoda > Lymnaeidae > Ampullaceana > Ampullaceana balthica. Next base: position 490,841 of record CALYLW010000680.1, on the reverse strand, counting down.
AAGTGTAGGTCAAGCCTGATGAGTGAGTGAGTATTCGGCTGTGCATAGCTCGCTATGGCAGGTCGCAGGTGTAAGGGTTCCAGTCCCATCTACCGGCAGACATCGGGTCTCACGCTCAAAGCCGATGACTTGGATTAAAGAGACTTGCCTCACCTCGTGGGGGGAGACAAATGTGCAGTGACTTTTCCCTGTGTTTATATTCATTTTTCAAAGCATTTTTTTAAAAATAACTGTGCATTGAGTTTTGTTTTTGTTGTTGAGGTTTCGGAGGCAAACAACTGTGCTGTGACTCTTGCTGGAGTTATTATTTTTTTAACGTATTTTTTGGAAATAATTGTGCATTGCGTTTTTTTTATTTTGGTGTTGTTTTGATTGAGGTTTTGGAGGCAAACAACTGTGCTGTGACTCTTGCTGGAGTTATTATTTTTTTAACGTATTTTTTTTGGAAATAATTGTGCATTGCGTTTTTTTTTATTTTGGTGTTGTTTTGATTGAGGTTTTGGAGGCAAACAACCGTGCTGTGACTTTTGGTGGAGTTTTTAGGTGGCCGTCAGTGGAGCAGTTGAATTCCTTTGAGTTTCTGCATAAAGTCACGTGGCTTGTTGCTGTTGGTTCTTCTCTGATCTATTAAAGACGCTCCTTCTATACAGAAGATTATTGATTGGTTTTGTCGTTATATACTTATTTATGTATTCTTTGCCACTGCTGGCGTCATCGTTGGTTGGGATCTGTAGCTCTCAGCTGTCAATAAAAACACGCGTTAATTTACCAACTACATGACCTTTTTTAAAATTCCAATTAGTAAAATATTCAGTTGAGCGTTCATAAAAAAAACAAACAAACAACAACGCTACTTTGTTTGGATATTTGTTTCTTTTTTTATATCGTACTCTTTTTAATAACTTACCTTTTTTGTTGTAAATGCTAATTGTAATAATCACATGAACAAAATGTGGTCATTTTCAACATCTCATATAAAACAAGCAGTGTTAAATAAATTTACTCGTGTCCGGTATAGGGTAAGGCCATTGGATACCACTTTTCATTTCGATTTGCATCAATATTTGTTAAAACAAAGACCATTCATGATATCTAGCAAGGATCCCTGTATTAGATTGAGTTTTTTTTTCTAGATTTATATTTCAAAAGGGCCACTTTCTAATAAAATGTCCCAACTGTTTAAAAAAAAACATGAAACTTGATGTGGTAAAAATATTTGTTTCCAATATTAGTCTGTAGGATTATGCGTTACAGTTACGTACTGGTGTTTTAGATTTATGCATGGAGTTTTAGATTTATTTACACGATGCACTTTATGGTGAGTGGGGACCAGGCAACACTTTGGCACAGGAGCAGGGGTGGGGAGGTGGCACTAAAGCCAGACTTCGCGCGGTGTTATGATATAATCTCTAGAGATGAAACCCTCCCCGGATTAGCGATTATGAGGTTTGGTTTATCGACTGTGTATCTGTTAGAAGCGCCTGGTCCCATAGAGAAATGTGGCTGAGAGATATGCATAGACTTGAAGTGATGAAAAAGAAAACAAAAACAAAACAAATACGAGCTATGAACGTGAATTTTTCAAGTGCATCTTGTTAACACTGTCTTCGTTTGTTCATTGGATTGTTCAATAGACATACACAATTAGTGTGTTGAAGATCTGGGGTAGCCATTAATATGGATCGTTGGTCGATGTACCAGATACGCCGGGACAATCCTGCTCAGTGGTACCAGAATTACACATGTCCAGTTTATAAGCAGGTAATGTACGACATGTCATTTTTATGAATGTAATTTACACTTTCCAGATTATAGACAGGTAATGTACAAATGTCCATTTTATAAGCTGGTAATGTACACATGTCAAGTTTATAAGCAGGTAATGTACACATACCCGTTTAAAAGCCGGTAATGTACAAATGTCCGTTTATAAGCGGTAAATGCACTAATGTCCAGTTTATAAGCGTTAAAGTACTAATGTCCAGTTTATAAGCAGGTAATGTACACATGTCCAGTATATAAGTCGGTATTGTACATATGTCAAGTTTATACGCCCAGCAATGTACATATTTAATTATTTGGCATGTAATTTACACTTCCCAGTTTATAAGCAGGTAATGTACGCATGTCCAATTTATAGGCAGGTAATAGTACACTTCAAGTCAATATTCAGTGTTGTACACATGCACAGTTCGTGAGGAAGTATTGTAGACATAACTATTATACTAGAATGCGTCATGTCTGTAAGTGAAGTGTAGTATCACAACTATAACGTTTTTATTGGTAGTAGCGTCATGACACCTATAAAGACTTTATTATTGGTATTAGCGTCATGACAAATATAAATACTTTATTGGTATTAGCGTCATGACAAATATAAATACTTTATTGGTAGTAGCGTCATGACCAGAGGCGTAACAATGACGTGGCATCGGTGCAGTTGCCAAGGGCGCCGAGGGCTAATCCTTAATAATCAATTTATTCTGTATAATTTGGTATTTTCCCTATTTGCCAAGGGCGCCAAAAGTGAATTAGCCAAGGGCACGGAAAACCCAGTTACACTTCTAGTCATAACAGCTATAAGGACTTTATTCGATAGTAGCGTTATGAAAACTATAACGACTTTATTGGTAGTAGCGGCAAGACAACTACAACGACTTTATTGGTAGTAGCGGCAAGACAACTACAACGACTTTATTGGTAGTAGCGGCAAAACAAATATAACGACTTTGAACACGTGGATAGTACGCATCGACAACGAGAACGACTATGATCATTGTTGTAGAGTTCTTGCAATTGTGTTGTCATATCGAGAAACGAATAGTTTTTTTTTGAAAACCTGAGCAATATTGGGTTAATCCCCCCCCATTCACTTCCCTTAATTAAAAAACAAAAAAACAAATCACTTTCTGAGTCTAAATTTCAGCGTCAAAACAACCAGGTTTCCATGCCAACACATTTATATTGTCTACGATCATTGTGACCTCGATAGGAACAGACCACCACACCCCCTCCCCCACCAAACTCTCAACACTCTTAAAAGCATCATACGATTTTGCTCCCACATGCGAGTGTTGTATTAAAGAAAGCCCCGGTGTACCCCAGTGCAGGTATCAAAAGCGGCGTCCGGAAGTCAAACATGGCTGTTCCGTCGTGGGATGCAATCCAAACCTTCAGAGGTATCCAATCGAATCATTCGGTGGCTGTACTTCTCCATTCATGCATCAATATCAAACACACATCAAAGTGTCTAATCAGCGTCTCAAGGGGTCTCGAGTTCTAGTTTGATGTACCCCCAAGTGACTGGAATCTGAACTGGTTTTGATCACAAATCATACTATTAATTTTAATTATTGTTTTTTCATATTTGTTTACACGTTAATGGGTGCTGGATTTAAAATTGTTTTATTTGTTTTTTAAAATTCGTCTTCAAAAGGAATGGAGCGTGGGTGATGAGATGCTGTGTAATTTGAGAATCCTTTGCATAATATTCACGTTTTGATAGAGAGTTGTGGCTCTTTGCATTAACGCAACGAGTACTTAATAAAACAAACCCGTAAAAACAAAGTGTTTTGACTATAAATCCCTTATATATGAGACATAACTAACGGTATTGATTATTTCTCAAACGCGACAAACATTTACAGACTGAATCTGTTTTAACTCAACTTTGCTTCAAACCCTGGGAGGGGTGGGGGGGGTGGGGAGAGGGAAAAGTCTGGTCACCGATCGCTGGACCGAGTCAGCGTGACACGCTAAAATGTAAACAAAAGCACGCCGGTACATCGTTAAATCGAGGTCGCGTCAACGCGCGAACTGAGCTTCACGTGAAACCCAAAAAAATAACAAAGCAGAATGTACATTACATCTTATATAAGGATAAACTAAAAATGCAGTAAATTTAATTACGGTACGTTCGATCGATCTGAAATTTTGATACGATGCATTGTTTAGGTGAGACGGGTCTACGTTCCAAATTTGCAGCTCGATCGGATCACGGAAAGTGGGTCATTTTCGACTTCTGTTCTTCCGCCCGACGTACGAAGAGATGACAACAAGATTTCGAAGTTAATATAAGGGATTAAAAGAAATATGGAGGATACTTCCATCATGTGCAAGAATACATAAGAGCTAAATTTAGACAAATAAAAGGTTTTCACACAAATGGATATTCATTAGGTTTTATTAAACTGTTAAATAGATAAATAATAAATTAAACATACTTTTCACCACTAAGAGTAAATAACTAATAAAATGTCATATTATTAATGTGAGATTGTAAACTAATTTTTTGTATTGAATGATGCACTATGTGCATTAACCTCTGCAGTTCACTTAACACAAAACTAAACAACCTTCTAAAACTAATCGTATGTTAAATCAATTGTCCTAATTCTTGGTCATGGGTCTCACACACTGATTTTTTAATTTTATCTTTCACTTGGTAACACTTTCTCAAAGCTGATGGCCGGCGCCGTCTTGGACATTTTCGAAAAACGAAGAAAGAACAAAATAAATATGTAACACACTTCTTTTTGATATGTTTAAGAATCTTTTTTTTTGTCGCAAAATCTAAAAACGTTCGTGTCATTTAAAAGTTTCATAGCTAGTTACGTTAGATTGCCTCATGCAATTTGTTTAGCTCCGCCGCTGGTGCTGGAGCCGCCACTGGGGTTATAACATTTTATTCGTGATGATTAGTGTGGACTCTTGTCTCACAACAGTATCCTCTTAATCGTTTGTTTAACAAGTTGACACGACACGACATTTATCTAGCTCCCAATGTGTCAAATACTATATTTGAATAAGTTGACACGACACGACATTTATCTAGCTCCCAATGTGTCAAATACTATATTTGAATAAGTTGACACGACACGACATTTATCTAGCTCCCTAATGTGTCAAATACTATATTGAATAAGTTGCACGACACGACATTTATCTAGCTCCTAATGTGTCAAATACTATATTTAATAAGTTGACACGACACGACATTTATCTAGCTCCCAATGTGTCAAATACTATATTGAATAAGTTGCACGACACGACATTTATCTAGCTCCCTAATGTGTCAAATACTATATTTAATAAGTTGACACGACACGACATTTATCTAGCTCCCTAATGTGTCAAATACTATATTTAATAAGTTGACACGACACGACATTTATCTAGCTCCCAATGTGTCAAATACTATATTTAACAAGTTGACACGACACGACATTTATCTAGCTCCCTAATGTGTCAAATACTATATTGAATAAGTTGGCACGACACGACATTTATCTAGCTCCTAATGTGTCAAATACTATATTTGAATAAGTTGACACGACACGACATTTATCTAGCTCCTAATGTGTCAAATACTATATTGAATAAGTTGGCACGACACGACATTTATCTAGCTCCTAATGTGTCAAATACTATATTGAATAAGTTGACACGACACGACATTTATCTAGCTCCTAATGTGTCAAATACTATATTGAATAAGTTGGCACGACACGACATTTATCTAGCTCCTAATGTGTCAAATACTATATTTAATAAGTTGACACGACACGACATTTATCTAGCTCCTAATGTGTCAAATACTATATTGAATAAGTTGGCACGACACGACATTTATCTAGCTCCTAATGTGTCAAATACTATATTGAATAAGTTGACACGACACGACATTTATCTAGCTCCTAATGTGTCAAATACTATATTGAATAAGTTGGCACGACACGACATTTATCTAGCTCCTAATGTGTCAAATACTATATTTAACAAGTTGACACGACACGACATTTATCTAGCTCCTAATGTGTCAAATACTATATTGAATAAGTTGGCACGACACGACATTTATCTAGCTCCTAATGTGTCAAATACTATATTGAATAAGTTGACACGACACGACATTTATCTAGCTCCTAATGTGTCAAATACTATATTGAATAAGTTGGCACGACACGACATTTATCTAGCTCCTAATGTGTCAAATACTATATTTAACAAGTTGACACGACACGACATTTATCTAGCTCCTAATGTGTCAAATACTATATTGAATAAGTTGGCACGACACGACATTTATCTAGCTCCTAATGTGTCAAATACTATATTGAATAAGTTGACACGACACGACATTTATCTAGCTCCTAATGTGTCAAATACTATATTGAATAAGTTGGCACGACACGACATTTATCTAGCTCCAATGTGTCAAATACTATATTTAATAAGTTGGCACGACACGACATTTATCTAGCTCCTAATGTGTCAAATACTATATTGAATAAGTTGACACGACACGACATTTATCTAGCTCCTAATGTGTCAAATACTATATTGAATAAGTTGGCACGACACGACATTTATCTAGCTCCCTAATGTGTCAAATACTATATTGAATAAGTTGGCACGACACGACATTTATCTAGCTCCTAATGTGTCAAATACTATATTTAATAAGTTGACACGACACGACATTTATCTAGCTCCTAATGTGTCAAATACTATATTTGAATAAGTTGGCACGACACGACATTTATCTAGCTCCCTAATGTGTCAAATACTATATTGAATAAGTTGGCACGACACGACATTTATCTAGCTCCTAATGTGTCAAATACTATATTTAATAAGTTGACACGACACGACATTTATCTAGCTCCTAATGTGTCAAATACTATATTTAATAAGTTGACACGACACGACATTTATCTAGCTCCTAATGTGTCAAATACTATATTTAATAAGTTGACACGACACGACATTTATCTAGCTCCTAATGTGTCAAATACTATATTAATAAGTTGACACGACACGACATTTATCTAGCTCCTAATGTGTCAAATACTATATTGAATAAGTTGGCACGACACGACATTTATCTAGCTCCTAATGTGTCAAATACTATATTGAATAAGTTGCACGACACGACATTTATCTAGCTCCTAATGTGTCAAATACTATATTGAATAAGTTGGCACGACACGACATTTATCTAGCTCCTAATGTGTCAAATACTATATTGAATAAGTTGGCACGACACGACATTTATCTAGCTCCTAATGTGTCAAATACTATATTGAATAAGTTGGCACGACACGACATTTATCTAGCTCTAATGTGTCAAATACTATATTGAATAAGTTGGCACGACACGACATTTATCTAGCTCCTAATGTGTCAAATACTATATTGAATAAGTTGGCACGACACGACATTTATCTAGCTCCTAATGTGTCAAATACTATATTGAATAAGTTGCACGACACGACATTTATCTAGCTCCTAATGTGTCAAATACTATATTGATAAGTTGGCACGACACGACATTTATCTAGCTCCTAATGTGTCAAATACTATATTGAATAAGTTGGCACGACACGACATTTATCTAGCTCCTAATGTGTCAAATACTATATTGAATAAGTTGGCACGACACGACATTTATCTAGCTCCTAATGTGTCAAATACTATATTTAATAAGTTGACACGACACGACATTTATCTAGCTCCTAATGTGTCAAATACTATATTGAATAAGTTGGCACGACACGACATTTATCTAGCTCCTAATGTGTCAAATACTATATTTAATAAGTTGACACGACACGACATTTATCTAGCTCCTAATGTGTCAAATACTATATTTAATAAGTTGACACGACACGACATTTATCTAGCTCCCAATGTGTCAAATACTATATTTAATAAGTTGACACGACACGACATTTATCTAGCTCCCAATGTGTCAAATACTATATTTAATAAGTTGACACGACACGACATTTATCTAGCTCCCAATGTGTCAAATACTATATTTAATAAGTTGACACGACACGACATTTATCTAGCTCCCAATGTGTCAAATACTATATTTAATAAGTTGACACGACACGACATTTATCTAGCTCCCAATGTGTCAAATACTATATTTAATAAGTTGACACGACACGACATTTATCTAGCTCCCAATGTGTCAAATACTATATTTAATAAGTTGACACGACACGACATTTATCTAGCTCCTAATGTGTCAAATACTATATTTAATAAGTTGACACGACACGACATTTATCTAGCTCCCAATGTGTCAAATACTATATTGAATAAGTTGACACGACACGACATTTATCTAGCTCCCAATGTGTCAAATACTATATTTAATAAGTTGCACGACACGACATTTATCTAGCTCCCAATGTGTCAAATACTATATTTAATAAGTTGACACGACACGACATTTATCTAGCTCCCAATGTGTCAAATACTATATTTAATAAGTTGACACGACACGACATTTATCTAGCTCCCAATGTGTCAAATACTATATTTAATAAGTTGACACGACACGACATTTATCTAGCTCCCAATGTGTCAAATACTATATTTAATAAGTTGACACGACACGACATTTATCTAGCTCCCAATGTGTCAAATACTATATTTAATAAGTTGACACGACACGACATTTATCTAGCTCCCAATGTGTCAAATACTATATTTAATAAGTTGACACGACACGACATTTATCTAGCTCCCAATGTGTCAAATACTATATTTAATAAGTTGACACGACACGACATTTATCTAGCTCCCAATGTGTCAAATACTATATTTAATAAGTTGACACGACACGACATTTATCTAGCTCCAATGTGTCAAATACTATATTTAATAAGTTGACACGACACGACATTTATCTAGCTCCCAATGTGTCAAATACTATATTTAATAAGTTGACACGACACGACATTTATCTAGCTCCCAATGTGTCAAATACTATATTTAATAAGTTGACACGACACGACATTTATCTAGCTCCCAATGTGTCAAATACTATATTTAATAAGTTGACACGACACGACATTTATCTAGCTCCCAATGTGTCAAATACTATATTTAATAAGTTGACACGACACGACATTTATCTAGCTCCCAATGTGTCAAATACTATATTTAATAAGTTGACACGACACGACATTTATCTAGCTCCCTAATGTGTCAAATACTATATTTAATAAGTTGACACGACACGACATTTATCTAGCTCCTAATGTGTCAAATACTATATTGAATAAGTTGACACGACACGACATTTATCTAGCTCCTAATGTGTCAAATACTATATTGAATAAGTTGACACGACACGACATTTATCTAGCTCCTAATGTGTCAAATACTATATTGAATAAGTTGACACGACACGACATTTATCTAGCTCCTAATGTGTCAAATACTATATTGAATAAGTTGACACGACACGACATTTATCTAGCTCCTAATGTGTCAAATACTATATTTAATAAGTTGACACGACACGACATTTATCTAGCTCCTAATGTGTCAAATACTATATTTAATAAGTTGACACGACACGACATTTATCTAGCTCCTAATGTGTCAAATACTATATTTAATAAGTTGACACGACACGACATTTATCTAGCTCCTAATGTGTCAAATACTATATTTAATAAGTTGACACGACACGACATTTATCTAGCTCCTAATGTGTCAAATATTATATTTAATAAGTTGACACGACACGACATTTATCTAGCTCCTAATGTGTCAAATACTATATTTAATAAGTTGACACGACACGACATTTATCTAGCTCCTAATGTGTCAAATACTATATTTAATAAGTTGACACGACACGACATTTATCTAGCTCCTAATGTGTCAAATACTATATTTAATAAGTTGACACGACACGACATTTATCTAGCTCCCAATGTGTCAAATACTATATTGAAACCACATGTTTTCTGGTTATTAATGTGTCCCATAATCATATCTGTTCACACGATATGGGACGCGGTGGTCGAGGGCGAACCGATGGTCACGGGTTTGAATCCATGTGAAGGCAGGGATTTGTTCCCGGGGCCTAAGGCATCCCTGAGTCTCCCAGCTCCGAATGGGTACCTAACACTAGTTAGGCTGCTGGGTAATGCGTGGAGCCCTCAAAACCGTGGCCTGTGAACGCTGCATCACTTGCAAAAAGATCATCTGTCATGGTCTGTGGACGCAATTATCTTCTGCATAGAAGGAGCGTCTGTATAGATAAGATAAGATAAGATAAGATATGCTTCTCTGGTTTCTAATGTATCTAATGTGTTTCTACGACATGCTTTCTGGTTATTAATTTGTCCCATAATCATAATCATTTCTAATGTATGTCAGATCTGATATTGATACGACATGCTTTCTGGTTTCTCATGTATGTCAATCGTTCTAAGACAATATTTTTGTCGTTTGCTCAATCCATCCGATGCAACGCTTGTTAGATTTCTCAATTCAGTACGTAATATTTCTGAAAAACATTTTGATGTGTTTCTCATGTACATCAATACTTCTCAAACAATATTTCTATCGAATTACTCATGTACACCCATCTTTTCGAGTAAAATTTCATCGGATATCTCTTGCAAATCAATCTTTGTGATAGATATTTTATAAGATTTCTCAATATTTCCAATTCAACCTCTCTTTCTGCTCGTTTTTCATTATTTTTTAAAATTTACTCTTATGAGCCAAAATAATAATCACATTAACGCAGTAAAATATTTAATTATAGCATAACATTTGAGGAGGAACACCAAGAGCCTATAGGACCTCTTATATGCAGAGCCTGCAGGACCTCTAAATCTTAAAACCTGTAATACCTCTAATACACAGAGTCTATTGGCATGTAACATCGACTGTAAAAAGACATCGATTTCCTTTAGTACTTGCTGTATTGACTGCAGCAATGACCCCTGAAACACTAATTGGATGGTATTTGGAAAGGTATCTCTATACTAGTGAAACCTAAGAACTCCAAACCGGCACAGCCTGCTGGGTTACATAAAGTTTGAGCTCACCGGGCGCCTAGAGCAGCCCGACAACAGGCCAGAGTTTTATTTATTTACTTTGATAGCGTGAGTTTTTTTAATGCTGCACCCAACGTAAGCGCTAACAAGTCTGTCATATTTATACGCTATGAGCTTGTTACTGAACCTTGTCAGGAATTTTTTTTATGCTAAATTATAGGGGTTTTTTTTGTCGGACGACTGGTGTCGCTTATATGGACATGCAGATAAAAATGGTCAACAAAGTTTTCTTGGCCTTCAAGAAGCCACATGTAAACAAAAATACCTTTAGTAATAGAAATGATGTAACCCTGATCGTATGCATCAAGTGAATGATCGAAGTTTATCATACATTATTTCTTAATATAAAAGTTTCTTTGACGAACTATATAGCTTGAAAATACACAGCATGAGTTGGTTTTTTTTTACCCTCCAGATCTATAGTAAATACTTCATCATCGTTTTAGAAAGCTGCTAATTTTTATACAAAATATTTGCTAAGTGCAAAACCCCTTAACTAAAACAATAAGTAATAAAAGATATCAAAATGTAAAAGTCATTTAAAAAAAAAGTGTATAAAAAGATGAGAACGGTCAAGTTAATGAGGATATAAATTATAAAGTAACTCTGTAATATTCCAGTGCAATGACGGTCAAGTTAATGAGGATATAAATTATAAAGTAACTCTGTAATATTCCAGTGCAATGACGACATATTCGATCATGTAAACCAACTTCAGCTTACGATCTCTTTTAAAAATTTGCAAAGGGAGATGATCCTGTAGACTGCAGTTAACTTTGTAATGGTTGCTGCCCTTCAACCACATTTAGATTTATTCATCTTTCTTCCTTCAATGAAGTATCATAATGTTCCCTACATTATCTTATCTTATCTGTTTACAGACGCTCCTTCTATACAGAAGATTATTGCGTCCTACGCTTATCTATGGTTTGTGTTTAGTCCTGCATTTTTATTAGAGATTTAAATGTTGATAAAGTGTTGGTCTTCCTGGATTCTTCAGGCAACCCATTCCACGCCCGAATTCCGGACGGGAAGAAGGAAAACTTGTATGTGTTTGTTCTTGCATACGGAATAAGAAAGGTGTTTTTATCCTTATGTCTATCTGAGGGTTGTATTAAGTTATCTTTGTGTTGTATTTCTAAGTTAGAATTAATTGCTTTATGTATGATTACTACTTTGCTCTTGGTTCTTCTATCCTCTAGTGTTTCAAGGTTTAATGATTTAACTAATGGTGTTATTCTTGTCAGTTTCGAATATTCTCCTGTTATGAATCTGGCAGCTCTTTTTTGAATTTGTTCTAGTTTATCAATGTTTTCTTTGGTGGATGGGTCCCATACAGAAGATGCATATTCTAGTACAGGTCTCACCAAAGTGAGGTAGTACATTAGTGCACTGTTAATAGTGTTAATAACTCTTACCAACGTTAAAAAAAATATATTTTAACAAAACTTAGTTATATCATAATTATATCCAGGACTAAGGGAAAAAAGTAAAGGTACACAATTTTAGTTAATAAAGATCTATCTAGACTTGGCCAAATCTAACACACACCAACCTTTATTTCAAAGCAAAAATAATGTACCATTATGTCTCATAAACAATTTAAATGCAGTCTCACTGTTCATTATAACTTATTTCATCATAATCTGCCTCCCCCCCCCCAGCCACGTTGAATAGCTGCTATTTTTAGCACCTCCTCTCAATCATGGACCTAATGATACCATTAGGTCTGTCATTTAGATACCTATTTTCTAACACTTTCTCTCACCGTGGCCCCGGTATTACCTAATCTAAGCTGGTTATGCCCCTTGGCACCCCCTGGGTTCTTTAAAAATAACAACGCCCATCCATCATTTCCTGGAGATAAAAAAAACTTACATTGTCTTATCCAGGCTGATACTGGGATCTATACATCACACAGGCGCATCTCTTTCAGAAATTCTAATACCCCGGGGGAAAAAAAGTGATTGCGTAGGTGGGCCGCCACCAGGGGCGTATAAATATTGTCAGAATGTCAGGTTAATAAAAAAAATAAGTAGAACCTTTTTTTTAGAGATTTAATTATTTTCCTGTTGAGTAATTCCTGACATACTTTTTTTTTAGATCATCTTGTCTCCGACAATTTTCGAACGCAACTTTGTGACATTTTTATGACTCCATTTTTACCTAACACATAGGCTGCTTTCAAGTTTCTGTAAGAAAACAAAATAACCGATGAAAGACTTCCGTGACCAAATGTTCCCTCTAAGCTGCGCGGCCACGCCGAGTCGCGCAGTTATCTCTCCTTCGCCGCGCAGCAGTTTAGAGTTACCGCGCAGCAAATTTTGTACACAAATAACACCGAAAATGTATGTTGTGCAAGTTTGCACACGATATTTTTTTTACTTTGCACATGGACCAATGAACCTTAGAGGGAACATTGCACATGACATCAGTTATCAACTGCCCCACCCCCCCCCACCCCCACACACTATTTTTTTTAGTCTCACACTCGCATTCAAAGACTTTTTATTTATTTATTCTTTCACAAACTTAGTGATTCGATTTAAAAAAAACAACTTCGTCTCAAATCAAATCTAAACTGGACTATAGCATGAACTTTTTAAAACAACATTTTGAAAAAAATTACAAGAATGATGAAGGATAGATAGGCTAGGCTACCAATGTTACGTATATTTATCCAGTTTTCGTGGAAATATTCCAGCGCCTTGGCAGTTGCATGAAGATGGCGGCCGGCGTCTGATTTCAGTTCTGCCAAATAACTTCAAAGCTGATTCCACGAGATCATTTGAACAAGTCTTATTTCGCACCCCCTCTCCTTTCCACACCCGATCTGTAGCACCCCCCATGAGAGCCTCTCCACCCTGTCCCCAACCCGCATCTATAGCATCTTTCCATTTCTGCACCTGCACGCGAGCCTCTAAGCAGACGATCCACATTATCTACAGCCCAAGTTGAGCCATCAAGTGCACGACGGTGCGGACATTTGGAGGAGACAAGTCTGATGTATTTAACAACTGCAAAAAATCATAAATGTAACATTAATTCCAAAAAATGTGTTTCCCATTAAATTTCGGCTGATCTTTATCCTTTAAACCCCAAAGCGTACTGCAGCACTCAGTGTCTAACGAAATAATAATAATATATGTTTACACGATAGATTATCATTACAGTAAAATGCCTTGACATCATCAGGTTTTTTTTTACCGCAGTGGGACAGTTTTAACGATCTTTCTTCTATCCCTCCCTCCCCCTATGCGTCCCTGCCCTCCCCCTATGCGTCCATCCCCTCCCCCTATGCGTCCCTCCCCCTCCAATCCCCACAATTAATGAATAAAATATGCAATTTTTGAAAAAAAAATGCTGGTTGAAACGTCATATACTTGAGCTGTGAGACGGCCGTATACACGTTATCTATCAGCAATGTGTAAGTTTGAGATTATTTGGGTTCTGGGTTAGATTCAAATCTTCACTGGCCTCTTGAGGGGAGAAGGGGATTTCGTAGTTTGTTACTCAGGGTTGACAAGGATTTCACTCGTACGTGCAGCAGCTAAGCTCTCGAGAGAAGAAGAAATTGAAAGAGAAAAAAAAACAAAAAAAAACAACAAAACAACAACATGATATTGAAAGAAAGAAAATACCCATGGATTTCTTTACATCAATGCGTCTAATTGTATAAATCAGACACAATTTTTAAAGGGAAGACATTTTGCTTAATGATTACATTTTCATCGCTATTTTTTTCTGAAGCTTGAAATCTGACATCAGGTGACAGATCACATAACATACGTCGAACTTTCGAATACTGAAATGTTTATTAGGAAGTAACAGTTTTAGCCAAGTGCTCCCACCCCATCCCAACCCACACCCCAAACAAACCCCCCCCAACAACAAAAAAAATAAAAAATAAATAAATAATAAATAAATAAAAAATTGAGACCCGCTAATGCCCATCTTTATAATATCAATGTATGAAGCTCTTCTATCCCTTTTGGGAGGTGCGCTGCGTCACTCTTCCACAGGGAAGTGTCTTAAAATCATGTTTCCTCCACCGCATCCTGATAAAATAATAATATCCCTTTTCAATGTGCTTAAAACATGATTCCGGAACATCCTGCGCTGAGCTACACGCAATGCATGCTGGGTAATATGTAAATTGCTGTTTTTTCAACATGCCATGTTTTTGTGTGTTTTATTTTTTTATTGTGACTCCTCTTGTCGTAATGCGTGAAATGATTATCAGCTCTCAGACGCTATCGACCTCGAGCATGACCTTGACCTTGGGGCTCATTTTTTTAATTCTAAGGTCGTATTAATTCCTCCAATCATCCAGGGCCACCGGAAAGCAAATGTTTTAGGGGGTGGGGGCAGTGGCGGTGGTTGGTGCATTGACAAGTCAAACCTGGAGTAGGAGTCTTATAATGTGCTGGCAAACTTCATGAAAATGATGCAACACTAAGGAACAATTTTGTTTTTTTTTGGGGGGGGGGTATATATATATATATATATATATATATATATATATATATATATATATATATATATATATATATATATATATATACACCGACAGATTTCCTAAAGGACTAAATCCTTTTCTGACGCGTTATGGTGGAGATTTTTGAGTCAAGGACAGGGTTGGGATATGCATTCTCTTTGGAACAAACTAGTTTCCTTTGACATCCATCTTTTGTAATTTAAAAAATAAATAAATAAATTTGGGGCCAGGGGAAAAAAAAGGGGGGGGGGTGCTTTGGATCATGACATCATCGTCTGCCGAACTGACTGGTGAAAAAAAACAACAGCAAAAAAAAACAACAAAAAAAAACTGTGTAAGATAACGTCATAAAACCAATCGGGGGAATTGAACTCCATGCTTGTGGGAGGGGGTGGTGGACGGGTGAATATGAGACAAGAGTTATCTGGGTTATGGAGCAGCAGGTTGTTGATTTTGGACGGTGGGTGAGCTCATTCCATGTCTGCTGGCTAAGCTCGGCCGATTGTGTGTTAAACCGCATGTGGGGTGAAAGGTCAAAGGGCACAACCACATTTTCCATTTTAGTGATACGCGTGTAACAGCGGAGATGAGCAAAGCACACCAGTGAATTTCTGGGGACTGGATTAACGATAGACTGTCAGAATATATATATAAATATGTATGTATGTGCCAACTGTGTCTAGCATGCTCTGCTTCTTAAACGAAGAATTGAACTAATGATACGAAAAGTTGTGATCCTTTGACATTCTCTTATCTTGACGATTCCATGAGAGGATCTATGAAGTTAGCGTATCCCGTTTTCTGGGAAAGTTATTCATGTTATAACATTGGATTATCGTGCCGTCAGATTAGAGTGTTACTTTCAACAGATTCCATTTGGCAATAAAAAAAACAGTTATTATAAGGAATAGTCCGATGCGCGTTGCTTCTGTATCAATGATCACAATGTAATGTTAAAGAAGAGAGACATTGTCTCAGAAATAAGGTGATTGAAATATATGCTAGTCTTGTATTCAATTTGACTGAAACCGTTCGCAAGAAGTTTATATGTTTGGTTTTTAAGTCACTTCTGGGTCCAGCGTTTCCACTAAAGGTGAGTCATAATCTACTTTATTTCTGCACATGCACGACTTCATTACGGCCAAAAGTTCATGATTTGATAGTCAATTGTGCACATGGCTTGTACGAGCCACATTTAACTGTATATTTTGATGAAGATTGTACATGTTGCTTCTACCAGCGATATTTACTGCATCGTTGGAAAGAATGTTGTACGTATTGATTTTTACAAGCCATATCTACGTTATGATTTGAAAGAACGCTGCACACAAGGTTTCTTCCATCCATTCCCACTACACGATCTGAAAGAACAATTCACTCATGAATTCTACCATCCACATCCATACTAAATGATGTAATAGAACAGTGCGCTCAAGCTTTCTTTCACACATTTACTGCATTATTTTTATTTTAGATCAAAGACAGTATAAACATGAAAAAAGACAGAAAACTCGTTTAATTTACTGACATGAACATTATATTTGCCTTTTATGAGAGATACATCTGGTAAAATTATAAGACTTGAAAGTTGTCTCCGGTTATTAGTAAGTGAACTCTTACATTGATATCTGTGGTTTGTTTTTTTAACGACTAGAATGATCTTTGACATCATGTTTGGCGCAATCTGTTCATCTTGTTACTTTGTGCAGTACTGTGCATACTTACTGCGTCTGTTACTTTTATTTCAGTTCTGTGCATACTTACTGCGTCTGTTACTTTTGTTTCAGTTCTGTGCATACTTACTGCGTCTGTTACTTTTGTTTCAGTTCTGTGCATACTTACTGCGTCTGTTACTTTTGTTTCAGTTCTGTGCATACTTACTGCGTCTGTTACTTTTGTTTCAGTTCTGTTCATACTTACTGCGTCTGTTACTTTTGTTTCAGTTCTGTGCATACTTACTGCGTCTGTTACTTTTGTTTCAGTTATGTGCATACTTTCTGCCTCTGTTACTTTTGTTTTAGTTCTGTGCATACTTACTGCGTCTGTTACTTTTGTTTCAGTTCTGTGCATACTTACTGCGTCTGTTACTTTTGTTTCAGTTCTGTGCATACTTACTGCGTCTGTTACTTTTGTTTCAGTTCCTTGCATACTTACTGCGTCTGTTACTTTTGTTTCAGTTCTGTTCATACTTACTGCGTCTGTTACTTTTGTTTCAGTTCTGTGCATACTTACTGCGTCTGTTACTTTTGTTTCAGTTCCTTGCATACTTACTGCGTCTGTTACTTTTGTTTCAGTTCTGTGCATACTTACTGCGTCTGTTACTTTTGTTTCAGTTCTGTGCATACTTACTTCGTCTGTTACTTTGTGCAGTTATGTGTATACTTACTTCGTCTGTTACTTTGTGCAGTTATGTGTATACTTACTTCGTCTGTTACTTTGTGCAGTTATGTGTATACTTACTGCGTCTGAGTCCTTATCATAAATGAATATACCGATACACAAGACATTGGTCCTAGTGAGCCGATGGTATGTCTAGAGCCTTAAAGATAATATATCGCGATAATTCATGTTCCAACCGCCTAAAATATTTCTTTTCCATTTTACTTCTGACGTGGTGTTTCGGAAGTAAACAATTTATTTGTTTTTAAAACGTTTCCTCTTTCTGTCAATATTCGCCACCTCCTGTAATCCCTTGTCTGGCGCTAACACAATCTCAGACACGCGATAACCTGGTCTTGGAGATGCACTCACTCTTTTTTATTTTTTATTTTTTTTATAAGGCGGCGGCTGTCTTTGTGGGATCACAGCTTTCATAGATTGCCATCTAAGCCAGGGGTCCTCAAACTATCATGCTGAGAAAGTTCATTAAATGAAGGGGTGAAAAAAAAGAAAAAACGTGTAAATTTGGTTGATTTTGACACAGAAATTCACGTCTGGAATAGTTCTTCTTTCAATATTACTATTGATCTTGTAAGTAAACACACAGAAGAATAGTTGACGAAATATCTGACTGAGTTGGCGAGCAAGGCTATGATGGATACTTTCCATTCTGTCTTTTTAACCGAATTTACCGTCAACTATTCTATGACATTACTGTAAGCGTATGCCCTGAACGAACTTTCAGTATATTCTGTCCATCTCTACTCGACTACTTGGATTTCACCGCAACAAAGTGTTTTTTTAAAATTATTTTGTTTTATTCGTTTCATTTGTGTACTATTTGTCCGTTGAGGAAGGCTCTTTGCCCAAACGTTCGCTGTTGTGTTACGTCCTGTCAGGCCTACTAATACCCTGTTTTTTATATCATACATTTACCTATTTAAAAGCCTGATTGCAGTCTCACCCCCATTACTTTGTCCTTATGTTGAGTGTAATCACTAAAGTTACATGGAGCATATTTCCTTACCTTGCTTTCCGAGCTTCGTCTGAATTAGCGTGCGCGGTTTTTTGAGCATAGAGATTGATTGCCTAATTGTATTATTTGAGTTTGAGTTCCACATCAATTAACCTCTACACCAAAAATAGAAGTTATTGGTACTGATTAACTGCTGTCTCTGTTAGTTGACCTAACTGATGCCGTACATCTTGATGTTTTTGTGTGTCTTAAAAACAATTTTGGGTTGAATTCAGGATAAGTCATTCATAAATGTTTTTGTTTGTGTTCTTTGGTATCGTAAGTTTGAGATCGCGTTTTCCTCTATTATTTCCTGTGTCGCAATTTTCATATATACTTTTGTGTTTTGTTTACAGTTCCAAACGTCTAAAATGGAGAAAAAAAGATGAATACTTAATAAATAGTAATGCGAAAAACATATAGCATGGTTAACGGTTACAACTTTTAGTTTAAAATTCTATATTATTTGTAATGATGTGCAGCAGTAAATTAACTCAGAATAAATGCACCAGGGTATATAAATTATATGTTTCCAATTGCAGTACATAATGGTAATAGAGAATAAATATTTAACAAGTTGAACGTAACAACAATTAATCTTGTCTGGCTAGGTAGACAGTTAACAGCACATTTTAATGACAATAGACCAAGCCACAAACTTTTAACACACTTTATTATTTAGCCATGCAACACGGCCCTTATAGTCAGTTACCTCCACAGCACAACACAAACATCCACTTTATCACGTAACACTCACACAAAACGCCTACATTCCAATCTACACTTCACAGCCACACTCGTTTAGGCTTGATCCAATATCGTTGACTAGTTGCATTTCGTCAAATTACTTCCCCCTGGATTGACCAATCTTGTGGACCGGAAGTAGGGATGAGCTCATTACCATCACATCCCCGGACCAAGGGAGGGCACTGCCCTATGGCCAACTTATTCTTTTCATGGTTATCTTCTCCATCCCTGCCACTTGTCCTACACTTTCCTGCTCATTCTAGTGGTCGGAATGCCTGCGATGGACCACTAGGGGTACTCCGAATGTATCATTCTAGTTGTCGGAATGCTTGCGATGGACCACTAGGGGTACTCCGAATGTATCATTCTAGTTGTCGGAATGCTTGCGATGGACCACTAGGGGTACTCCGAATGTATCATTCTAGTTGTCGGAATGCCTGCGATGGACCACTAGGGGTACTCCGAATGTATCATTCTAGTTGTCGGAATGCCTGCGATGGACCACTAGGGGTACTCCGAATGTATCATTCTAGTTGTCGGAATGCTTGCGATGGACCACTAGGGGTACTCCGAATGTATCATTCTAGTTGTCGGAATGCCTGCGATGGACCACTAGGGGTACTCCGAATGTATCATTCTAGTTGTCGGAATGCCTGCGATGGACCACTAGGGGTACTCCGAATGTATCATTCTAGTTGTCGGAATGCCTGCGATGGACCACTAGGGGTACTCCGAATGTATCATTCTAGTTGTCGGAATGCCTGCGATAGACCACTAGGGGTACTCCGAATGTATCGAAGCCCTCACAATAACAGATAGCTTTGAGGAACATTTTAGACATTGCACTGAGGAAAGTGAAAAATCAGATCTTAAGCTCCACATTAAGAGTGAAGTCGGGTATGGATATTTAATTAGAACTGGTCCAGGTAAAAGAAGAATATAAATACTGGAGTAAATCTAATCTAATCTCAAAGGATTATTTTGCGGGCCGCGGTGGTCTAGCGGTAGCGCGCTGGACTGTCGAACCGAGGCAGAAGAGAGTCACGGGCTTCATGGCTAGCCACCCAATCCCTTGCACGTTAGTGGTGGCTAAATAAAACTTGTGAACGCTACTTCACTGCCCCATAGTCGACATGGACGGGAAAGGGGGTCATCATTATTTCGGGTGTGTAAAGTTGTAGTCATGTCACATTCTATGTGTGTCGGCCAGTGGCAAACCTTAGCCTAACAATGCCACACAGGGCACCGTTTTCCAAAGTAAAGATTTATTAAAAAATAAGCGTTTAATAGAGTAAGTAAGGTGAAACATTTCACAGAATGCTAGTAATTATTTGAAGCGATAAAAAGTGTAAACGTTTCTTTAACAGACCTAACTCGCCCGCTTTAAAGGTCATAAATAAAAACGATTCGACGATGAGCCCAATGAAATTCGCCAAGAGAAAAAAAAATTTATGAAATTTAAACGTAAAGATAAGTTATCTTCTATTTGTTTGTTCTTTTCGAATTTCATCTTCTTTCAAACATATCCTTGGATACAATGGAAAATTTAAAGAGTTTAATAACGTTTGCCTTACACTCTTGACACGGAGTTTACATTCTTGACACGGAGTTCACACTCTTGACACGGAGGCCGTCGGTGTTAAGCTGTTTATTGGTGAGTCCAAGAAATGCAATTATCGTATCTTTAATTTCTGGTGTTGTGGATCATCGTAACAGAATAGGACGGTGATAGGGAATAAAGCCTTTTTTTTAAAAAAAATTGAAAGCCAACAGTCTTTAGACTCGACTGTGAAAGTGATCTATAGAGATGGGATAACGGAAGTTCACAAATATGACTTTCACTTGTTTTAACGTTACTTATTAAGGTTTTTAAAGATAAAGAAGGGGCGCTACAAAGAAATTTCTTGGCGACATTTACCATATGTGAAGTTGGAAAACTTTGGAAAAAGTTGTGGAGTAATAAAATGATGGAGTCATGGGCAACACTGTGTATCGCTCACTTTGATCACCCAGCCACAAAACATCATCTTCAGAAAACTACAAGTTATTTGTTAAACAAGTTGTAGTATAACACCGCTCTTGACTTGATGGCGGCGGGTCGGTATAATCATGCAGATAGCGATCTTTGATTTGAGTGTTACCGACTGTGACAAGTCGCTGATAACTTGGAAGTTGGCTCCGTTCTTCGCAGTCTGTCGCTAGTCTTGTCGCAACGTATAACATCGCGATGATCATCATGGACTAAAAGACTGATGGGTTTCTAGAACTCTCTGCGTCATCATGAAATGAGTTGATTGCACACGCCACTGTGTATTACCTTTTCTCGGTCTGTTAAATTAACTTCAGTTTCTGAAACATTTTAAACGACTTTACAGTATATCAATTCAAGAAAAGAAACATGATTGATATCAACATTTTCTATTGTTTCCCTAGAAATATATTTTTTTTTGTGCTTGATAAAACCTGCTTTCATTTCCCATTCATAGTGTTCAGTTGAATTATTGGTGTGCATTGATGCTTAAAATTTATTCGCCTATTTTAAATTTAAAATAAGCAATTAATCTGGATTTTTTGAGTAAAGACAAATAAGTTAAATGTAAAAAAAATCTTTTTTTTAAAAGGACACGCTTTTATTTACATATAGAAATTGCACTAAATATATATATACAAAAAAAACATTTTCCACTAACTGAAAATTGAACCTCTTACCCCCATGTCGGTAATCGATCACGCTTATATTTCGGCCAGCAAGACTTGATGTTGATAGTACTTTTTAAAGTTATAATAATTGTATCCCTCTAGGGCGAATTGAGGCATGGTTCATTGACGCAAGTGATAATATTTTATATAGACAAAAACTAAAAATTAAAAGTGCAATAATTTCAATACGGTACATTCGATCGATCTGAAATTTTGATACAATGCATTGTCATCCAAGATCTATCTGGGGTAAAAATTTTTAGATCTCTAGGACCATCAGAAGTGGTATAATTTTACGTTTCAAGTTTTGAAGGAAGGGTGGAAGGAAGGGTGGATGGATACAACATACAAACATTGTGACTTAAATAAAAGCGTGTAAAAAAAATGCACCAGTTTCAAATCGAGCAAAATGTGTGTTTGTATTTTTTTAGGGCCGGTAATGATTAAAAAAATGTGTGCAATTAATCTGTAAAAAATAACCGATTAATCGATTAATGAACGATTAATTATATTTTATACAACGCATATTTAGATCCCGTTAACACACTTAAGTCGCGATTCATTATTTCGCGAAATCGGTTCGGTTGCGGTAATTCCATGGCTCCCAAGTTTTTTGACGTAACATAGCAAATTCGTTCTGCTATGCAAGAAACAAGGAATAAAAACCGTTTTGTTTACGCATGCACGTCTAAATAAATAATAATAATACGAGGGAAAAGTGTGCAACAAAAAATATATAATAATTTATAAATTGAAAAATAAATCTCATAAAATTTTTCTTAAATTTTAATCGATTAAATTAATTTTAATCGATTACAATTTTGAAATATTAATCGCTTAATTAGTCGTTAATTTCTCAAGCCCTAATGTTTTTTATTAAATAATTAAAAATCCATTATACTTTTAGCAGGGCTATAATAAGCAATGTTCGATTTCTTAAACATTAAAAAGTATATTTGTTTTAAACAACTTTTTCATTGTAACTTTTGATTTGATTAATACGAACCTTCGTTGTAGATGCGACCGATGACGTAGAGAGCATTTGCAACAAGTGCCAGAGATTATTTCTACATTTTTCAGATAGACAAAATCAATCTCACGTCTGAATAAACCAACATGTTACGAATTCAATTTAACTGCCAAATCTAACCAAATAACTGGCGTACGCGTTACCTCTAATGGGCCATCAAGTTTTTTTTTCACCCACTCGGTATTGAAACACCCGACACGTCATCTAGTGAGCTCAGCATCTTATCGGCCGTTCGTAGCCAGGTAAAGGCTTACATCTCTGAAAGCCCTGAAAATTAACGTTTCATAAGGTGGATGGAATATCTGGATTGTTTTATCCATTATCTGATAACACTCGACTTCAAATAAGAAACCAATTTTAATCCCAGCCAAAGATGTAGAAATGTGTTTATATAATCACGTACAACGGTGGGTTATGTTTTCATGTTGGAAATTCTTACGTGATGATAGAATCATATAACGGTATTTGAAAGACATCAGTCAGGGTGTGGGCGAAACAAACTCTAGCTAGCAAATCTTTAAAATACACACAGGGAAAAAAAAGAAAGAAAAAAAAAGAAGAAAAAAAAACACCAAAAACAAACTACCAAAAAAAAACAATTAAATCAAACACAAATTCATGACTCTTACAACATTCATGTGTATCACAACCGTCATGTGTATCAAAGTATTCATTTGTATCACATCATTCATTTGTACACATTACGGTATGGACATAAGTGGCGTCTCGTCAGCCTACTTTATTTAATGGATAAACCTCTTCATTATTCTGAAGCCTCCTTGGTAATAATCTTGTTGTTATAAAGTCATTGTTTACTCTACTTCGCTGCCCCTATGCACTGTAATGTACTACTACAACAAAGTAAACGTGAAACTGAACATGGCAATCTATCAATTTCAGTCTAAGTCGCTCACACCGAATGAGAACGAGCACGAATTCTGATATCTGCTAAAACGACTTAATCAAGGTAGATTGTTCGAAATCAATACTGCACATCGACTCACTTCAATAAAATGTCACTGTTCAACCTATGTCGCTTACTTTTATACGCTCGGGTTATTACCAATTTTGTATTCCTTCGGCCCTCCATTAGAAGTACTCCTCTGGATAGATATCACGGATCGTGTTTTATCGCTCCCGGTCCCCCGACCATAAAGTTAAAACTATCTTTACCACTTGTCTGAGTCTAGGTGGAAATTGGAGGTCCTGGAGGTGCTATCTGGTTTTTTATATCATCCTCGCCCCTCCCCGCCACGACCACCGCTATCTTTATAACTAAGACGGTAGCTTTGTGGCTTTCTGAGCAGCTTATCTAGTGCTGACGTCATTAGCGCCGATGGCCTTCTGGGTCTTCTTATTTGGTTTACAACAAACAAGTAATTACGTTTTTGTGTCTGTCTCTAGCAGTGATACAAATAAGTCTGGAAACTAAAAACTCACAGCATCATGTGGTTTTGATGGATATGAAGTTGATTTCAGCTAAATGAGATTAGAAATGTTGAAGTTGTACAATGAAAGCCTCACCCTCACTAGGTGGAAATGTTGAAGTTGTACAATGAAAACCTCACACTCACTAGGTGGAAATGTTGAAGTTGTACAATGAAAACCTCACACTCACTAGGTGGAAATGTTGAAGTTGTACAATGAAAACCTCACCCTCACTAGATGGAAATGTTGAAGTTGTACAATGAAAACCTCACCCTCACTAGATGGAAATGTTGAAGTTGTACAATGAAAACCTCACCCTCACTAGATGGAAATGTTGAAGTTGTACAATGAAAACCTCACCCTCACTAGATATAGAGGCTGTCTTGTTGTTCAGAATTTTTCTGTTTGTATTATCAGGATTTTTTGCCAGAAAATTACTCAGTTTTAGAACTCTAGAGCGTTAGCAGTTTGTAAAGTCTTTGTAGGTCGGTGGATAGTTTTTGGCTTGTTTTGTTGGTTTTTTTTAATTTGTTTTTTTTTGTTGTTGTTGTTTTTTTTGTTTTTTTTAAATCAAACTTGAGATAATTCAACTGGTGTGTCTGAACATTAAAACAACTTTTGCCAAAGATGGAGTTCAAACGAAAATGTGAAGTGTGTAGATCACTCGAATTAAAGCGTGCAAAGCATGCCGCCTGCCATGGCTAGTATTTATAAGGTTGTCAATATTTTATGGAGCGATGTTTCTAGCAGATTTTTGCACCTCACGGAACTGACGCTAAAATACCATCTTAAAAACACCTGCAGGAAGGGAGAGAACTGCAAACTACTCTCAAACATAGAGGCCAATAGAGTGAGAAAAAAAAATTGAAAATAAGTGGGAAATTGATGAGCTAGGAAATCAACAAGAGTAGCATCATGTGCGTGCGGAGCGTTTACCATCCTATCTTCTTTTTTTTTAATAAAAAAGTTAGATTGGAGTAAAATTTTAAATTGATTATCCCCAAAAAATTATTTTTTGGGCTTTATATGATGCATTTAGTGCTTACGTTTTCAAATAATTGTATTTGCTTCTTATTTGAAATTAGTTTACATTATTTTATTTTATTTATAAGGACCGGCTGTTCTTAATATATTTTTTTTAAAAATTAATGTATTTAAGTTAGGCTTTAAAAAAATAAACCCTTCTGATATATAAGTCTAAGTCAATAAAATGACCGATATTTCTGAGTAGTTCAAATAAGCCACCCTTTTTTAAATGTAAGGCCGTGTCGCGTCATTGTGTCTGTCTGCCCATCTGTACGGAAATATCTGTCTATAATGTGATTATAACCAGATTTATTCTTGCTCTGAGCACAACCACTTGGCTATTTTGTCGAGGTTCATGATCGTGACGTTAATAAATTAAGACATTTTATTCATTATTCTCTCTCTCTCTCTCTCTCTCTCTCTCTCTCTCTCTCTCTCTCTCTCTCTCTCTCTCTCTCTCTCTCTCTCTCTCTCTCTCGCTCTCTCTCTCTCTCTCTCTCTCGCTCTCTCTCTCTCTCTCTCTCACACACACATTTCTAGAGAATCATTTTTTGTTCCCTTTCTCTCTGACTCCATGCCCTTACTACTGATTTTTCGTTCACTCTATATATCTCAATCCGACTCTCTCTTTCCCCCCCCTCTCTCTTTTTCTCTATCTCCCTATGTCTGTATATATATATATATATATATATATATATATATATATATATATATTATATATATATATATATATATATATATATATATAAATTTATTTAAATATTTATTATATCAATTCCCCCCCCCCACACCATCTATTTTTATTAATTCATCAGTCTCTCATATTGTAATGTCTAAAAAGTATATTGATGCTTTGGAATTATCCCCCCTCCCCACTCGCTTTTCCTCAAATCACAAAAATACACACACTATTTTGCTTCAATTGAAAAAAAGACAACAATTTGCTAAGAACTGAATTACAGGGCTGTTAAATGACCGATAGTCTGGAAAGGACGTGAATAGAGACTCAGATGGGGACACAGTTGCAATAGTGTTGTCAAAGGACTCACTGAAAATCCAAGTATCAACAAAAAAATTGTTTTATTTTCGCTTGTTCCCTCGTGAAGCGCTTGACATTTACATTAAAAAATGCCACGGTGGTCTAAAAATACTGGCACACATAAGACTGCAACCTTGAACTCTTTCACACAATATCAACACAAACAAATATTTTCAATCCAACAATCTTTAAATGAACGGCAAGATGATTAGTTTATAAGTTGCTGGAATAACTAAAAGATTTCTTCATTTGTTCAAATACAAATGACGTCTTATAGCGTTCGAACTTTTTATTTTACACGATGTCAAGAAGGCAATGTACCCTCTAGGGCAGTGCTTCTCAAACTTTTTAGTATTGCGGACCGGCAGGAATTTTTTCCATTGCACTAAGGACCGTTGAACTATTTTCCCTGTACTGACGTGGTAAGCGAAATGTCCTTTCTTGGTAACTTCTGCAACGGCTGGCCCACGGACCGGCACCGGTCCGCGGACCACCACTTTGAGAAGCACTGCTCTGTGGTTCGTTGGTCTATGTGCAAAATAACAAAGCCGTGTGCAAAGATGAACAGCATACAATTTTACACCCCACAAACAGAGATATTATGTAGGCCTTATCAAAATTTTCTGCGCGGTAATTCTAAACTTCGCGACGTTCGTCAGATAGCTGCATTAATTGGACATTGGTCAGAAGTTCAATGCAAATGATAGAGAATATTATTATTAAGAGTGGACTAAAGAATAGGGAGAACTACACATTAACGCTAACTTTAAGGATAAGAAGCCTACGCAGCTCTAATGGTAGATATTTTCTCTTTAAATAACGTTTTTAAGGTGGGCAATAGTGTTGTAATATTCGTCTCTTGAAACAAGGCCTAGGCCAGCAGATAACCAAATCCTGGTTGAATGCCATCAAAAAGCCGAGATCGTTTTTTTCCCCCTGTATAAATTTTTCCCCCTGTATAAATATGTCCTGCTAACAAGAACTGACGTCGGCTAACAATAAAACTAAAAGCGATGCGGCAGACCAATTTAGTCGCTTCCTCTGGAGGGTTCCCGCGCTCAGACCTTTAGCAAGAGTGGACCTCCGGGGTTACCGGGGGGGGGGAAGGGCGGGGGTTGAAGCGGACGCTGAGACTGTCGACAGCCGTGGGCTGCTGGATGTCGCACAGGTCATCACGGGGCTGGTGTTTGGACAAGTTGATGGTGATGTGAAGTATAAGTTGATGACAGGTGATCTACTACGGGTGGGGACATTCTCATGGTGGGTAATATTCTCATGGTGGGTGATATTCTCATGGTGGGTGACATTATCATGATGGGTTATATTCTCATGGTGGGTGAATATCAATGTTCTCTCTAAGGTTCGTTGGTCCGTCAGCAAAGTAAAAAAAACAAACAAAAAAACTCGATTGCAAAGTTGCGCAGCATCCATTTTTTGTGCAATATTTTACAAAATTTGCCGCGCGGTAAACCTAAACTGCTGTGCGGCCGCGCAGCTTAAAGGGAACATTGGGACTGACAATCTCATTTGGCGATATATCATGGGTTGTGACGATCTCATGGTTGCTGACATTCTCAAAGTTGGGGACATTCTCGTAGTTGGTGACATTCTCATGCTAGGTGACAAGCATGTGGTGGGTGACATGTATCATGATTTAAGACTAAAGGTTGGTCCACACCTCCCAAATGCTCGCGAGCATTTGCCTAAGCATCACACGAACGCACTATTTTACTGGCGTATTTTATAGTGCGCTCGTGTGATACTTGGGCAAATGCCAGCGAGCATTTGTGATGTGTGGACCGACCTTTAATCAAGTTTAATATCTTTCTCATTAGTAAGGGCCATCTCTTTGCCCTGTGTACCCATTAGACATACTTTCTTTCATTTTGGCTTTAAATGGCGTCATGTAGGCCTGCCTGTGACTTAACTTTTCTGTATTGGTTCGTGTCATGTCTACGCAACCAAATTATCTCGCGTTCTTAAAGTGACACGCGCAACATACGTTTGCCACCGCTGCCGTAGCGCACGTTACCATAAATCCCTTTGTCCATTTCATTGCAAGATCTAATATATTTTGCCCCAAATCGGGGTGGTGCCTTATTCGGAAACATGAACCCCCCTGGTGTTTACGCTGGCGCGCATGACACGGCCGCGCACCGCCACCTACCGGAAAGCGTGAAGACAAGTTATCTCTACACGTGTCAAAAACGAATGAAATTCGACGCACCTATTGCAAGAGCGTGTTAAATCGATTGAAATCTATCTCAAACATGTTTTTTGTGCCATACGTCAGAAATCGTGGAATCGCGACTGGAACATGGGGTTACATCAAACATTTCGTATGAATTGGAATACAATAAGTCTTCTGCGTTTATCCTCTAGTTGTCCCTAGGAATCGTGCATGTGATTCCGACTACTGACATCGCCAAAACGATACCAACACTAGAATTTGGATGTGAGGAAATGATATTTGTACAGGAAATACTTTTGGGCACATACATCACGGTTATCAGCTTTTGGATAAGATAAAAACACAATAATTCAACTTTTGGAGGGTGAATTTCATTATTTCAAATTTGATGAATGTGTTTTATTTCTTTTAATTTAATTATGCTTTTCATCTTTCTTTACCCATAAACATTTGACAGTTTGTTAGTATTTCGCTTCTGTTTAGAAAAAGCCTTTTGAGATACTCACTTCTGTATCGTAGCCGGCATTAAACTTTATGATGATGCCCCAGTTTAGCATCTTAAATACACTTACATCTTGGTAGTTGGTACCTACAGATGCATACGTAACAAGGGGCCCAAAATAAAAATGCTGAATGGGACCCTCAAATACATATGTAGAATAAGACCCCTAAATAGATATGTAGCATTGGACGCCATAAATACCGACATGGCATCACCAGATCACCAATAAATATGGAGCACATCCCCAAAACACATTTATAGCATTCGTCCAGCTAGGGCATCTCTAGAGGGGAATCCTCAAATACATGCATCTCACGAAAACCCCCCCCCCAAATATGCATAAACCAATTCACCCACTAATGTGTATGTACCATTGAACCCACAAATACATCTATAGCATGAGACCCACACATTCACATACACATGCAGCCAGGACCGCCAGCCAGCAATATTTATCAAAAGTCACACCTCTCCGTTTGCCAGGAGTAATTTCCTCCACACGTCCCAAGTCTCGGTGAGTGTTCAATTTCCATGTTAAAAAAAAACAACCCAAAATAAAGAAGAAAAAAATCAGCTGCCTTTGCAATATAACATCATCCACTGGGGCCTATCAAATATTTATCTGCTCTTCCCCGCCACTTATCTCCCGTGATATCACCGCACGCTTACTCCATGCTGAGATCTGGGTCAGGGGGAACTTGGCTTCTGTGGCTCCAGAGATACACCCGGTTCTCTCCCCGGACTCAACTCTGGGTGTTTGTGAGGGGTTTATAACAGAGGTACCACAAAACTTGTGATGGCTCTATAACAGAGGTACCACAAACATTGTGATGGCCTTATAATATAGGTACCACAAACCTTGTGATGGCCTTATAACAGAGGTACCACAAAACTTGTGATGGCTCTATAACAGAGGTACCACAAAACTTGTGATGGCCTTATAACAGAGGTACCGCAAACCTCTTGGTGGCCTTATAACAGAGGTACCACAAAGATTGTGATGGCCTTATAACAGAGGTACCACAAACATGGTGATGGCCTTATAACATAGGTACCGCAAACCTCTTTGTGGCCTTATAACATAGGTACCACAAACCTCTTGATGGCTATATAACGGAGGGGTATCGCTTATTTTAGTTAACATAAAAACTTCTGTTTTGTCTATGCTAAAGTAATTGGAAACTTAAAATTACTAACAAATCCGTCTACTTTATATCCACTATAAGTATGAAACTATATTGAAGATCCATAATCTGCAAAAAGCGGAAAGATAAGCAATTGGGAAATTATGGCTACAAAAGTAATAAAATATACATTATTATTATTTTGCTTTAAGGACTCGTCTACTTTTATTCTCCTCAAATTTTGTTTTGTCTTTTATTTGTTTACTATTCAAAAATAGCTTTTTTAAAATCTTTTTTTTTATTATTTTTTTTTAAAATGACATTTTAGAAGAAAAAAATTCACCGTGGAGAGTATTCGGATCAGAAGATATTCACCCGATGACGTAATGAAATTGTTATCAACCAGAGAACTATAAAGAGCAGAGAACCCAGTGACTCCAAACTCTTAAATCCCCCGCAGTCATTAACTCCGACGGTTGTCGTTCTTTTGTTATTGTTAACATTAATCTTATCAGTTTTATCGATGGCAAACAAGCGAGGAAACTGGACGCCATGTAACGCAGGGGTGATGACGTCATGGTCGTCTAGTAACATATTATGGTATAGTGTCTTGTAGTCCTGTAATACAGAACTGATTACCTCATAGGCGTCCGGTAAAATATGGTATAACGTCTTGTAAGTCATGTAACACAGAACTGATTGCCTCATAGGCGTCCGGTAACATATAAGAAAACGTCTTGTAAGTCACGTAATACGAGTGATGACGACATCGACTTCTTGTTACACAATGGAGATGACATCATGGATCTCCCATACCATATAGCATTTCTATTCTCTGTACCATATATTTTTTCCCGTTAGGAAACTATTTCCCTTTGCATTGAGGGCTAACATTGATTGACAATCAGATTGTTAGTTTTACTTACTACTACCATTCGTTTTTGAATATATCTGCGTTGATTTGATAAACTTGCTTCATACCTGCGATATTTCAGTTGTATTAAAAGTGGTGGTCGAGTGGCAGCGCGCTCGACTGGCGTACCGATGGTCACGGGTTCGAATCCATGTCAAGGCAAGGATTTGTTCCCGGGGCCTAGGGCGTCCCTGAGTCACCCAGCTCCGAATGGGTACCTAACACTAGTTAGGCGGCTGGGTAATGCGTAGAACCCACAAAGCCGTGGCCTGTGAACGCTGCATCACTTGCCAACAGATCATCTGTCATGGTCTGTGGACGCAATTATCTTCTGCATAGAAGGAGCGCCTATATTGATAAGATAAGATAAGTTGTTTTATTAACTATTTGAGTGGGGTCGTGTAGAGTTAGATATTTAACTTGTTGACGGAGATGAAGACGAAGTGTAAAACGAAACAAAAACGTTACCCCCAAATTTTTCAGTGCTAATATTTTGTTCATTGCACTTGGCAACTATTCTGCATGAATCATTTTCAAATAAATTTCATTTAACTTGTTGATGTTTACATCCCTAAAAAAAAATTGTGCAAAAATGTATTTACATATTTATTAGTGCACTCTCCGCCAACTATCTGCCGTGAATTCTCTCTATCTATATTTTTATTGATATTTTATCTGAACAAAGATCGTGTATTCACTTGAATGAAACAATAAACATAAAAGGAAAGTTATTCGGTGCTTTGTTGATTACCCCGCACACATTTGTTTTTGTGTATCTTAAAGTGGCTGTCTGTAGAACAGAATTAAATTAATATGTTGATTCAGTGGGTCCCCGGTAGTCATTACTGTCAAATTTTATTTAGATCAGAAATTGTCCATTTTTTTTCCTTCATATTTATTCTCTTGGCTGAGATTTTTGAGAATCGCTTCTGTAGATTCATCTGGTATTCGAACCCTTACCACCACCACCACCACGTGACCGCCTCAGGGCCCTTTCGTTTCCCCCCTCCCTCCCTCCATCCCCCACACCTACACTGTTCAATCTTTAGGTATCTTTTGTTGAGTAGATACGCCACACACAGCTCGAGTCAACACTCTATCGTCACTGCAATAGTTCTTACTGACTGCCAGGCCCCCCTCCACCCCATCACCCCCACACACGCCCCCACCTCCCACTTCTCAATGTCTACACCCTCCCCCTATACAGTGTTCATCTGGTGCCCCCCCCCAACCCCAAACATTCTCTTTTAGACACACACCAGCTACCGTGAAAGTTTATTTTCTCTGACAGAACTGTCGTGCGGTGCAAGAGGGGATGAACTGCTTAGCGTTGGAGGCTTCTTGTATCCAAGGAATAGGTAGAAAGTCAACTACATGAATTCGGAACTTATATTACATTTATAATCTTTCAAAAAGATTAAAACTCATATGAGAAATAAACGTTTTCAGAATAGGAATCTATCCAGAAAGATTAAAACTGAACTGAGAGTTTAACATTCTATCTAATTGCGTCAGTAGATAAAACTCCGGCTTGCTATAAGATTGGCTTGTGGCCTTGTCGTATACCGTGATTCAGTCCAACTCCAAAACTCACTTAGCCAATGTAGTTGTAACGTTAGTTCCTTCATCCTTCTTGTGTGATTCATGGGGCCTTGCTAGGACGTTTGAGATTCCTCGCGTATTTTTAAGAGGGATTGGGGGGGGGAGGAGGTGGTTTCCTACAGTGCCGACTTGAAGGTTAAGCATATCAAATCATTAACGCTCTTTGAGCCATATGTCAGGTAGCTCATACGGTGTGTGTGTCTCGTCCCATCACATTGTATTCTGACGTGTTGATCCATACACAGTAAAAAGAGAAATGGCATGAAGGTAAACCGCGTATCATTTTCACGGCCCAAATTGTTATGACCTAAACTGTCTGTGTCCTAGAATTTAAGGCGCATAACTCTTTTAAGAAGGGAGATGATTTGATTTGACAGAACTAAGAACTAACTAACAATATTTTATTTTTTTAAAGTTGATTTCTATATCAATTTTATCGTAAGGAAAAACAGAGCTCAGATGATTTGGCAAAGGAAGGGATAAACTACACCATGAAATCAGGATTGAAAATATCTTTATATTGTCTTAAATTGTTTTACCATCCAGTTACCTGCCGCTCCGGTGTCTGTGGACTATGAATGCAACGAGCAGAGGTGTAACAACGACTTTGCATCTGGGGCAGTTGCCAAGGGCGCCGAGGGCTAATCCTTCAATAACCAACTTATTCCTTACAATTTGGCTCTATTTCTCAAAGGCGCCAAAAATGAATTAACCAAGGGCGCGGAAAACCCAGCTACGCGTCTGGCAACGAGCGGTGCTATCCATTTAAACTTTCAATGCAGGCAATGAAGCATGAACTCACTGCAGCGCTCTGCATCTCATGTCCGATCAACAGGGTTTTCAAATTGTTACAATTGTTACAATCATATATTTCGAATCAGTGAGGTAAAAGTCGAAATCCAAGGATACATGTGGAAGACTCAGACGCGCTGGGCAGATTTGAAAACGTTCATGTTTAAAGTTAGTTTCACTCGAATTGAGATGTTAAGTTGCAGTATAAACGTGAGACAGTACATAAACCCACAGCAAGAACACAGTGTTAAAGGACGTTTTACTTCCTCCACGAATATATGGAACAACATATTTTATTTAAAAAATGCCTCGTCCAACAAATGAGTTCCCAAGAGCGCCTGTCGGAATAGAATAAATGTTTATATTATCTGTTGTTCACGCGGATGTACACACACACCTCAGACTGAAGTGGATAACGATTGTTTTGGCACAATGAAAAGTTGGACCCTGAGTAAATACACTGTTTGTTCTACTG
Organism: Ampullaceana balthica; assembly: GCA_944989445.1. Lineage (NCBI taxonomy): Eukaryota > Metazoa > Mollusca > Gastropoda > Lymnaeidae > Ampullaceana > Ampullaceana balthica. The sequence goes on along the minus strand of CALYLW010000680.1, from coordinate 456,500 downwards.
GCGTGTATGATATTAATGGATTTCGCTTAAAGGCAATAAGTAGGTAATAAATTTATTGAATAATGAAATCAATGTAAAAATATTTTAAAAAACGTAAAAAACCAAGTTTTTCACTATAAATCCTTTATGTACGAGACGTAACTAAAAGAATGTTCATTATAATACGCAGCGCCAGACCATCCAGAAATACAAAATTGCAGTTGTGTCGTAAAACATGTTTAATATAATGCGCACCGATCAGGAATATGTTTATAAAAAGTGTTGTCAATAAAATACGCACCTTATTGCGCGACAGAAAGGTTGTTCAATATAATGCGCACCGCGACGCTCTATCTCAAAAAATAGCATGATACATAGGCATCAATAAAATAATCTAAAAAATTAATAATTTAATTACGGTACATGCGATCGATCTGAAATTTTGATACATTGTTTTTATTATCGGTACAAAACTGCCTGCAAAATTTCAGCTCGCTAGCTTACGAGCAAGTGGGTTAAAAATCGATCAAAAGTTTTGGCGACAAGCAATCAAGCAATCATGGGTGCAGACACCACGAGTTAATATAAAGGATTTAATAAGACTGAGCCCTTGTTTTTTTCCTTACGATAAAATTGATATAGAAATCAACTTTAAAAAAGAAAAAAAGTTAGATCGTAATTTAATTTTGGCTTAGTTCCGTCAACTCAACATGTTCGTGCCAAGTTTAAACTAAAATTTGAACCTTGGATTTCGACGAACAACTGGAAAACCGTCGTGAAACTAGAATTCAAGCGCTAGACCAGACCCACAGACCAGTAGAAAACAGTGTTTTAAAATTATTATTAGTGCATCTTCTTCACGTAATTTTAGCAGCGTAACACACCGAGAACCCCTGATGTAGAACGTCTTTTCACAGCTCATTAGAGAGTTGCCCGCTGTCCCTTCCCTCACCGGGGTGCCACGCATACACGAGCCAGTGTTATTACAGGAATGGAACCCCCAGCTCAATGCAAACAGAAGGTCCGATTATTATCACAACAACGCGTCCCTGAGCTGTCGGAGCAGTCTGTCGGAACAGCCTGTGGGACGGGACAGCCTGTTTTTCGCGGCCCGGCGTTATGATTATTACACCGCTTAGGTGCACAAAGACGATGGCGGCAGTGCGCGGTCTTTAACTCAACTCCCACGAAGATGTCATAGTCTGCCCCGAGCCTAAGGGAACGTCTTATACCTCCAGGAGAGAGCGAACATAATTTTTTTTTAAATTGATGGACAAGTTGAACCGAAAGATATTTAAATGTCAATACATTTCATTCTCTGTCAGTTTTTTTTTCATATTGTGAAGAAAAAACAATAAATATATGTATAGATATTATCTTTAAAATTATAAGGAAACTAGTACGAAAGTTTGATATTACTATCTACTGCTTAGTACAATTTATTTTAAACGATTTATTCCATTAGTTATACTGTAAAAAACATGGCGTTAAAACATTAACCTAAATAATTAGCGTTTTGATAGACTTCTGTCAGTGGAGTTGTGTGTGTCAGTTCTGTCAGTGGAGTTGTGTGTGGATGTTCAGTTTAAAAAAAAAGGGGGGGGGGAGGAAAAGAAAAAGAAAAGTAGATTTAACTATTAATTATAGCTCCAACTGGCAGGCTGTGATACGATTGAATTTGTTTTCCTTTGACAATCCCGTGATTTAATCATGAAAGCAAAACAACTTGAAGAGGCTGCAGATGTATTATTACAACGCTTCCTAATTGATTGACTCGTCCCTCCCTGTTTTTTCCTTGCAACACTTTTTTATATTTGCGTCATGTTTATCTAAAAATACAATTAAAACCTTTAAATGAATGGCACGGGCAACAAATCTTTCAATTTCAATATAGGTTGAATTCTCCACAGGTGACTAGACCAGGAATGAAACACAAGAATGATTTTATCACTCACTTAATCAAACATAGTGGTATGAACAAAAGCTCAGGTCCTACCATCCTACCTCCCATTAAACCGTGGAGACACGGTGGCCGAGGGGCAGCGCGCTCGACTGGCGTACCGTTGGTCACGGGCTCGAATCCATGGGAAGGCAAGGATTTGTTCTGAGTCACCCAGCTCCGAATGGGTACCTAACACTAGTTAGGCGGCTGGGTAATGCGTGGAACCCTCAAAGCCGTGGCCTGTGAACGCTGCATCACTTGCCAACAGATCATCGGTCATGGTCTGTGGACGCAATTATCTTCTGCATAGAAGGTGCGTCTGTATAGATAAGATAATATAAACCCACCCGTTTTACAGTTTTACCATACCTGTCGCGGTCTCCGACTTCCAAATAAACTTCACTCATTATGAGCGTCTCTCAAATTTACGCCGTGCTTAAACGTGCTATGCACAAACCTCTTTCCTAACATCCAGCACTAACCTAACACCTAGCACTCCCCTACCATTCAGCCCCCCTACCATCACATCCCATCCTTCCATCTCTAGGCACCCTCTTTTTAAAATATTTTTTGGTTCTCTTGTTGATTATGAGCGAAGAATGTCAACACATCCCATAGCCTCCAACAGATGGTAATATTTACAGATTTCTGCTTCCCTCCAGTTAGCGCGGCGGCTATTTGATAAGGACGCTTAAGACTGAAGATTCTCTTTTGTGACGTCAAGAAGGCAGCGGGAGTTATAATAATGGATTGTGGGAGGGGGGGATTACAAGACATTTTGGTGCAGAAACACGTTATTGATTTGCGGCGCGAGCGATTCCCGGCGCTGACAATAAACACCTAAGTCCTGGAGCTTGAAGTGTACGCAGTGACAGTCTGGGGAAGTCTTTAACATCGGAACTGAACAATATCTCGTCTCTCTCAGTTCTCAAGCTAAATATACGTCCTGTTGTTGTAACATATCATGAACTCACGAACTGTTGGACACTTTGTTTGAGTCATCAGTTTGTGAGTGTGTTTGTGTGTGTGTATGTGTGTTGTTTTTAATTATTTTTTTAATACCATTATTTAAATATTGCTAATATAGTGACCCCGGTAAAATTTTACTTTATTTTAAAAGGTTTATTTTTCGAGGAAGGCTTTTGGCCGATATGTTAGGTTGTTGTCTTTTTAAATTTTTTTTATTTTGGCGTCCTTTTTTAGGCTCATTGATGCTCCATTCAATAACCATATTTAGTAGAGCAAAACAGTTTTTTTGTTGTAGAGATACTTAGAAAGTAACAGGTTTAAGTTTTTTGAGTGAGTGGCCCGGGGGGGGGGTGTGTGTGGAGGAGGAGGCGTTAATCAGCTGTTATCCTAATCGTGTGATTACTGAGCAGCAGATCGCGTAGCGGTACTCTACTATCCACATAGATTAAACTTGTGGTACACGCGCTTGACTATCCTGGGGGCACACACACGTGTATCTACTGCGCCGACCCGACACACAGACACAATCTTAATCTCATCCACACCTGTACACAGACCTACGAGTGGTGCCAATCTCTGAAAATAACCTCCCCAACCACTTCACTTAGACCTACGCCAGAGTCACGAGAGTTGATAATAAACGCCAGTAGTGTTGTTGTTTTTTTTAATGAAAAGCCCCGGTTAATAAAGATTAAATGGGAATAAAAGTTCGATCTTGTAATCAATATTTTCATCATATAATGTGATAAAATTCAAAAATATACAACTGATTATGAATTCAGATTGAAAAAATGATCGAAAGAGTTTCAAAATTTCGACAGATACATTATAACAGAATCAAAATGCCAATACATATAATATTACAGAAGTTTAAATTTCAGATAGATGAAGCTTGAAGCAGGTCCAACGTTTCAATTTGCGTAGGACTCAATAATATATTGAATTGAAAGGGGCCTCTGTCATAGATAAGATAATTTATGAGGATCCTAAATTGTAGACTCGATACAAAACAAGGGACTTCTTACTTTGTTGTCTAATGTCGGCACTAAGTTACTGCTACTGATGATGTCACTCACTGAAACAGCAGCATGTTTTAAGTGCCGGAGCTATTGTTTGTATTCCTTCTGTGGAGTCCGCTCGTTGACGCTAATGGATTTGATCGTAAACAGCTCGAGTTACGGATAACCTGGAAATGTCAGCACCGAGCCACCGCCTCGACCGACAGACACCCTGGCCGTACCATGGTTGGTTGTAGTCTTGTAGAGTAGACAGATAGAAGCTGAGGCCAATACTAAACACCCACCACGGGTGCTGACCCTTGTCATACATTGATTTTATTCTCTCCCCTTGACACTTCTCCATTGGACATGTAGCACAGATAATCTTTGTTGTTGTGAAGCCACCCTTCTTTTGTTGCTCTGTTTGGGAAATGGAAATGGGCAGCACGCGCTTACATAAATTGTGTCTTTGTTACAGAGAAGAATACCGGTAACATGAGTAATGACTAGAAGACAAAGAGTTTTTGTAATAGGAACTAAACTTTCGTTATTTCAAATGGCAATGCTTATGTATGAATGCATGCACAATGTATCTTCAAATGAAAACATTTACTAGTCAAAGCACAGGCACAGCTCACAGCCACACTAACGATGTCGTTAGAATGAGGCACTTTTAGGTGTATTTTCTGCCTAAATATAAGGACAATTAGACGGATTTTGATAATAATTACGTATACATGTATAGTAAAAAAAGTAAGTCCCATGACCGATGTTTCCATTAAAGCTTACTGATGGCTTGTTTATACGTGGTGGGTGCCCCAATTCCCTCCCAGGGGTCAGCGGAGGACTTTCTTGGCGTATCATTTTATATTGTGGCTTTGCATGGGCTCGATCCCGACGCCCCTCAGCTTTGTGAGGCGAGCGCACTACTGACTTCGCTATCCAGCCGCATGTATACTATAACATGTATAATATGGTATATTCTATATATACTCAATCATTGAATGCGTCTCGACCATTAATCTAATTAAGATACACGCTTTTGTACGCACCTAGAGTTCGCGACTGACGGATCTATCCTGATGATGATACTACAGTTATCCTCACCACAGAGTGGATGTAAACATTGAACTCATTCATTACAAGCCTCGGAAGCGAGCATGATCGTAGTTACCTACCTTTGCCATTGGGCCGACATGGGAAGTAATCGCGCGTGTGACCTCCACGGTGAGTCCAGATTTCTGCTGACCAGGCGCGTGTCAGTTCAAAGGTCATCATGTATTATCATGTGATGGAGTCGATGGAGGCGATCAATAAAAATGTTAATGCCATGATTAGCGAGTACAACCCCCTCTCCCCCCCCTCCGCCATAGACACACTGGGCGCCTTGGTAGCCTTGATATCACAGTTTATGAATGTAGATGGCGGTATTCCAGTTCTTGTTGTTTCAATGGAAAATGATCCTCATTACACGCCTTTAACTGTTTAGTGAATTTAGAAACATAATTTTAGGATTGTTGTTCATCTTTTGAGCCAGTATTGATACGGGGATTGCTTTTTTTTTGGTTCTATAATAGTATTTTACAAATATCAAATAACGGTCAAATAATATTAGCCCAATAAAATTATAACTTAAAATTTTATTTTTTGCAAGATTTTCTTTTAAGTTTAAGCATGTCTCTAATATAAATGTTAATTTAATTGGCAAGTAAATTAGATCGTTTTTTTTAAAAACCATATTTTTCACCATATACACGGGTAGAATAATTCATCTGGTCTTCAGTCATTCACCGGCTAACCTCTCCTCCCCCCTCTCAGTGCTGGGGTCGGGCGTGGTTCTGTCCAACTAGAAACCAGTTTCCTGTTTCCTTCAGCCGGTGGTCGACTTCTGTACCGTACTTCATTGACTCGCACCAAACTACTGGGTGACCAGAGTAGAGTTCTTACACAAATTGTGTTCCCTGTTCCTTCGGACAGGAATTAAGGAGTTGAGATTTTTGAATGGGTAAAACCCATTTGTAAAAACGCATTTGTTTTTTAAATCCCTTATATTAACTTCACCGCCGTCTCTGTCGTCATCTCTCTCTGTCTGTCTTGGGCGGGCGGAAAAACAAAAGTAAAAAATGACCCACTTCCCGTGATCCGATCGAGCTGAAATTGGGCACACGGACCCGTCTCACCTAACAATGCATCGTATCAAAATTTCAGATCGATCGAACTTACCGTAATTAAATTTATGCGTTTTTAGTTTATCCTCATATAACGTATGTAATTCAAATTCACTGTTTGTTATTGTTTTTTTTTCCACATGAGAGTTTGAGTTGACGCTTTGACGCGACCCATCAAAGTACCGGCGTGCTTTTGTTTACATTTTACGTGTCACGCTGAGCTCGGTCAAGCGACCGGTGACCAGACTTTTCCCCTCTCCCAGGGTTATGAAGCAAAGTTGAGTTAAGACAGATTCAGTCTGTAAATGTTTGTCGCGTTTGAAAATAATCAATACTGTTAGTTATGTCTCATATATAATGGATTTATACTCAAAAACTTTGTTTTTACGGGTTTGTTTTATTTTTAAATCCCTTATATTAACTTCACCGCCGTCTCTTTCTCTCTGTCTTGGGCCCGCGGAAAAACAAAAGTACAAAATGACCCACTTCCCGTAAAGCCATCGAGCTGAAATTTAGAACACGTCCCCGTGTCACCTAACAATGCATCGTATCAAAATTTCAGATCGATCGAACGTACCGTATTTAAATTAATGCATTTTTATTTTATCTATATAAACTATATGTAGCGGTCGCTATCGTTTACATTTTACGGGTCACTTGACTTCAGGCCAGCCACCGGTGAACACATCTCGTGTTTAAACCAGGTAAACCACCTGGAGTTGAGTTAACGCGTTGACGCCACCCGTCCATGTCCACACCTCTCCCCCTTCCCCCAGTTTTAAAGCCAGGGGAGATAATTTCGGTTTCACTTTGTATATGTTTGTCGCGTTTGCACATAATCAATACTTTTAGTTATGTCTTATATATAAGAGATTTATAGTTAAAAACTTTGTTTTTACGGGGTTTGTCTTATTTTAAAGTTTTGTTAGGAGGGTTAAAAAAAAAGGGGGGGGGGCTGGCATTTTCAACTTAACGCTGAGTATTATAAAGGAGGGTAATGGAGCGGCAAATGTCATCACCTGTCAATGCTACACAACTAGCTCAAATGTGGACCAGAATTCATTTGTACATCCCGTCTCCTCACGTGTAAGCCAACGTAAAATACGCGGTTGTAACTCCTTACGTCTCATCCCTGAAATCTCTTTAATCTATCTGCTATTTTCACCAATTCCAGGCAATCCCCATGTCAATGTTAATTAAAATAAAACATAACATTGAATATTAAAGAATACTAATTCCAACAATCAGACATCGATGTTTTGGTTAAAGTCTGCGTGCAGATGGTCTAACTGCGATGGACACCTGAACCGAAATGGGGAAGAGGACAGGGGAGTTAGGCGGTAAAACCTGCCCCCCCCCCGCCCGCCCGCTCCCATACCAGTTTCAATCGATCAATGTTTTTTTTAGTATATCGCATGCAGGGACTGCTTTACTGTGCTACACCCTTGATTTACTCAGGTTTTATTGATTGTACACTCGACCCCCATTTAAGGGATCTTTGACCAGTCAGCGGCGTAACCCGGGCTGGAACCACAAGGATGGACCCAAACGTTTTTGCTAGATGAATGTTTTCATGTACTTATTCTTGTTCTCCAAAAATGCCCTCTGTACCACCATACCCGGACAGACATATGGCCCCAGGAAGCTACCCTCGATGACAAACTCTATGGTGGACGTGAACAACTGACAGCCACAGCGCAGTTCATCACAAATATAGGACTTGCTGTCTAAATCCTCTACCAAAAGATTTTGAGAACGAAGAAGAAGAAGAAAAATGTACTTATTCTCATTCACTCACAAGTACTTGCTAGGTGAATGTTGTGTTGTACTTGTTCTCATTCACTCAGCTCTTACACCGCGGGCCCTTTCCTCGACCCCAAGGGTAGACTACTCACACCTCGGCGAGGAAGTAAGACGCGGATTTCCACCTGCGGAGAGCGAGCGCCCCGATGCGAGTGAGTGTGCGAGTTTGTTCCCCCGGAGCCAGGCGATTACAGCTGGGGATGAAACAAAAACTAACTGTAACGAGGTACCTTCTTACGCCACGGCCCTACCGTCACGTTACCGTGTGGGGGAAAGGGGGAGAGGAGGGGAAGCGCGTTAGTTCCTGTGACATCCCAGCGATAGCCAAACCTTAGTGAGCACCATCGTCCCTGTGATCTGAGGGGAATAAATGAATTCTTGGTAGCTGTGGCCTGTGTGTTTACTCTTTTTTGCCGCTGCTGCTGCTGCTGTGGTTGTGTTCGGTCGGAGGGTGGATGGTGCCGAGGGCCCACGATTGAGATGTTTACTCGGATTTGGCAGTGTTTCCGCTTACCATATGAGTGTTGTTTAGATGTATCGTGAGCATTGGCGGCTCATCATTCGTGCTTTCCCATGGGGGGACAGTCAGTCTTTGGAACGTTGTTACGGTCGGAGCATTGCTGGATAATTCATTACGAATGTTGTTGTTTTTTTTGTGTGATTTGTGTAGAGATTCCTGGTTGTGTTTTGGAAATAAATTAAGTGATAAACTTTGGGACTTTATGCTCTGATGTTGTTTTATCTTTACGGTAACTCCATCTCATAATCTGTGGTGTCGAAGAATGTGTCTTGTTTTGACGTATTTCAAAGCTATGCATTTAGCGCTCTCGTCATTGGCTCTCTGAGATATTTTAAAAGATGTGTTACAAAATGCGTTACTTCCGAAAAGAATACCAATATTTAGATGCCTTTTGGAGTGTTTTTTTCCATCAGAATTTCTTTTTTATCCACTTTGTGTGCCAGCACTCCTTCAATATGGCCCTAATGTTCCTGTATATTTAATGAGCGTGATACGTGTTTACACGGCGTTCTTCGTCCTGATCCATCCCAAACCATCTTAATAATTCCCAAGACCTCCTTCCGGGTCTAGCATAGGGTCTACATATTATGTGTATGGCACAGTATATGGCACTTTGTCTGGCACCGTGTCAGGTGCCAGGTCTGATATCGGGTCTGACACATTGTCTTTCAATGTGTCTGGCACCGTATATGACATCGGGTCTGGCACAGTGTCTAGCACCAGGTCTGACATCGGGTCTTGCACAGTGTCTGGCACAATGTCTGTCACAGTGTCTAGCACCAGGTCTTACATCGGGTCTGGCACAGTGTCTGGCACAATGTCTGTCAGTGTCTAGCACCAGGTCTGACATCGGGTCTGGCACAGTGTCTGGCACAATTTCTGTTACAGTGTCTAGCACCAGGTCTGACATCGGGTCTGTCACAGTGTCTAGCACCAGGTCTGACATCGGGTCTGGCACAGTGTCTGGCACAGTGTCTGGCACAATGTCTGGCACAGTGTCTAGCACCAGGTCTGACATCGGGTCTGTCACAGTGTCTAGCACAAGGTCTGGCATCGGGTCTGGCTACCGGTTGATCGCTTCATATAAGAGAAGATAAGGAAAATTCATCAAAAATTTCACCGCTAGGATTCCCGTCTCTCTGGGAGTGACACCCGAAAGAAATGAGTGTCCCGACCTGACAAGCGGGAACGTTAAGGGAACAAAACAAACCCATGTCTGATTGAGACCCGATAACGGCTCTCAAACAGTTGATAGGACTCTTCGGTTCTAGAAAATGGGTTAAAACACTCAAAACCTACAAAATTATACGTTGGATTTTATGAATGATTTGCAGCAACAATAGACGTCCCTGATAAAACGAGTCCTAGTGCAAAGATAGAGTTGGTGTGGGCCGATATGAAAGACCACTAGCATTAGGTGAGGCCACCGTATCTGAACGATCGACTAGTGGGGCAAGGATGAGATGGGTGGGGGATTGTGGTGGTAGGGGAAACATAAACCGTCGGACCCTGGTCAGCAGACATCCTGCCAAAATGTCATCGATTTCTTTTGCTTACACGTACATAGATATATCGAGAAGCCTTTCACGTGAATAAGTTTTGCGATTCTACAGCACAGTTTGCCAGTGCTAAGAAGACTTGGCAATAAGTGTAGCGTGTGTGTTAACTCTGTATGAGCTACATCATTGGGTGACTTCTGGGTTTTTTATAAAATATAGTATAGACCATGAATGTAATTTATCAACATCTTAAAAAAAGAATGCTACTGTAAATTATAACAGCTATCATTGCAACAGAGACATGAGTTAAGCGGTTGAGTGAATGTACACGATAAGAGATCACAGCGTTAAACTGTTTATTTACAAGAACACTTTAGTAAAAAAAAATGTCTGCCCGTCTCATTAAAATTGCTCTCCTAAAACTAAGCAATGCGTCACAAACAATACCAAACAACGCCACCAATTACAACAACAGACCAGACTGTTAATATCGTCGTGTTTCGTGTGACGCCCCGCTGGTTTGGATTAGCTCCTCGTTACTCCTAACCCCCACCCTCACCCCCTCCACACACCGGCCCCTACAGCCATGCATCGATGGACGTTGCGCCACATTTCTTTGGCTGAGATTGGGTGGTTTTGCTAACTGTTTGTTATACGGAGTATTGGTCGGATGGGTCTAGCAGGGGGGTTGCCCTTCCCTGGCTTTAGACGGCTTATCTTCTAAATACATTTTTAAATGCATTATTGGTTGGATGGGGCTAATAGGGGTGCATCTTTAAATAAGAAATGTATGAAATTATACGATAACTGGAAGGCACGTTTAAAAAAATGCTTACCAGACTTACATTGTTTTTAAAAAAAAATCATATACATATACATAAATAAAATAGTCAAAATTCAGTTGATCTGTAGAAGTAAAAATAAATATACGCAATGTCTTGATCAAAAACTTAGATGAGTCGTCCCTAAATCGACATGATAGAATAAACTTAGTTAATACACGGCGCAAATGTATTCTTATCATGCCTTATCTTCCGAAACCAAAGGGATATAAACGTGATCAATTGACATGCTTGTAAATCCCGGATTCAATTATCGAGGATCTACCGAAATTCCAAGTATGAATTGTTTCACAGTTTGGCGCTATGTATTAAATGGCAAGTCTCCGGGGGGGGCATATAACTGTTCATGAATGAATTAAATGATGTTGAAACCAACATACACTCTCTTATAACAATTTTTTTTTAAAATTTGTTTGTTCACCGATAGTTATTGTTCCATTTTGGACTTCAGAATAAAGAACAATATAAATATTTGTTTACGTCACTTGATAGCCAAAAATTCTACAGTTTATCTTATATTCTATATACTCACCTTTCTATATGTCACGGATTTTCCACAACGGCGCACCGTTCTCTCCCCGCCCTTACCCAAACATGTCTTGTTGAAGGTAGAAGGGAACCCCCCAGTGTAGTAGTCTATGGTCCCTCCAAGGGGTCCCCCCCCAGTGTAGTAGGGGACTCCCCCAGTGTAGTAGCCAATGGTCCCCCTAAGTATCGTTGGTCCGTTTGCAAAATAATAAGCTCGAGTATAAAGTTGCAGGGCATCAATTATTTTTTACTAAATTTTACACCCTATGAACATTAACATATTACCATTTTCAAAATTTACTGCGCAGTAATTCTAAACTGCTGCGCGGCATCGGCTAGAAATCTGCGCGGCCGCGCTGCCTCACACCTGAAACGGAACATTGGCTGTAACACTATACGTTGTTGATGGCGTACTGAGTTAATTACGATCATTATTACCCTCGGCATTTCAAGGCCAATCAGCGCCATTGTTGTCGTCTGCGTGTGTCAATATCTCAGATGACCGGCAGGAAGGATCAAATTGTTTGTCAAATCAATAAGTCGTCCTTGTACTGCGCTGATGTAATGACGGGGCCCATATTCCATCAAATGCAATAATTGTCAAACAGCGCGGTGGGCTCGGCACTGCCGCTTGTCACAATTTTTTCTTCTTCTCTATTTATTGGTTGTTTGACGCTCTATAATTGCAGACCTCCCCGCCCGACGCAATTTATTTGTAATTTCTTTAAGAAATCTAACAAGTTAACAATATTTATATAGATTTACACCCCCAGACCCCCCACTCCCGCCCCCCCCCCAAAAAATGATTTTAAAAAAAACCAAAAACTCCCAATTATGTTAACGTAATTATCAATTCATTGGACACAATTATTGGTTTATGCGGGGACCATGGTGGTGGCACAACTCTTTTATTAATTTGCACCTCGTTAATCAATCAGCAAGTACACGGGAATTTCTGGAATCGAACTTTGACATTTGACTGCAGAAGTTAATCTCAAAAGTATCGAAGGATGCAGTAGTGAAACTTACTGGTCAAATCATCTCTGACATTGATTTTTGGTTCAGTGCCTACAACAGCTGATTCAAACAAAAAAAAATTAATAATAATTTTCTACTTATTTCTGACTTTTTTATCTGCGTCATGAAACCCTCTTATTATTAGATTATAATCCCCCCCTCCCTCCAATCCCCTTATTATCCCCATTCACTGAGTGATTGTGTAGACGTTCTATCACCAGTTCAAAGTTACATTGAAGATCAGAGACCAATTTTTAATCAAACACACCTGCTGATTGTTACGGTTGAGCTCGTTGAGTGTGGCAGCCATCGTGGGTGTGTGTGTGTGTTTCTGTGGTTGGGGGGGGGGTAGCTCGCGTTAACTAGGATAGCAATTTTGGACCTCCAGTCCAGAATAAGTTCGCATCTTTTGGTGGGCGAATTAAAGTATGCGTGGGCCAGTAGAGTGATGTGTGTGCCAACCATAGTAAATGAGGACCAAACTCAGAATTTTATATTTAATTCGTTGTGTTTTTTCTTCTCCTATGGCATGGTTTTAAGCCAGTTGGCAGATGCAAGCTGTCTTGTGTGATTATAGAAAAAGCTGCCATATTTAGACTATGATAGATCAAGATGCATTAAGCTATGATAGAACACGCTGTCATGGGCTATGATAGAACACGCTGTCATGGGCTATGATAGAACACGCTGTCATGGGCTGTGATAGAACACGCTGTCATGGGCTATGATAGAACACGCTGTCATGGGCTATGATAGAACACGCTGTCATGGGCTATGATAGAACACGCTGTCATGGGCTATGATAGAACACGCTGTCATGGGCTATGATAGAACACGCTGTCATGGGCTATGATAGAACACGCTGTCATTGGCTATGATAGAACACGCTGTCATGGGCTATTATAGAACACGCTGTCACGGGCTATGATAGAACACGCTGTCACGGGCTATGATAGAACACGCAGTCATGGGCTATGATTCTGATGATAGAACACGCTGTCATGGGCTATGATAGAACACGCTGTCATGGGCTATGATAGAACACGCTGTCATGGGCTGTGATAGAACACGCTGTCATGGGCTGTGATAGAACACGCTGTCATGGGCTATGATAGAACACGCTGTCATGGGCTATGATAGAACACGCTGTCATGGGCTATGATAGAACACGCTGTCATGGGCTATGATAGAACACGCTGTCATGGGCTATGATAGAACACGCTGTCATGGGCTATGATAGAACACGCTGTCATGGGCTATGATAGAACACGCTGTCATGGGCTATGATAGAACACGCTGTCATGTGCTATGATAGAACACGCTGTCATGGGCTATTATAGAACACGCTGTCATGGGCTATGATAGAACACGCTGTCATGGGCTATGATAGAACACGCAGCGTTGGGCTATAATAGACCAACCATGGCTATGATACAATAGAATAAGAAACCATGGCTATGATACAATAGAATAAGAAACCAGGGGTTATGATACAAAGAAAGCTGTCGCATGAATACTGTCAAATTGAACTCTTGTTGACTACAACTCTTCCAAAAAGTAATATTAGCGCAATTCCTTTTGTATGCCTGTCGTTGATGCGCCAAAGATTAAAAACGTCCAGCCCATCGATAAAAGGATAAACTTAACACACAAAAATACTTAAGAGTAATGGCATTTTCCCTCATCATAACGACTACAATAAAATAACATCAATGAAAATTTTGTGATCTTCATTTCCAAAGGGCCCTTCCTAATCTTAAAGCAAAATACACGAACTTTCATGGGGCCTTAAACGCCTGATTTCATTTGATCTGCGTGCGTTTGATTGGTCAAAACACGAGTAGTCCCTGACGAAATCGAATCCCTAAAACCTCATTTTTATCGACCAGGAACACAACAAATTTATTGAATTTCTAAGGGAAGTCGATTGATATTTTACGGCTGTTATTTCAGGTGACACCGGCAACAGTTATCTAATAAATCACACAAGTTGTGCTGTGTATTTGAATTGTCTTTTTCCCTGAGTTCTACGGTGGAACCGTGGTCGTCGGGAGATACGGGCTGTGCGTTAGTTTTACACCGAGTTCGTTGCTGTCTATTAGAAGTTTGCTGCCTATGATCTGAGGTGTGGAAATGGATGCCATGGGTTCAAATCTTTCTCTTGTTTGTGCCGAGGTTTCTACGTTAAGTTCGTTCATAGATGTTTCTAAGCTTTTCTTTACCTTAATTTTGGTTGATTGTATCAATCTTTTGTCTTTTTAATTATGATATTTATATTTAGCCTCTCGTTTATTCTAAAACTAGTTTTAAAACAAGTTCAAGTACTTCAAAAATTTCTTGTCTAGCCGCAATGCTTAGCACATAGAGATCCTCATAAATTGTTATTTTAAGACATAAGTCGAGGAGTATACAAATATACAGGAGGCATGCCTGACAGTATTGGTTAATTACATTGATACATTCAGATGAAACAATCATCGTCGAGTTCAAGGTCACGTGCCATGGTGGATTAACGTATGACCAGTTAGAAATGAGATTAGGTGGATTTATAGTCAGGGAACTGATGTATACGTTCGTGGAAGGAACATTCTCTAATCACAGTGTGTGAGTAGCAAAGGCGACGGATATGTACACGGTAAATGCCCGCAATGCCGCCAGAAGCACGGAGGAGAAGGAGAAGGCAGAGTTCGAGTCTCTGTGTGACTACGAGGCCAACGATGGCTACCTGGTAGGTATTGTGTCGTTGGTAACACTAACACAGCCGGGCGATACCCCCTGATACTAACACGGCCGGGCGATACCCCTGCTCCCCTCACAACAATGTATTGAAGAAACGAATTCAGTTTATTGCAGCCATCCGTAGTGGGGTAGTCCGATGCAAATTCAAAATTTCACCCCCCCCCCTTTGGACAATTTCAAGCAGGTTCCGCCCCTGGCACAATGTCTTCCCCTGTGATCAGATACGGGCGTCGTGCCTCCGTGTCGCTGCAAGCGCTGATGTCTGCGTACAATAGTGACGTATTAGATGAAGAGATTGGTTTATGCATTGATTTTTTTAAAAAAATCTTCTGATATTCCTCTGTGTATGGTCCCTATAGTCCTGTAGGAGTACCCATACAAGCCCAAAAAGCCGATTGTGTCGGGAGTGGGAGGACGAGGTCGCCAGGGGGGATTAAGAGAAAGTTGGGATGCGTTTGTAGGAAGTGGGGTGGGGGGGGTGGTGGACGGGGGGGGGGGGGTGGGGGGGTTTGAATGAAGGATGGTTGTTTGATAATATATTTAACTAAGGTGCTTTTGATAACCAATATGTTTCTTTTATCAGTATTTTTTAAAAATAATTGTCAGAAACAAATGCACATTTTCAGTTTGGAACGGGAAAGGGGATAGTTCGTCACGCTCTTTCGGTGCTCTTTTGTTGTTTTTGGTCCTTTTGCCTTCCTCCCCTTCCTTCCACTTACGCTTACTGTAATTCGCTCCTAAGTACGCTGTGCTCCTTTTTCCCTCCGTTTTTAGCGCTTTATCGCTTATTCGTCTCGCTTTTCTCTTTCTTTTTTGAACTCCCGTTCGCCCGCGCCGCCCGGTCATGACTGGTCCTTCCTTCCGGGGGGATCACCGGATGAGGGTTTTTTTTGTGTATTCACATTGCCGCATAGGAAAACGTCGGGCGCACGGGGTGGGAGCGGACTTGGACGGGCGTCCGCGCGGCGGCTGTCCGGAGGCGGACAACCCTGTCTTATTGGTCGCCCTGGGCTATTCCTTGATAGGTTTGTTCCCTCTGTGTGAGATCATACAAGAAATTCGTGGCCGGGGCTCTTGTGTGGAGAAGGGGTGGTGTTCACGACCTGAGCGTCACCGCTTAGTTTATGGTTTAGGTAACTCCTACATGTAGACGCCTAGTCTGCGACTGGGGCTCTTCCTTCTGTTATGTGAGTACTTAGTAACGAACCGAAGACAGTCACCCTCCTGTCGAGTAACAGCCCGACCTATAGTTCACCTTCTTAAGTAAAGCACCCCGACATAAGTCACCCTTGGCTCAGTAACACCCGACCGACCCCGATAGTCCACCGCTTTCTCAGTACACCGATCCATAATAGTCACCACCCTCTTTAGTAAGCACCAACATATAGTCACGCCTGCTACCTTTTGGTTCTTTAAGCTAACACCGAGACATAGTCCCCTCTGGGCGCTCATGAGTAACACCGACATAGTCGCCTCTTAGTAACACCGACATAGTCACCTCTCAGTAACACCGACATAGTCACCTCTTAGTAACACCGACATAGTCACCTCTTAGTAACACCGACATAGTCACCTCTTAGTAACACCGACATAGTCACCTCTTAGTAACACCGACATAGTCACCTCTTAGTAACACCGACATAGTCACCTCTTAGTAACACCGACATAGTCACCTCTTAGTAACACCGACATAGTCGCCTCTTAGTAACACCGACATAGTCACCTCTTAGTAACACCGACATAGTCTTTAAACTTTCCAGCTTACTTGAGGTATGAAACTTTGACTCGCGTATTTTGAAATCGGCTTAGTTTAAATTTAATGAAAATGTTTACGAGACGACTCTATCTATGCAGACACAGCAGTTGCGCGTGCCCGGTGGTATTCTAACACAGTGCTTCTCAAAGTGGTGGTCCGCGGACCGGTGCCGGTCCGCAGAAGTTATCAAAAAAAGGACAGAAGAAATAGTCAGTGCATTGAAAATAGTGCACCGGTCCTTGGTGCAATACTAACAAGTTTGAGAAGCACTGTTCTAACAAACCAGTTGTCTGACATTAGAGTCATGACGTATGCGCAAAGGATTTGTAATCGATACTGCGCAAGTATCGTATCCAAAATTCACATGATAAAAAAATGTGTTATCATGAGAATAACCGGGGAAAATACTTTAAGAACCCAAATATTTAATTTAAGGTGCAATATTAGGTTTGAGACTTTATGAAATAGAATGCGATGAGCAGTTAGGACAACCACCCCAAACTAAATGAGCGCACACTCTCTGACAGAAACATCTTGTAACTCATTCCCCCCCCCCACACACACAACCAGACCCCCCCACCCAGAAGCCCCCTACACCCAGGAGTCCCACAGTTAGGGAACCCCCCCCCACCCCAAACTAAATGAGCGCACACTCTTTGACAGAAACATCTTGTAACTCATTTTTAACACACACCCCCCCCCCACACACACACACAACCAGACCCCCCCCTACCCAGAAGCCCCCTACACCCAGGAGTCCCACAGTTAGGGACCCCCCCACCCCAAATTAAATGAGCGCACACTCTCTGACAGAAACATCTTGTAACTCATTTTCTTTTTCAAACACCCCCCCAAACAACCCCCCCCCCGGCCTTGAAGCAAAGGGTGACCACATTGTCCTAAAGACCACATTGTCCTACACGTGTTCAAGAATTTCTCACTTCCGGTATTCTTATCTTTAAGTTCGGAATTAATTGATTACTTCATTTATCTTCCATGTCAGGGTCTGTAGTGTTGGCTAGAGCTAGAATGCAGTCGGGCTGGGAACTATTCCTCAAATATTGCGCTGACTCCTGCACAGCTCTTATCTGTTGGTGACTGTAACAACTTTAACAAAGCGTTGTTGGTAGTCTGATACAACAGAGAGTTTAAAAAAAAACTTGATTAGCATTTCATTGTGGCAGTATGCGGTTCTGTTCTTCGGGTTTAAGATTATTTGTATATTCGAGGAGGTCTGTAGGTGGGTAAGCGTTGTGTTCAATGAGGTTAATATTTGGGTAAGCTGTGTAGTCAAGGAGTTTTATGTGTGTGGGTACAATCAAGGAAATAGTGTGGCTCAGATTAGCATTAGTTTATGGACTAGTAAGTGTCTAGAAGAAGTTCCAGACCAAACTGCTCTGACAAGGTCACGTGTCTTGACAGTGCTGCGTGCGTTCGTTACCTTCAATTACCAAAAAGACTTGAATGGATCTGAGTTATGTTACCTTAGCTTTATGTTGCTTATGTTTTAATATGATTTATTGTAATTGGCCACCTAATGTCGCCATGACTACCTGCTAAGGCTTTAAATGTACGTATTTAAAGCCTTGTCAGGTAACCATGGCCACATACAGTAGCCAATACATATAAATCATCAACATTTGGTAATAAAAACCATCTCTGCAAGGTATAGCCAAAAACAATATAACCTACATTAGACAGACAAAAACCATAAACCCAGATGAGTAGCAAAATCAACTCGATGTAGCCACGCGACCATCTGGCAACCGCTCAGCCCTGTTTGGACCAGGAAATGGGCACTTACTTTGTTGGTTACTTAAATTCGGTCAGCACGTTCCCTGAAATTTCCCCTCTGATCGATTGGGAGACGGGTCTTCAAAGACAGGGTAGATTCTTTGGCCAGCGGTCACACGCAGCGGTAAGCCGAGCAGAAAATGACTTGCCTGTTGGCACGGATGAAATATTGGAGCTGACTTTAATCTCCACATGGGATTAGCCGAGACCCGTTCAACCGTGACGTTTAGCCGGGTTGGTGAAACAAGGAAGAATCGGGTTTCGGGGTCTAAGGATGGTTATTGGGTTCATGGGACTGAGGATGGTTATAATAATATAATTAATTGATAATGTATACATCGCAGCACCCCAGCAAGCAACTGGGCTCACAGCGCTTCCCATAAAAATAGTAACACACACCATTATCAATTAATTCAATGTAAAACAGTCATATTCTAAATACAACATATAACATTACGGATAACAACAGTACTTGTGAGACTGGAGGCTCTTAATCTTAAGCAAATAAATGTAGTTTTTAGGAATTTTATTAGAGAAGGTAATACTTTTAAAAATATTTATTCTTCACTTTGTTCCAACTCAAACATTGTCTAAATATCAATGAACACGTAGATATAACGTACACAACACATTAAAAAAAAAGCGTGTATCAAACGTTTCGTGTATTAGATCAATGACTAGAAACTATACTGAAGAGAACAAAGTATATATTCAAACTTGAAAATTTGCCACACAACTAATTATAGCAGTGATGGCGAACCTGTGGCACGCGTGCCACAGTCGGCACGCAGAGCCTCATCAGCCGGCACGCAACTGAAATATTGCTACCTTAATTAAACCACTTTGCTGGCACTTAGTGCCGGTAATTTGCTATAAACAAGTGGGTTGTGATTGAAATTTGGGCACGCGGCCCGAAAATGGTTCGACATTACTGACCTATAGCCACAGGACCCGCGCCACCCAAGCCGACAGTTTGAGGATCACAGCCACACACTCTCTCTCCCCCCCCTTCCCCACTCCACTGCCCACACACCTACCCCTGTTATCTACTGGCCTGACGTACTGGCGTATCCTCGGATGACTCATCGCTCCCCGCAGACATTCCACGAGCCGATCAATGAACGTCCGGATGGATGGCGTACCACGGATATCATTGGCCCTACAGCCTTCTCTGCTGGAGCTCATCTTTGTGCTCCCATCTTCTCGCGGGTGCCCTTTATGCTTTATACCTTCTTTTCTGGTCTCCTTAAAAAAAAATAATAAAAAATTCCAGCTTATTAACTCCCCCTTGATTGTCTTCTGTCTTGAGGCAAATTCCAGATTTAATAGTGGCCGTTTTAACGAGAGTGGGGAAGGGAGGTTGGGTGACTTATTTAAATTAACCCGTGTTGATATTGGCTGAAAATCTTATTAACATATTCAAAGTAACTTGGCTATAAGACTACAAAAGAATTGTGATGATGGAACATTCAGAGACACAATATCTTGGAGCCTAGAAAGCGCCTATTTTATTTAATTTACTTCCAAGACAGAAAAAAAAACACACGATTCCGTTAAGTGCTGATTCTTCGTAAACCTCGTCCCTAATGTAGTATTTGATGCCATCGAAATGTTTGCACTAGTATTAAATGCTCTTCAAGTGAACAGTTTAGATATAGTTTCAACATGTTAATTCCAAAGGAGTGTGCATGGAATTAAACAGCTTGCTCAATGGACGCATTACAGAAATGTATGGCATTGTTTTTTTTCCGGTGTTTTTTTTTCCACCTCGTAATTGTAGGTTTGAAAAGGGTGAAGACTCTTCCCCGCCACATCCCTTCAAATTTGAGTTATGGCCCTCTACTTCATAATCTTGGCCGCAATGTTCCCTCTAAGGTTCGTTGGTCCGTTTGCAAAGTGAAAAATCTCGTGTGCAAAATTGCACATCATCCTTTTTTTGTGTGCAATATTTTACAAAAATTGATGCGAGGTAATTCATAACTGCTGCGCGGCGTCGGTCAGATATCTGCGCGGCCGCTCAGTCGCGCAGCTTAAAGGGGACATTGTTGGGCATATTCTGCCCTCCACATTTTGGTTCTTTCTTCCACCCAAAGTAAACTGGGCCTTTAATCCTTTTGATCCATGCCCACAAAGTAAACTGGACATATAATAATAACTTTTTTTTTACCCCATTCCCACAAAGTAAAACTGGTAATTTATCCTTTCGCCCCATGCCGACAAAGTCACCTGGGTATAAAGCCTTGGTATCATTCATTTCCCACTTACCAGAAATCAATCTTCTTACGCCAGCCATGAGGGATAAAGTCCAGTGCTGTGTGTAAAGAAGCCAAAAAACTAATGGCGGTTTGAATAATATCCTCGCGAGCTAAATTATCGATCACTACTTTTTTTCCTCGGCCCCGCAGCCATCTTTATCTTGGTCCTGTTTGGAAGTTTGCCCTTGTTCTCTGGAATGTTTTGTAGGTTGACCATGTGGTTCAAGCGGGTGCGCGTGTGGGTGTATTGATGTTTACGCAGCATAAATCTAATAATCCGAAGTCAAACAATAAGTTATCCTATTAGTCGTTCTTTTTGTAAAAGAAATGTTTTGGGTAATTCGCCTCATGAAACTAGCCGATAGTTACTTTTCTTTGCACAATTTGCATTAACATTCATTAGACGTGTGAACATTCTATAGACTTGTAGTTGGCATTCAATAAACTTATTAACATTCTCTAGATTCGTAGTTAATATTCAATAGACTTCGAGTTACATTTCAATAGACTTTATGTTAACAATCAATAGCCTTGGAGTTAAAATTATATATAATAATAATAAAAATAAAAATACGCTATATAAATTTCAAATGACTTAATGAACTACTTTTTATAGACTTGTAGTTAAAACATTTTTTAGACTTATTGTTGTAGACCTGGCTTTAAGCTAGGTTTTTCTTTGCCAAAATTTTAAGACCGCTGTTATCGAGAATCTTTTTTTAGTGAACGCCACGAGAAAATTAAATGAATAATATTTAATACTCATCCCTTTCTGAGTACTTCCGAATCAATACCCGATACCAACCGAAAGTTGGGAATGTCTCCGGAATAACAATAATAAAACCATGCTAGAGGTTTCCATTGCTTTTAAGACGATTACTTCTAAGTAGCATTATCTCTATTCTGAAATTGATCTTTTGTGAACAGCACTCAGACCAATCTTTCCAAGACTTTTTTTTTGGCCTTCTATTTTTAAAGACGTCCAGAACAGGGATAAAGAATTGTATAAGAAGCTCTCAAAGATTGCCAGGGTAGAGGATGTAGCGTCCAAATTGGCAACTAGGGGCCGGATCTGCTGAGGGCATTTGACTTGAAGAGACGTATAAACGATTTTTTTTAAACATACAGGGTCCTCTGGTATTTTTTTTCCTCAACAGTGAGCCCGAATGACTTGTAAATTTACAGCCCAGTCGAATCTAATCGCCCGTGGCTTCTGCGGAAATACTGGTGCACAACCGGCTCCTCTGAGCATTTTATAGGGGCCAATGGATCCCGCTGAAATCCCTCCCTGACCAAGGTTCGAATTACAAACTGGTTTAGCCGGCGCTAACGACAATCGCTCATGGCGCCTCGGTGGCCAAAGGGGTTGGAAAATATCGACATGACGTTAATGCGACAGCGAAGTCGTTGTCATATAAATGACGTGATATATAAGACAAGGAAATGTCAGTGTGCATGGATGAATTAAAATGGTTCGTGTGCGGTTTCTTTATATGTAAAAGTTGCATTACGTTTTATTACTTTTAATATAGCAATCTGTAATAAAGGAATTACAAAGTTTGATGGCTGTTGGCAAGATTCATCAAAGACTTAATCCATTTGTTGGATATTACGCTAAGCATCGGTTCGATAGATCTAACCTGTCAACAACACAATAGAACATTACTTACCTCAGTTAAGATCGGGATTTAGTTCTGCAAATTCCAGGGCGTGAAATTAAAATTGTCCTGGCTAACGGGTCTTGCTCAAAAGTCTTATAGACTAGGGGGTACTGTTTCCAATACTAAACGCCGTTCAAACCGACCAGGCATCAGTAATAGAGGGTATGGCTAAGGATGTCTGTTGGATCTGTCAAGGAATATTGCATGTGTTTAAAATATCAATGCTTTGTTGTATAAAATAGTCGAGGCTTTGGTGCATAAATTAGTCAAACAGCAAGTAGCTTGTAGGCTATGTACGACTTTGTATCAGCAGAAGCGATTTCTAAGTGTCGGACGCCTGCTTCTTTGAAGAGAGAAACACAACGACATCACGTGTCCGAGCAGAAGGATGGCCAGCATCCTGTCCAGACTCCCTTGAGACACATTACCAATCTGGTGCGTGTCGACAGATATTGGGTGAGAAAATGCGAATTGATCATTCCACACACTTCTCCACACAGCGAGTGGTCGCATTGACATTACAGTATTTCGCCGGTCCCTTAAACACTACACGTTAATTTGAATACTTTAAGCAGTAACGCTGCCCATTGGTTGAAGTTTTTAGCCCTTGTATCACCGGATCTGTCATTAAAAAAGATAAACCAAAAGCTGATTACTGAGCTTATAGCCAACAGATACAAAGACAAAGTCCGGGACGTTGCGAAGACGTGACCTCAACTTCAACTATGTTACTGGTTGTGGACAACTGTCTTTAAATGCGTTCAAATCTTTTGTTACAACCGTATGGATTCTATATATGGACTGTCAGTTATGGATTGTCAGTTATGGATTGTCAGTTATGGATTGTCAGTTATGGATTGTCAGTTATGGATTGTCAGTTATGGACTGCTAGCTACGGGTTGTCAGCTATAGGCTGTCAGTTATGGACTGTCAGCTGCAGGTTGTCAGCTATGGGCTGTCAGTTATGGACTGTCAACTACAGGTTTTCAACTATGGGCTGTCAATTATGGACTGTAAGCTATGAATTGTCAGTTATAGACCCCTTACCTCGGCTGTTTAGACTTTTCAATTATACAAAATGTACCCTCACTCTCTCTTTCTGTCACTTTCTCTCTTTCCTCCTTACCCCCCTCTCCATTTCCATGCTTGAGTACTGTATCAAAATTCGTAACTCTCTTAATATCTTTGAGAATGTTATTATTTTAATTTCAAATGTACGACAATGCTTGCATTAAATTATATTTTGTAAAACTGAAATGTTTAACAATTGATTCGAATGGCACAAGTTAAATTTTATTTTGGTTTTACATGTATCAGCCGATTTCACCAACATTATTTTTTAGTGATGTTATTAAAAATATAGAGCGGAAATCCTAACTTCATGACCCCCCCCCAGCGTCCCTTAAATAAAAACAACTTAGATACGCCTCCCAAGACATAAAATAAAATATGTTGAGAGAGAATGTTTGAGAACATATGACGTATTATCGTGAGGTCAGTTCTATCAGCACCCCGAGTCGCTATGGATGTAGGCACGCTCTCATGGCCTAGGGTGCTTATTTAATGCTCAGCCATGTGGCGTGTGGTTATTCCAGCAGAACAAAACAGTCCTCTCATCCTATGAGGGGTGTTGTTGTATTTTTTCCGGGGGGGGGAGTCTAGTAGGTGGGTATCCTACCATCGTCCAGGTCGTCAACTAAGGTAAGGGCGACGATAATTTGGATGTGTGGTGTGTCATGACTCAAGTAGCCGCACTTTTCGTTGTATGTGATTAAAATGTTACAAATTTGAGTTATTTTTTTTATTAAAAAATCAACGTGAATGTTATATTATGACCAATTACTCCTAAACAGGTGCAGGAAACTTGATATCTAATCAGCGCACGGTGCAGAGCTGAGAGTAGGTTTAATAATTCACACTTCAACTAACACCTGAGCCGAATGTTAATGTTTGATATTGTACAGATACAAGTTTTTGTTTTTTCACATTTAATTATTTGTTTTGCTTCCGCGAACACTTTGATCGAACAATAGTTAATTTATTAAATTAAAGGAATGAAAGATCCAGCCATCAAATTTGTGATCAAATCGTTCGGTCTTTATCTCCTGGGCAAGATCTACAAGGATTTTACTGTAATAAATGTTGCACTTTATCCTAAATAAAGATGTGGAAATGATTTTAACTCAGAAAACATGATGCACTTGTTAAATGAACATCTAAATAGTTCAATAACAAAACAAACAGTTGAAAATGAAAACAAAATGTCCCTGAATTTGATGTAAGAACTTGCATCGCTTTGAGCGCTATGCCTTTATCTCGAATACCGCACGTCACATCTTCACCACGTCACGAATCTCCATTGCTTTCTATTTTATTAGTTTTCTATGATCCTTTCGGGCGTCATTGATATATTTCTGAAAGATCAGTGAAGTTCTATATTCTATATTATCTTTAAGCCGTTGGGAGATGGATGAGATGGAACAAAATTCACCATGCCGTTGGGACATCCCATTAGCTTGTTTTGGTTCGTAACGATAACAAGCTGTGAAATGTTTTCAACATCCATCAGTCAAGTTTTGATAAAGTAAATAAATCGCCGGAGAAAAATGAAAGAATGGAAGCCGTCCCTTCAACGAGTGTCAAGGAAGACAGGAAGTACCTTTCAATTGGAGAAACAGTGGTAAAAAAAAAGGGGTGGGGGGAGCACTCGCTAAAACAAAAACAGAAATTGGCTGGGAATAATTAGAACAAGATTGATAGTTATGCATTGAAATTTTTTATAATGAATTTTTAAAGTGAACATTTTTAATTTGAAAACATCAATCATTTTCAGTTATGATAAAATTAACAGAGTGAGGCAAAATTAGGTTTATTTTAGGTAAAAAGTTAGGTAAAAGAACAAACGCATTTACCAGGTAATTACACCGTTGGCCCGGGGCTTGTTTTTTGAGAAATGTGGAAGTTTGGTAAAATTACTAAACCTACATCTAAATTTGATTTATTCAAAACATACATTTTATTTATTCTCAACGGGTCAAAAACAACATTTCAAGACTAGAAAGAAATATAATATGTTTTATCGCTGAAAAATTCAAAGAAATAAAGCAAATGTGACTAATATTTCAATTACTTGATGAAGTCAGTTTCATGTATAAGATATTTTGCTGTTGTTTTTTTTTAAAGGCCGCAGTAACTGGTCAAGTTGATTCTAATCTAAGCTATAGTGGATAGCTCAGAAGTCAGAATAAGCAAAGAAAACGTGGTCATAAGAGTCAAACAAAAAATAAATGACAAATTGACAAAGTCTGTGAATCATATCCACCAAATCAATACATAGAAAAACTACAAAATGTTGAAATTTCAGCTACCAGGCTAATCTAAAAGCGAAACAACGCGACCATATCACCACACTACTTCGTTCACTTCATTGGCTCCCTGTAGGCTACAAGCATGCACGGACAACTAACTGTCCGTTCTCTGCCTCAATTTTTTTTCCGACTCATGCCTTTTGTATCTCCCCGAACTTCTCACTGTCTGCTCACGGAATCGTTAGCCTCGCTCCTCATTTCTTTCTGTTTCTAAGACAAGCACTGAAACATTATGTGAAAGGTCTTTCACTTTTTGTGCCCCAAAGGCAATGGATGCTCTACTGTTACACATTCGAGGATTCCTAGACAAAAGTGCATCCAAAAACATGTTTTAAAATTTTACTTTCCCTACTTACGATCTGACTTTTCGTTGACTGCTAATCGAATATTATCTGTACCGTCCATGGTACTATATGTCTTGTTTAATTATGATGAGATTTTTGTTTTTGGTTTGAAAGTATGCATATATGGAATTGTGGAAATGTATATTAATTTTTTTTTAAAATGTAAATCGTGGTGAATCACACTTCAGGCTGGGGCGTCGAGCTTAATTAGTTCTCACATTATTATTATCAAATGTGTGGTAGTAGAAAGTCAGTATTTGAACAAAAGATGTGCTGACTTTGTGCATGCACAAACGCATGGAATTCGTAAATTAGCACAAACACTGAAGTCGGCACATTTGTTGTTGTACAAAGTCAGCACATGTTTGTTGTACAAAGTTAGTACATGTTTGTTGTACAAAGTCAGTACATTTGTTGTTGTACAAAGTTAGTACATGTTTGTTGTACAAAGTTAGTACATGTTTGTTGTACAAAGTTAGTACATGTTTGTTGTACAAAGTTAGTACATTTGTTGTTGTACAAAGTTAGTACATGTTTGTTGTACAAAGTTAGTACATTTGTTGTTGTACAAAGTTAGTACATGTTTGTTGTACAAAGTCAGTACATTTGTTGTTGTACAAAGTTAGTACATGTTTGTTGTACAAAGTTAGTAAATGTTTGTTGTACAAAGTTAGTACATGTTTGTTGTACAAAGTTAGTACATTTGTTGTTGTACAAAGTTAGTACATGTTTGTTGTACAAAGTTAGTACATTTGTTGTTGTACAAAGTTAGTACATGTTTGTTGTACAAAGTTAGTACATGTTTGTTGTACAAAGTTAGTACATGTTTGTTGTACAAAGTTAGTACATGTTTGTTGTACAAAGTTAGTACATGTTTGTTGTACAAAGTTAGTACATTTGTTGGCCTGAACATGGACATACTAAACATTCTTTGACCAATGTAAGTATTAAAGATTCATTTCACAAAGGCAGATCAGACCACTGGTTAGCAAGATCGAGCAAGACAATCTCCAGGATCTCCACCGCTGCCCCCGTTTCGGACACCTCCACTTACAGAAGCGTACATTAATATTGCGAAGGCGATCGATAGTGGCCCGTCAGCAAAGCCCCTAGGCACTCTGCTGGATTATGTTGTGCCCAGCTAATCCACAGTGTGATGCTAAAGTTAGGGGCATCTTTCAGGTGCTATAGATCACAGTGAGGTGACATACATCACAGTGCGATGGAAGGCCAGGCCCTAATCTCTGGGTATTTCCTATCCATGTCAGTCCCGCCCTCCCACTGTCCCAGGCCCTGCCGCCTTACACTTTCAATTACACTCACTGCCACATTCAGACGTGTCGCAGCGCACGCCGCAATGTTGGTGTGCAGATAACTGGGCTAATTGTCTGGGACTAGGAAAAAACGGCTACATCATAATGGTCACTTTGTGGACTATTTACGACCGTGTAGAAAAAGGAGGCTAGTGAGGCGGGGTTCTTAACTGGGGTCAAAGTGGGGCCGAAAGTCTGGAGTCTGACCCCCTACCCCCCCCCCACCCCCGCGACTCTTCTCTTGTTCTAGAATAATCTAGAAAAAGTCAAACATTTCTTTAGTGTTGCCTGGGATTCATTTTCAAAACTTCTTGTAGTGATATTGATGGTTTATTTATTTATAAACATTTCGTGTTAGACTTCCATGTAGCCTATGAAGAGACCACGTGAGAATCTTTTGCAGTTAGCTGTAGGAATAGTACGCACCAAACGCGCTGTGTTTATTTTTAGAACTCTCGTTTTTCGTTTGAAATCAGGAATTTTATCTGAGTTTATCATAGAGCTATGTGTTATCCTTATTAGATTACGTAACGAACGCGTATACCATATATTTAGAGTGTTTTAGGGTCGATGAGACAAAAAGTATGACAGCTTAAATAATATGGGTAATTATTTAATAGACTATAGCTGTAAGTTAAATAAAATATGCGCCACTCATAATACATGTACCTAATAATTCATAAACGTGGAATGTGTCTGTTGAGTCACAACTGTTCATTAACTATCTTAATGAGATTCTATAATACCGTCTATTTTCGGAAGTTCGTATTTCCTTTCAACCCCTGTGAGTTAATTCCCTTACGAGTGCCACGACAATATGAAAATGTCATGAACCCGTTCGCCTCCCTTTGATGTTGCATGCGCACCGTCTATTCGCTGCGCGGTTCATGATAAAAATATGAGCTGTCGCAGCAGCGTCCAAACGGCAGGTAGCGTCAGCAAAACACGTTCATAAAAAATGTAAGTTTCCAAATATGACGTAATAACAAAGGGATCTCAAACACGCGACTCTGTTTGGCCCCTATCAAAACATCATGGGGTCTTAAGAGATCAACAAAAATTTAGTCCCTGAGCAGTCCAACAAGCGGTCTTAGGAAAGTTCTCGCAGTATCTGTTTGCAACGGTTCCATACATGACAAAACGACAAGGAGACAATACGACAAGGTGACAAAACGACAAGGTCTCATAGAAACAACGTAGATCACTGTAGAACCCCCTAATGAAGTCCCCGTGACTATGTCACTTTGAACATAGACTAACGGTGTGAGACTCAATAGCTCAGCGTCCAAAACTAAAAACACTCTTCAGTCAAAATCATTGCCTTTTTTTTTCGCTGTCCTAGTTTGAACTATTTTTGTCACCTTGTCGTTTGTCACCTTGTCGTTTTGTCTGGTTACCGTTTGCAACCTTTCCCCTGCAATTTATAACCTGTTAGTAAAACTTTAAGTGTGTTGATTATATACAAGATACCCTATTTTATACATTTTACATATCATCTGAGAACAAGTATCTTGCTTTACAATATACGTGGAGCTCACTTGATTTATATTAAGTCGCCGCGTTTGTGTGGAGTCCATAAATAGAGCTTTAAGTTTTTGTTCTGATAACAGAATTCTTTTGTGTATCTAGTATTTTATTTTCATCAGATTACTTTGTTTAAAATATGTTTGACTGATATTTTTAAAATTAAAAATGTAGGCTTTAAATCAGAACAGAAAAACAATAATTAAAGTTGAAAAACGTTCATAGCATCACCACATTTTACAAGATGCAGTTAATTGTTGATATATTTTTAAATACGAAGATCATGAAACAATATTTAACAAAAAGACTTTTTTTTTCTACTCTACTAATGCGTTGGTAGATTTCAAAGTAAATTATGGTCTATTTTTAAATATTTTAATCTTAAAAGAATTGTCAAATATATTGTTTTCGTGAACGTTTTCGGTTTACCACTTGCAATCTTAACACGACCCAGCGACTACGAGTAGTGTCGCAGAGTCTAAATGGGGACTCTCCCATGGATAATACGGCTCTAAACGAAATCGCAATCCTCCAAATAAGTAAGGCAACTGCCGCCAGGGCTTAAAATCCCCTCACCCCACTCCGTTTCTCTGTCACTGGGGGGTCTAAGCATGATCTATACTCCCTTTAAGCTGCGCGGGTGCGCGGCCGCGCAGATATCTTACCGA
Organism: Ampullaceana balthica; assembly: GCA_944989445.1. Classification (NCBI taxonomy): domain Eukaryota; kingdom Metazoa; phylum Mollusca; class Gastropoda; family Lymnaeidae; genus Ampullaceana; species Ampullaceana balthica. The sequence continues at coordinate 426,813 of CALYLW010000680.1, read as the reverse complement.
CGTTGCGCAGCAGTTTAGGGATACCGCGCAGAAAATTTGGTAAAATATTGAACCAAATAAAAAAATTGAATGCTGTGCAACTTTGCAGACGAGTTTCTTTACTTTGCACACAGACCAACGAACATTAGAGGGAGCATTAAGCATGATGTGAGGTAAATACTGTTACGGAGCGCTGCTCTACTTTCTTAAGAATAGTGATCCTCCACAAGTATCACATCTGTCCTGAGATGAATGGAGGCTCGATTAAATGTCCGTCCCGTCATTGTGTCATTCGCGACATCGTGTCACTTTGAGGCATTGTGTCAATCATGTCAATGTGTCAATCATGTCAATGTGTGAATCACGTCATTGTGTCGATCACGTCATTGTGTCGATCATGACATTGTGTCAATCACGTCATTGTGTTAATCACGTCAATGTGTCAATCATGACATTGTGTCCATCACGTCATTGTGTCGATCACGTCATTGTGTCAATCATGACATTGTGTCCATCACGTCATTGTGTCAATCACGTCAATGTGTCCATCACATCATTGTGTCAATCACGTCAATGTGTCAATCACGTCAATGTGTCAATCATGACATTGTGTCCATCACGTCATTGTGTCAATCACGTCAATGTGTCAATCATGACATTGTGTCCATCACGTCATTGTGTCGATTACGTCATTGTGTCAATCATGACATTGTGTCCATCACGTCATTGTGTCAATCACGACATTGCGTCAATAACTTCACCGTGGAAGTGGATCGCTTTGGGAAAAAAATGAGGAAATTGTGTTCATGTTATTAAAACATCAACTATACCCCCACCCCACACACACACACACCCTCATGTTTCCATCGTTGTCATGAAAGGCTTAACAGACTGCCATCATGAGCTTCTTACAACGAACGTCGCCCCCCCCCCTTTTTTTCTTCTTTCTCCAATCTTCTCTTTCCCTTAATCTCTCTTTCCTCGGCTGAAAACTTCATGTTTAAGAATTAAATCGTTTCCCTTCTATCCATTTTATTTCTAATCTCCCATTCACCCCTCCGTCTGGCTTACCCTATTATGTTATCCCATTCACCCCCACCCCCCACCCCCGGTCTCTCTTACCCTATTCTGTTATCGTCCTGACTGCTGTTGTAAAGACCAGGCCCGGAACCAGCACCCCACACCCACACGTGGGCCGGAACTCGCGCCACCTCGTTCATCTTGATGCCATCTTTGTTCACGTGTTAAAAAAAAATATACAAAAAGAAAACTATTGGTTGTAATCTGGAGTATATACACATTCTGGGAAGCATTGCATACTAGCGTTCATTTGATGATATCAAATTATCCGTGAAGAACTTACCGTGTGAAATGTCACCGAATATAATATATATATATTTTTTTTTAAAAATAAGAGTCATTTCGCTGTGTATCTTGTGCTTTATATATTTATTTTAATTAAAAGAAACTGATTCTTTAGTTATTTGTTATAGAAAAATGTCTTACCAAACTTTGTACGTCGTAAATAATCGTACTCGATATTCATGGTATCGATCGAAACTAGCATACGAATATGCTTCTTTGGTTCTTTTTTGTCGTATAAAAAAATCTTAAAAGTAAATAGAAACATATCAATGAATTCAACACAGTTTCAAAGATATTTTTTGAAACCCCTTTAATACATTTAATAAAACACTAACTGAAAATGCAATGCTTTTAAAAAAAATAATTGTTATTACATGTATTGACGAGCATAAACTAAAACGAAAATATTTATAACTGAGAAATTGATAGAGCTAAGAAACGCTTCAAAATGTTAATATGTCAACAAATGGGGGCTAAAAATATCTTATCTTATCTTATCTATACAGACGCTCCTTCTATGCAGAAGATAGTTGCGTCCACAGACCATGACAGATGATCTGTTGGCAAGTGATGCAGCGTTCACAGGCCACGGCTTTGTGGGTTCCACGCATTACCCAGCCGCCTAACACTACATCTAGTTAGGTACCCATTCGGAGCGGGGTGACTCAGGGACGCCCTAGGCCCCGGGAACAAATCCTTGCCTTCACACGGATTCGAACCCGTGACTGTGACCATCGGTACGACAGTCCAGTGCGCTGCCACTCTACCACCGCGTTAAATTGTTACTATACAATAGTAAAGTACGTCAACATAGCATATTCATAAACATAATTTGTTGGAAATAAAATGAGTATATTAAAGAAATAGTTTTAGAAACAAATAATGACAATAAAATCCTCTTACTCAAATTTGGATTTGAAACACCTAGAATTTTTAGAAAGCATAGGTCTATTCATAATAATAACAATAGGTCCATTAATGTTGCATAATATATGCAGAAAAAGAAGTGCGAGGTTGAACCAAAGGTACTCATGTGCTTACTTGATGTTGTAAACAATCCAGTTAGGATACACAAAACGTACTGGTAGGGAAACATTCTACTTATACCTATTGAGTCACGGGGCTGTGTAAACACTCCAGTAGCACACGGGTTGGGTCACACAGCGATGTAAATCTTAAAGTAACAACCATGGGGTATTATAAAGGACTCCGTGGATCCTCTTGGTAACACCCAGCTCGGATCAACTAGCCAGAGTTGCGCACGAAAGATCTAAGAACCGGCTAATGAAAACCTCGCGGTTCCCAAAGGTGCTAAAGGTGTTTCTGACAGAACGCGTCACGTGTTTGTACATGACTAGAGGAAAATGGAAGAGAGTCATTGAAACTTATTCTGTGTGTATGTGTGTGGGGGGGAGGGGGTGAAGGGGATGGAACTTTAACAAAGACGTCATATTTGCTGACTGTACTTTGTGGAGGGGGGATGCAAGCCGACTATGATAGGCTAAGATAAAGAAGGGGATGAAGAGAAGAAAACATACAAGGCTTTTGGAAGAAGCTGAGGAAAATGAGAGATAAAAATACACAGCTGCGTTTTGATTTGAGAGTTTGAAGAAAATTATTGCAAGGTGAGGATTTGTTTCATCGCCACAAAGGAACGGAAACTATGTTTGAAAATAAAACACCTTTTAATGTTCAGGAGGCGGTAACTCCTGGGGGCAGGGATCAACCCACAATGATGATGTTTCTTGGAGATTTGCGTCCATCTCTCTGCACCCTATTCCTCCGCTCCAATGTCTCCTCTAAGGTTTGGTGGTCCAAAATTGCACAGCATCCATTTTTCGTGCAATATTTTACTTAATTTTCTGCGCGGTAATCCAAAGACAGCTGCGCGGCGTCGGTCAGATATCTGGGCGGCAACGCAGCCACGCAGGTTAAAGGGAACTATTCTCCACTCCCGACATTATTGTGTGTGCGTGCATGTATGCGCGTGTGAGTGTGTGTACGGTCCGAGCAAACATCAAAATTAATCCTATTTGAAAAATTAAGTAACTTTCGAAGCGTTTAATTATTACTTTTATCAACAACATTTTTGCAAATTTAAATAAATACGCGCTGGTGTACCAGAGGTCAGATACTCTCGGTGCTGGATTTACCTATTTGCTAAACAAGCTTTAGCGTAGGGCTCCCGCCTTCTTGGGGGGCCCACGGAATTCAAAAAAAAATCTAGTTATTCGAAAATCATATTTGGCACTGACATAGAATGTCTGGACTTCAAAAGAGCCCCGATATCTCAAATAGCTTAGGGCTCCATCAAGTCTAAATCCGACCCTGGATAATCTCAAAATAAAATTAAAAGGTATTTGTTATAAATAATAACTATTTTATATAATTAAAATTTGGTGTTATAATTATATAATTCATATTTGAAAAAATGAAATCGCTTATTTCCCTTAAAGTGTAATATATTACTCGCTTGAAATTTGTTTTGCTTCTTTCTTTTTCTCAAATTAAAAATTTTTTTTAAAAAATGGACTTTTAATATCTAACGTTTGTCAGGTGCATAACACTAATGGATACTTAAAGTCTATCAACATCGCTTCTTGATTTTCCCGACACACCATTTTTCCTAGCGCCCCATATCTTGCGTGCGTATTTGTGTGCGTGCGGGCGTATTTGCGTGCGTGTGTGTCTGTGAGAGAGACGATCAAAGCCGTGTAAGCAGTGGAAGAGCGACGATGAGGTTAATTTTCTTATTATCTTTATCTCATTGATCAGTCGCAGTCTCTTCGATTATCTGCCTTGATCATGTCATTTCGATTGTGCCAGTTGGGCGAAGTATCAGTACTAAAAATAACTCAAAGAGAATTCTAGGGAAGGGAGCCATTTTTTTCAATCGTCAGACTACCTGGCGTACACAGTATCTGATTGTATCGTAGAGGGGATGGGTGGGGGGAGGAGAGATTGAAATCTAATTATGACGACAAAACTACGCCGGAGTAAACAAGAACAGTGGTTCTCAAACGTATAGGTCTGTTGACTACTCCATTGTTTGTCCGTGATAGTTGGTCTGCCAGTGTTCTCTTAAACCGTCTGAGAGAACATCTTAAATGGAGTTGTTTTTTTGTTTCTATTTATTCGGACATACATCTCCACATACTATTCTAATCTAATTCTACGAAAGTTTGCTCTTAATTTCAATTCTCATTCTAGCCGCTGCTACATAATGACATTGACCAGGCTTTGTACTATATACCCCAATACTATAGAAAATTCTTAATGATGTAATATCTATTAAAATTATTGCCTGAGTAATTTTGATTAAGTTATTTTTCAACACCCAACTACCAACTCTCCTGTTTTTTCGATATCATTTTTCAATAATATTGCCCAATGTGAAAGATGTTTCCATTTCTCTTCCCCGCAGGCCCACGTGGTATCCGCCTTTGAGCAGTCCCTCTCCAACATGACTGCCAGGCTACAGACGTTGACGTCCAATGCTGAGCACAAGGCCAACCTACCAGTAAGTATTGTGCCAAAGTTTCTTCTTAGTCGAATCTTGATTAACATCTCAAAGTCGATTATGTTTTTACTGTGAACTATTTTGTTTTCTTTCTGTTTATTTTCTGTATTGAAAGTATTTATTTTTTTCTAATGCCGTTCGCGACGAAGCTACGGCTTAACAATGTGCGCTTCTGTAAAGAAACCAGACCTTTGACTGTCTCCAGAATCAGAAACCATCTAAACTTTACACCAACCCTACGAATATCATCGGCTTGTGCGTGAGTCAGTTTCCTCAGTAAGTCAGGATTTACTCCTCATTAAGAGGTACTCAGTGACTATCATATTGACAGTGTTAGCGGCCGGGCAAACATGGCCCTTTGGGTTCCCAAGGCGAAATCTTAGGATCGGCAACCGTGGGTTAAAAGAAATACGCCATACAACCTGTGTCCGGCAGATTTCTGATAATGAACGTTGTCTGCAACCCATATAACGCTGGAAGAGCATCAACAGGCTGGAGACGGCCCAACTCGTTATGTCCTAATCCGTTACAAGAACACTCCAAGTGGTGTTAGCATGCTGGATGGAAGCTTTGAGACGATTATCAGTGGAAGACTGGTGAATGGCGATTGTGCAGGCTCTTCATGCTATTCAAGACTACAGGTAATAATGGGCAGGGTATGGTCCACTGCCCCAGCCTACGACAGAAACTCGATTTTCTCAAGGACGAGGCAGTTCAGGCCCTGAACAACAAGAACCTTGCAAGGGACAATTAGTGACTGGAACAAGCTTCCAAGGGGATTAGTTGTCAACAACTGAATTTTTTTTCGTTTGTCCCCTGATCTCCAACCTGCAGCCCTTGATGCCCTCGTAAAGCTGCCTTGCTAAAATTCAACTTCACAAAAGCATTAGAAAACCCCTCGTTATGCCTAAGAGCCAGAATGTTGAAATCTTCGATTGTGTGCTTTAATATGTATTTAAAAAAAGAAAAGAGATGAATATCTTGCAGTATTGACGAAAATGACTGGATTGGGATTGGGGGAGGGGGGGGGGCTAAGGGTTGGTCCGCTTGGTGGCCTAGCACTGTTGATATTTTTTGTAAAGAATTAACTACAGCGCTTAAAAGTGCTGGTCGGTAGTAGGCCCATATAGAATTTAACGGTGACCCAACCGCGTCTCGCTAGCCGCATGCGGCTCTTTTGTGTTCAAATAGCGGCTCGCGTATAATTCATGGAAGATATGTTACAAAGATTACTAGAAGATTTCCAACACAGGTTTAATGACCCAAAGTGCTTCAATGTGGCTCTCAATATTTAAAAAAAATTTTTTTTTGAAATGGCTCTCAGCTACTACAGCTCTGGCCACCCCTGATTTTGATCATTGATCCTGACTCACAGCCTCTGCATCTAATAAGATATTTTAGCCGGTCGGAGACAAAACAAGCGAAGTGCACCGGTAAAGTGGTGCCCTCTGTCCATGTTGAGCTACATCAATAAAAACGCCGCTCTTGTACGTCAACATACGTCCAAGTGAGCTCCAGGTCTGTTGACACTCCTTTAATTATCGAGAAATCTAGAACCGGGCGTACGGACTTGAACTCATGCCTTTTATTCAATCTGTCGTCGTGGATTATCTACCCATATTTATGACACGTTGCATAACAAAGAGAAACAATGAGTGCTCCGGTTCAATTTATGGCAGGCGTTCAAATTTCTGTAAAAACAGAGTAGTTTCCCCCATGACTTCGCCAATCATTATGGATGGTTCCATTGTTCCATTAATATTTATAGATTTTATTTTAACAACTGGATAACTGAAGTTCAATAGATTTTTTTAAAAACAAATTTCCTAAGCGTTTTAAGATAACATTTTATTTAAAATGCTAATTATTGTCGTCGTCCCCCCCCCCAATGTCTTTTTATTGACACCCATTCCATTACAACAATAAATGTTATGAAAGGTAAGATTGTACCTACCAACTAATCGTTCTCTTTTCCTCTATAAAGATAACGTATTTTGTATTTTCCTACGTGTCATGCAGATTAGATCTCACTGCGGTGTTCAACAGTAAAACGGTATTTTAAAAAATGACAAATTTTGCCCACATAGGGTCTGGAAAATAATGATTACTCGTTAAGGGTATTTGTAGATTGTTAAGTTTTGGTTCCATTTAAATAAAACTACTACAAAATAAAACAAAACTTCTTTCAATTGAGAATATACATGTTTAATGCAGTGCTGCCAGTGACAATTTTGGAAAAAACCTAGCCAACACGTCCAAAAAAACCTAGATCCAAAAGAAAAAACCTAGACACGCTAAAAATAAACAAATATGACGTCACAAAGCTTCCCCCTCCCACTACAAAAAAGAAAAAAAAATATATTCTTATTTGAAAATGAGCATGTTTCAAAATAATTTTATTGTCATTTAAGTTTGTATTTAGAGTGAGGCTGCAGTCTAATATCGTTAGATTTCATTTAAAGTTTCACGTTTTTGATGTGACGTCATAGTTCTTAAACACCCCCTCCTCCTTGTCACACATCTCACAAAAGTGTAACCCCGTCACTCTCGCCTAGATGCATGTCGTCATTTTTATGAACGGCCCTTGAGGTATTAGTTTGTACTACAAGTATTTGTAAATTATACTTACACCTGCATTTATTCATCACTTGCGTCATCTTCCTCATAAATGACAATCTTATCAGCATTCTTGGAACCATTCTTATTTTATCTAATACAGACGTTCCTTTTTTATACAGAAGATTATTGAGTCATGACTTTATCCATTGTTTATGTCTCGTATTGCATTTACATTTGAGTTCTAAATGTTGATAGAGTGTTGGTTTTCCTCGTCCAACTTCCGAACGGAAAGAACGAAAATGTGTATGTGTTTGTTCTTGCATACGGAATAAGAAAAGTGTTTTTATAACTATATCTATCTGAGCGTTGTATAAGATTATCTTTGGTCTATACCATTTATACTTGAGAGAATATTCTCTCAGCGCAGGCAGAAGAAAATGGTAGAGCTGTTAAGTTGTCATAAAGTCTAATAAAATTGAATATTTTGGCTCATTCAAGCTGTTTTATCGTGTACTAGATTTCTTTAGACAGATTCCACCACAGTAGCGCCACCTTTCGAATTCAGTGGAACAGAGCCAGAGATATCATAATGTAACATGACAGAGCGGCTGAAGAAAACTGTTGCCACCTGTTGCTTAATTTTATTTTTGAAAAATCGAATTTATTTAGGATATTATTTGCACATATTTAATAATATTTTTACTTTAACATAGTTTAATTACATTTTTAAAGAAAAACCTAGATTATGGCTGTTTTCGAAATAAAAAACCCAGAAACCTAGACAAGGTTGAAAAAACCTAGATCTTGGTTGAAAAACCTAGCGCTGGCAGCACTGGTTTAATGAAGTGTCGTTTTTGAGTGACCTCATCATTCGACAGTTATAGGAACTTGTGGTCGCATATATCCGGATATTGCAATAGTTCTTAAAATAAATATTAGCAAAATTATGATTGAGCACAAAACATTCTAATTGATATGAGAAAAAGAGTTTCCCTGGAACATTAATATAATCAATTTAATTACAAAATGTACTCTTGATATTGTTTCTACATGAACATTGTTTGCAGACAAAAAAATATATACAATTTCTCATGGGCAGGTAATGAATTAAAAAACCCGGTATCATAACATCAAAGGTTATCGATCTTGTTGTCTGCCTGAAGACGCACCGCGATCGTCAAAACTCCGCGGTTCTGACTAAAGCACAACGCGGCCGCTGTTGTCACCGTCAGACAACTGAATTCTATACGGTAATCGGGATTGTATTTCACGTTTGGCAATCAAAAGTATCCATTTTTTTAATCTCGAGAACAAAGAATGTCTTCTATCTTCTTTAAAAATGTGTATACTAGTGTTGGGCCCTTATACACCAGCGTGAGAAGCCTTCTCCTCGCATTAGCTCATCTATCCTAACTGGATGCTAAACAAACACGGGATGACGCCGACCTTGACCTTCAAAGTGCACACTTCGTGAATCTAATAGATCATCAGAAAGGATCACATTCGGTCTGACTGTAACTCTACACAGCTAATGCTGTTTTTTAATCTCTTAGATCATATATAGACAGTCGGGCTGTAACCTAGAGAAACCGATGCTTCTCTCTTCATGACGGTATGCGGCATGAAATTAGTCAGGATAATATCTAGTGAGAACTCAAGCTAACTCATGATATTATTTAGCCTGAATAACGTGTAGAGAGATAAGTGTCAAGAGATTAGCCTAGATAATGTCTAGATATAAATCTCACGAGATGAGCATAGAATAGAAATCTAGATGATGTCTAGCGATAAACCTCAAGTGTATAGCCGAGATAACGTTAACGGATAACTCCTTTAATGTAATTAGCCTTTAGCCGATTTTTTTTCCTTTTTTTTTCTTCTGTGTTTTGGAGGCTTGGGATCTCTTGAGATTAGCCTAAATAATGTTTAATCGACGGGCACACAGAAGGATTAGCGTTAATACCATTGTGGCCATCTAATAATGTGCTCGCCAATGTTCCCTTTAAGCTGCGCATTTGCGTGGCCGCGCAGTTATCTGATTGACACCGCTCAGCAAGTTTAGAATTACAGCGAAGCAAATTTTGAAAATATTGCACTAAAAAAGGATGCTGTGCAACTTTACACACGAGGCTTTTTACTTTGCACAAGGAGCAACGATTCTTAGAGGGAACATTGGTGCTCGCCTAATGTCCTCCATCTCATTTTAAAGCATGGCAATGAGAGTAATTGCTGAACTGACCAGTATTGTTTGGCAATGAGAGTAATTGCTGAACTGACCAGTATTGTTTGGCAATGAGAGTAATTGCTGAACTGACCAGTATTGTTTGGCAATGAGAGTAATTGCTGAACTGACCAGTATTGTTTGGCAATGAGAGTAATTGCTGAACTGACCAGTATTGTTTGGCAATGAGAGTAATTGCTGAACTGACCAGTATTGTTATAATGTTTACTGATAATACTCAGTGATACACAAAGACTTGATTGTAATGTGCACTGATAACAACACTTAGTGACCCAAAATGACCTGAACGTAATGTGCACAGCATGAACTTTTTTCACGCAAGACGAAGTATTTAATATTTGACTGTGTGTGTGTGTGTGTGCTCGCGGCCAATAGTAAAGGGTTATTATGATGTACATTTACACGTGTAGATGGATAAGAATAAATGCAGTTATTATGTTGACAAAAGCCTTGAAGTTTCCCAAACAATAAAAGAAAATATTTTTAAAATGACATTTCCCCCCTTCCTCGTTTTCTCGTTTTGTTCTTAAAAAGGTAGCATGTATGATAGTGGCAATTTTAAACTACCATTTTGTGGAAGGCAAAAAATAATAATAATTTTTTAAAAATGAAAATAATAATAATTTTAAAAAAATAAAAATAATAATAATAACAAACGAACACATTTTTCCCCCAACTTTTCACCCTTTCTCCTTTTATCTTCTTATCTTATCTTATCTTATCTTATCTGTTTCAGACGCTCCTTCTATACAGAAGATTATTGCGTCCTACGCTTATCTATGGTTTGTGTTTAGTCCTGCATTCTTATTAGAGTTTTAAATGTTGATAAAGTGTTGGCTTTCCTGGTTTCTTCAGGCAACCCAGGCCACGCCCGAATTCCGGACGGGAAGAACGAAAATACTTCCCTTACTTAATGAGTGAACACCTCGCTATATCGCATCAATCAATACCTCATGAGTTACTAGTCCTCTGTATTCCAATATCTTTCACTCGCTTGCATTCTCGTTCTCATACTCTCGTTATCTCTCCGTGTCTTTCTCTAAAAATAGGCTAACACAGGCGAGTAGTCTGCCCTGTTAGACCCCCACGATAATGATAACAATTCTAGTGTTTTTCGATGGATAAAATGTACCAAACTTTCACATAAGAAAAATAATCAACTTTTTTTTTATATCTACCAAAGTCGTTTTTGTCGAGTCTACGATTTTTTTAAAGAAGTTTTTGACATGACGTCTTTAATAGCTTTTTATTATAAGAACATCAGTAAATTTCGTTGAAGTATTTCCTATTCTTTTCCATCAATTTGCGTCACTTTCAGCAGTTTGACATGGCTCTACAGGGAATTTAAAAAAAAAGAAAGATTTTAACCCCAAAAAACTGCGCATCATTTTACATAAAAAGGAGGATTTTCTTAGGTGAATCGGCACGTCAGAGAATCTCTTATTACTTTAGAAAATAAATTTATCTTGAAAGTAATTTTGACGAAATAAAATAGCTATGAAACTAAACTGTAAATGTGTCTCAGGGTGATTATTTAAAGGGGGGGAAAATATATCGGCATTAAATATGCTGATATGCACACAAAATCTGTATCGCTGTCCATCTCACTTAAAATATTTACTGTCCGGCGGCATAGAATCGCTACATGTTTTTGACGTTTTACTGAAGTCCAGTTAACATTCATATACATTGAAGTAACGTTGACTTGAATATTGTAACGATCCTACAGACTTCACAGAGGGTTGATAAGAAAACTCCAGTCTTCCATGAGAATGAACACTTTACTTGTGGCACGGTTTAGGGCCGTCCATAAAGTACGTCACGCTCCAGAGGGGGGAGGGAGTGTAAAAACGTGTGACAGTTTGTGACATGGGGGAGGGGGGGGGTCCGGCCATGTGTGACGTCACGCTGTTTTATATTAAATTTTAATTATTTTGTTAATAAAAAACAACATTTTTATTTGAAAGTGTGACGTACTTTAGGGGGGGGTATCCGAGATGTGTGACAGTTTTGACAGAGGGGGAGGGGGGAGTTTAAAGTTGTCAAAAATAGCGTGACGTACTTTATGGACCGCCCCGTAAGGGCTCTGTGGTTTGGTCATTTCTGAAGCCTGGAATGAGCAATCGGTCCAAGCCCAGACCCCGCACATGCCTTTGGTCACACAGGTGAAAACGAACCACTGGCCGGCTGAATCCTTCCCAAACCGGCCAGATAGCGGCAGAAACTCTATAAACATTGGCACCACCCTTGTCTCTGGAGATATTGAGCACTTGATAACCGAGTGCCCCAAGGAAGCTGACGTGCCTGGAAGTAGACAAGCCGAAGAACTGTTTGGGCTTGTTGTGAAAGTACCAGGCGGAGTAATACAAATTTAAAATAAACTCGCCGAACAGCTCACAAAGTTAGTAGGAATAACTAATAATATTTTGACATGGCGATGCACGCTTTTCAGTTCTCTACAAATTTTGTATTTGAAACGCTGAAAAAAAAATGTTGACAATGTTATCTAGTTTCTAAGCTTGCCATCCTGAGTTTTTGCTGCGGGTAGGAAAGGTGGGTGAAGGAATATTGCTTACAACTCGCCAACCCAGTGGCGTAGCCAGGGTTGGGTATGCCGACATAGGCGAACACTCAGTTGGACCTGTTAGACCCCCCCCCCACACACACAATAATGATAATAATTATAGTATTTTTCAATGGATAAAAAGTACCCGAAATTTCACATAAGAAAAGTTGATTTTTTAAGTTTTTAAAGTCGTTCTGTGTCAAGTCTACGATTATTTTGAGATTTTTTTGACCTGACATCATGTATATACGTTCAATATGTACCACCAGAAAAATTATCATCTGTTTATTATTGATTGAATACGTACCTTGTTACTTTGATAAATGCTATTGTTAAATATACACATTATATATTGTTTATCTTATCTGTTACTGACGCTCCTTCTATACAGTAGATTATTGCGTCCTATTGTTTCATAGAGATTGTATAGGAAAAGGGACATTTTAAATAGACTTTTGATTTTAAATCATGTATCATGTAGCCTGTGCATGTTTTTCTCCATAAACATGAACAAAGACATATTCAACAATATAGCCATCATTTTTAAGAGTTCAAAATGTTTTTTTTTAATTAATTTTTTTTTATAGTTTTGTAGATTTTTTCTTAGTTTTTAAGGTTTTTGGTTTTCTTTCTTCCGGGATAGAAAAAGAAACTAAGATCTTGCATTTTTAAAATATATAAATTTTTTGTGAGATCTCATATAACTCTGTAGCTAGAGTTAACAGAATGTAGAAGCTTTCTTTCATTTTTATTTCTTTTTATTTTTCAATTTTGTTTGCTGAGTGACAGGAGCTATTGCTTTAACTTTAAACAAAGTTTGTTTGTTTGTTTTGTTTTGTTTTATTTTTAAAAAAAAGAAGAAATTCTTCGAGAAAATTCTGGCCTCAGAAACTGAACTCTTGATGAGAAATTCCTTATAAAAAAAACTCTTTGGCAGCTTATTTAATAGCACGATAAATCTGGGAAAACACGTCTGTGGATTATTTATATAATTTTATTTAACCAAGTTTTTATTTCTTGAACTTGAATTTGTTTTAAAGAGTTTATTTCCCCTTGAGTTCAAGGACCAGTAACTTTAACTAATAGAAATACTTAAATTTCGTTTCTTTCTCAACATACTTGATGTGTAGAATTTTTTATGGTAAAGTTTTATGCTTTCATAATTCATATAGCTTGGCTTAATATTATAGTTTCATAATTTCTAGTACTTATTTTTATGCATTTTAGATTGATATCTCTGTCTTTTTTGTATTTGTCATGAGATCTTGCTCCTCAATTGTGACCAATTTCTTGAAGTCCAAATGGTCTGAAACTTTGTACCCTTACCTACCCTTGCTCTCCAAACCACACCTCCTCTCACCCTACCTCACCTCTCCTACCCATCCCTCCTCTACCATCTACCCCTCCTCTCCCACCTACCACTCTTCCCCCACCCACCCCTCCCATCTTTCCCTCCTCTCCCACCTACCCCTCTTCTCCCACCCACCCCTCCCATCTTTCCCTCCTCTCCCACACATCCCTCCTCTTCCACACACACATCCTCTCCCACATATCCCTCCTCTCTCACCCATCCCTTCTCTCCCACCCATCCCTCCTCTCCCATCCACCCCATTGCAATAACATCCTTCCAGCCAGTAAATCACCAGCAAGTAATCAGTGAGTTACATGCAGATATATCAATCGTTTTTTAAATGCTTCATGTCCTCTCTATTTCTTTTGTAGGACACAGAGCTAAATGAGCTTAGAATGACCATTGAAGCTCTGAAACGTCAGAGTAAGATGACCTTACAGGACCCTGTGATCAGTCCGCCAGCCTCCAGGCGACACACTTCTCCCGCTATGAAAGACTTGCACATTGCTGGTAAGAATCAGTCTAGCATTTTTCTAATTTCTCAATATGTGCATGTGGCCAGAAACATGGGACTTGGGGATCACATCATCAATACATTAACATGGGATATGGGTAACATACCATCAGGGCCAGGGCCGGCCTTAGCAAGTGCAGGGCCCTATGTGAAACGGATTGTGCGGGGCCCTGTCTGGTTAGGGATAAGGATAATAAGTGACAATTAAGATTTTGTAATAGAAACTAATGTGCGGTGCCAACTGCGGCCACATAAGTTGCAGTGGCCTAATGCCGGCCCTGATTGGGGCATTAACATGGAATATGGGTACCATAACATCAACATATACCACTTTAAAGTAAAGTTTATTACAATGCATAGACAAAGTTATTATTATACAGTATACCAAAACAAAAACAGTTGTAAGTGCAAATGATTAAAAGCAAATGATGGGTATATTTTTTATTATTGTAAAAAAGCATGATTTTGTACTATGAGGATATGAATGCTTTAATAATTTCTCTGGCCTATGGGATATTTATTTATTTATTTTTTTTTGGTGTAGAATATGTAGATTAATAGACCTGTACAACTCTGGTTTTCATTCAATCTGGAAGGGGGCGGTGAGGGGGGCTGCAATTAGCTTTAGGGCTATGATAAATATCAGAGATGCCTGAAAAAAAACCTGTAAATGGCCTGATGCATATAGCGTGCTGCTATTATTTTTTGGGTGCATTTTCCATGATTCATTTCATGAATGTATCTGATTCAGAAGTACAGCCTTTGATATCTTGATCTTTAAATAAAGATGTTGAAGAAATACTAGCATTTAAGCAAGAACATTATCTTACAGAAAAAGCACATACACTTTAAATACTTACAGAATTTTATTGTTTAAACTAAAACTGATAGTTAAAGGGATTGATTCAGGACATTTGTTTACAATTTTCTTCAAAAGCTACATCTGAAATAAGAAACGTTGTCTTAATTTTTAAAAACTATAAACTTTGTTGTCATCAAAATGAAACAAAGCTAATTTTTTTTACATGTGAAATTGATTTGTAAGGAGTTAAAAAAAATGTGTGTATGATTTGTTAACAGGTGATTCACGGATCGCTAGACAGATGTCATCAGACAGTGTGTCCAGTATCAACAGTTTGTCCAGTGCCTGCAGTATGACCAGCCAGCAGTCAGCACATACAGACAGTGAGGCTAACAAGAGACTTGCCAAGCAAGCTAAAAAGAAAGGATGGGTAAATAAAATCCTATTTCATTTTGCTTTCATTTTGCGTTTCTAAAATGTAGCAAATCCTCTCTGTTTGCAATTATTTTATAAATCTATTTATTAGTTGAAAGGACACTTTTTACATGGTCTATAAATGAATGTTTAAATTTGAATTTTTTATGCTATGTTTATCATGGCTTGATAGAAAAAAATTAATCCAATAAAGGATTCCTTTTATTCTTACAGCTGCGTAGTTCTTTTAGCAAAGCATTTTCTCGTAAAAAGGGAAAAACTGGATCACTATCAGATGTGGAACCAGATTCTCACAGCTTGAGATCCAATGCGTCAGCACCAAACTCACCCCTGATGCAGTTGGGTCATCTTGGAGGACCTTCAATGAAGGGATCTCATTCATCTGGGGCGTAAGTAGCAAAACATCTTTAACTTAATGGCATAAATTTTTTTTTAATCTTTGTGTTTCATGAATACAGAAAATACATATTTTTAATTGAAGTTTTTTTACAAACTCTTTATTGGTTTAATTTAATAAGATATTTAATAAGATATCCACGATGAAGTATTTCATATACACCACATAAAGGGAGAAAAACTTAACTAGAATTTATATTTAATGCTAATTATTTTTTTTGTTGTGTTTACACTTTTAGAGAAATCTGAGAAATGAACTAAATTTTTTAAGAATTAAAAATGCAACATGTTTTTCTTGTTAAGGAAATTTTTCAAGACAAAGTTGTTATAATTACAAGTAGAGATAGGGAGTTTAAAACATTGGTTGAG
The DNA here is from genome assembly GCA_944989445.1 of Ampullaceana balthica. NCBI lineage: Eukaryota > Metazoa > Mollusca > Gastropoda > Lymnaeidae > Ampullaceana > Ampullaceana balthica. The sequence continues at coordinate 410,715 of CALYLW010000680.1, read as the reverse complement.
AGATTGTAATGCTTTTGTCTTATTATCTATACATTTTCAGATGATAAACAATACTGTAGGTACTTTTTATTGGTTTCTTTTTCCTCACCAGATTATGTGACAATGACGTGAATGCTCTTAAGCAGGCCCTGCGAGACAAAGACATGAAGCTGACAGACATCAGACTTGAAGCCCTAAGCTCTGCTCATCAACTTGAGCAACTTCGAGAAACAATGACAAAAATGAAGGTTTGTTCAAGACTTTATTCATTTTGTGACACTTTGGCACAAATATTTGAATAAAAAATAGTAATTTTTGTAAAGCCTTCACTTCCTTTTATGTAACTTCTTTATAAAATAAAATTGTCTTTGAATAAGCTCTACAATATATTATATATATATTCCAAATTGATAGTCCACCACTAATTTTATGGTTTCCTTAATTTTTTACAAATGTTTGTTCCGATTAATAATCAATGGATAGTTCGATATTATCACTATCAAGAAAAATAATTCATACTAACTATGTCAATAAAATTAAAATTTATGCATTTGGAATGAAATTTTTTTTTCCTGGAAATCTAAAAATTTATGTTTTTACAGGATCAATTATTTATTTCATGAAAGCTAAAACAAGACAGTCTAAAACTTTATTTCTTTGTTTGTTATTGTAATTATTTTGAAAAAATTGTTCTTCAAGAATGAAATGAGTGCCTTGAAAGCAGACAATGACAGATTGCACAAGATGATGTCTACCTCTCAGTCCTCTCGTACCCTGAACTTGTCTCACGGGTCCATGTCCCCACACCACACAAGAACCAGTACAGATTCATTAGATAGGTCATTTAGCATGACTGACCACAGTAGTTTAGGTATGTAATGAATATAACAATCAAAGATTTATAAGATTATTTTATTTTTAATTTCTAAAGTAAAATTTGCGAGTAGCCCGAAAATATATGTAATTGCTTTGCAGTAAATAACTCATGCTCACATAAACTAAATTAAATGGGTACAAATTCTCATTGTTTTAGATATGCTACTTGCTGAGACTGCAGCAAATGACCGTGAAGGAAAGAGAGTCACTATCTCAGTCGTATTGGGGTCGAATCCTGACCCAACAAGAACTGGCTTAGATGTAAGAAATTTAACAAAAGATATATTATTTTTTTCCATATCATTGTTTTACTTTAAAAAATTCAATTATATGTAGCATTTATCATGCAAAAACAAAAAATTATTATTCTTTCCAATATATATTTTTATTTATCTTCTTTCAGAAACCAGCTGAAGTTCTCATAGGTACGCTATCAGTCAGCGGCAAGACCAAATGGGACATTTTAGACAATGTGATAAGAAAAATATTTAAAGTAAGTCTTCCAACCTGTTATTTATTAATCTCACAAAGTAGTTCAGCCAGCATACATGGCATAGGCAAAAAATGCAAGATACACAATTTATGTGCTTAAAACAATAAATGTTTTTTAATAAAGCTTTTAATGGTCAAAGTACATTATTAAAAGTTTCAAAAAATGTCTATATCAGTACAGCTTAATAAATATACAAGTATTTATTTTTTAAATTCATATGATATATTACCTGCTATACCATGGAAAACTAATTAAGTAGAGAAAAAAGAAAATAAATATAAGCTCATGTAGATAGGCACATAATTTACCACAACATTCCAAAATTTCATAAGTGTCTGCGTATTATTTAGCTAATTTTTTATTTTAAATATTTCAATTTACAGGAATATGTTTTACGTGTTGATCCTGTTACAAACTTGGGACTCAGTGCAGAGAGTGTCTTCTCTTATATTGTTGGGGAGGTAACGAGAACCAAAGATTGTGAGTTACCAGAATTATTACCCATTGGTTACTTGGTTGGAGACACAACACAGATAGAAATATGCCTAAAAGGTAAGCATGTTTAAAAACATATTTTAAATATAGCCAAATTAACCACAAACATTGTTGAAATATTAAATTATTACATTAACTCGGACTTCCTGAAAGCAAGGGACTTGTGCCCATTCTTTTTATTCACTACATTTCTAGTTTCTGTTGTTGGACAATCAATTATAACTTGGATTTACAACACAAAGTTAATCTGATACTACAATCAGCAATCAATTATAACTTGGATTTACAACACAAAGTTAATCTGATACTACAATCAGCAATCAATTATAACTTGGATTTACAACACAAAGTTAATCTGATACTACAATCAGCAATCAATTATAACTTGGATTTACAACACAAAGTTAATCTGATACTACAATCAGCAATCAATTATAACTTGGATTTACAACACAAAGTTAATCTGATACTACAATCAGATATACATAGGGATAAGACCACTTTACTCATTCCGTTCGCAAGAAAAAATACACTCGAATTCTCATTCTTCCTGTCGAGATTTTGGGGATGGAATGGTCTGCCTGATCAAATAAACATTAAAAACTCTAATTATAATGCATAACTACACATAAACCATGGATAAGTGTAATACGCAATAATCTTCTGTACAGAAGGAGAATCTGTTGTAGATAAGAAAGAGTAAACATTATATCATGTAAATTTAATTTAGATAATATTGTTTATTTTTGAATAACTTAGGCATATAACATTTTCTAATAATGAAGGCATATAACAAAAGATTTACACTTGTATATTGTCTGTATTTGAATATCAAAGTTTATAGCTTTGTTTCCATGAATTGATTGTGCCTGTTTTAATTTCATTGAGGTAGAAAAAAAAATTTTCACAATAAAGAAATGGATTCTATAAAATTACAAATTATTAGGGTTTAAAGCAAGCATGAAAACTGTAGTAATAAACTAATAAAATTTCTTTTGACTTATCTCTTTAGGCACAAAGCAATCTTGTGTGGACTCTCTTGCATTTGAAACAATGATCCCAAAGACCATAGTACAACGCTATGTGTCTCTACTCTTGGAACACAGAAGAATCATCTTGTGTGGACCAAGTGGCACTGGTAAAACTTACCTGGCACAGAAGTTGGCTGAACATGTTGTCCTTAGGTAATTGCAAAATTTAAAAAAAACCCAAAAAAGTAGTTTTTAATGAGTTCATTAATTTGTTTGCTTAAAATGTTATTATTTTGAAAACATAACTGAATATAAACAGCATAATAAGAAGATTCAACTATTTCTTTCTAAGTTTATAATTTTTATGAATTAAATTTTTAACGTAATTTTTTCTAATAGGTCTGGTCGAGAACTGACTGCCGGTTCAGTGGCAACTTTTAATGTTGACCACAAATCAGCCAAAGAGTTGAGGCAATATCTGGCCAACATAGCTGACCAGTGTGAAAACACTAACGTTCATGCCCTGCCCTCAGCAATCATCCTAGACAATCTACACCATGTGACATCTCTGGCTGATGTTTTCAATGGCTTCCTTAGTGTCAAATACCAGAAGTGGTAAGTCCAAAAATCTGTTATCATAAGGAGATTAATAAGACACAGTGAGATAACAATTGACTATTTCCAAACAAATAAGACAATGTATAAAGTATTTTTCCAGCAAAATGAAATATCGCATGTAAGTTTTAAAAATGAGGAGAAACAAAAATCCTTTATTAGAATTTTAAAAACAATTTCTTTTTTATTTTTAAAAGCAAAACAGCATTTTTATTTTTTTTCTTAGTTATTATTCCCATGGAACTGTTCACACAATATTCTGTGAAGACTATAGATTTTTTAAAATTTTCAAGAAGTGTCTTACAGCCAAGGTAAACCAAATTATACTTAGACAAAAAAAACTATACAGGGAATATGCTGAAAGGAAAATTAAAATATTACAGCATATCTACAACCAGTTATGACAAGAAAAAGGGAGCTGTTCCCAGGTGCTAACCTTGTTGATCAGTTCCTATCTAGACTTGTAATCTCTTGATTCATATACTCCACAGTAAGACACACTCACATCACTGGTTGTGTCATTAAATAATACTCAATGCCATTCTTACATTCCCACATAGATATAAATTAAAAACCATATGACCAATGATGTATTAAGTTAAAACAAAAAAAAACAAAAAAAATAAAATAATTTTTGTGTTCCTCTCAGCCCGTACATAATTGGAACCATGAGTCAGTCATCATGCTCAACTACCAATCTGCAGCTCCATCACAACTTTAGGTAAGAATAGAACTCTCACCTTTTAGATTTTATGACTCTACTATTAATTTTATCACATATTATTACTCAGTGCATCAACTCTCAAAATTTCTTTTGAAATTAAAGTAGCATAATTTTGATATTGCCACATTTCTAAATTGAATAAATTTTCAAGACAACAATGAAAGTCTTAGTAGGTAAAACAGTTGATGGAAACTTGCTAATATCACGTCTAGTTGTAGTTTAAATTTGACCAAAGTTGACATATATTTTCTCTAGATTTGTTCTTTGTGCCAACCACATGGAGGTCAAAGGTTTCTTGGGGAGATTCCTGCGCCGTAAACTCGTGGAGGCTGAGATCAGAACCGGACTCAGAAACAATGACTTAAATAGAGTTGTGGATTGGATCCCCAAAGTCTGGGCTCATTTAAACAAGGCGCTGGAGTCTCACAGCTCAGCTGATGTTACTATTGGTAATTGTTTGCACAACTTTAAAAGAATTATGATGAAAATTTATCAGTGATGTATTATTTACATTACTTGTTAACTGAAAAGGCCAAGTTTGATATTCATAGATATTAAACAGTTTGTAACAAGTGTTCAATATAAATAAATTAGATTTTTAAACCTGAGGACTACCAAACTTATTTGGATTAATATAAAATGTACTAAAATTACAAACATTTGTATTATAATTTTTTTTTCCCACGGATTAAATCTTTTTAAGGAATTTATTTTTACTCTATTAGCGTCCAACTAGTCTTCTATTAAAACAATTTTCATTGAAAAGTTGAATATTGAATTGAATTCTAGGTCCAAGACTGTTTATGTCTTGTCCTATGGATATTGGTGGGTCCCAAGTGTGGTTTACTGATCTATGGAATTACACATTAGTGGAAACAGTCAGAGAGGGATTACAGGTAATATTTTATTTAGCAAAGAAAAATTTGAAAGTACATGTAATTGTCTTCTAAATAATTTATTTAAAACCAAGTTATTACCACCGTTAACTTCTAATTGGACAGCTCCAAATTTAAGGATACTAGGAAAACTTAATAAATGTATAGATAACTTTAAAAAAATTAAACAATTTGTTTTTTTCACTATGGACATGTTTTAAAACTTAACAAGTTCCAAAAAAAGTATGAATAATTTTTTAATTTTTGAAATAAAAAATTTAATTCTTTTTTATAAAGCTAAGATGCAAAATATGAAAATAGTTTACATAACATTTAACATAAAAAATAAAATGTTTTTGTAAATGTAAGTTTTAGAGAAATCTTATAATCTGACTTATGAAGTAGTTTATAGTTGCCATGAATTTAAGAGAGTATTTCTGTTTCTGCTTAAAGATGTTTAATCATCTATCGAAAGAATTTGTCATTGAAAAAACATTTATAAAAAAAAATAAAACCCAACTACATGCCCCATAATCATTCAATGTTTAAAGCACTTAAGTCTTTAGTTAAAGAAAAAATTTACCCTCAGATCATCTCAACAATCTAAATGTAGCATTAATTGTTCTTTTCCAATGAAGGTGTATGGCTGTCGCAGTGCCTGGGAGGATCCAACTGATTGGGTGCTGGAGACCTATCCATGGCCTAACCGTGGCTCAGGAAACAGTCTCATGCACATCAGAGCTGATGACCTGGGATATGAGCAACAGACACCAATGTCACCCACTATGGGTGGAAAGACAAAGTCTCCGATAACTGAGAGTAAAGACAGTGATCCACTGGTAGGTCATTGATTAAAAAACCTTATTTTATTATTAATCTTAAAAAATACTTTGTTTTAATTTAAATTTTACTAGTTAAGCAAATGTTTGAAAGGCCATTGTAATGTTAGTTTCTGTGAAATTTTAATGCATAAATTTAAGACCAATAAGGAAATAACATTCATTAGGCTGCATGATTTCATAGCAAAACATATTTACCTAGATGCAGTATAAAATTTGTTCTAATTCAAAATCAAACTTTATCTTTTACTCTTGTAATTAATTATTTATTTAACAATTTTATAATGAAATCTTCTTTACAAACCATTCCATTATTTAAAACTTTGCATTTTTAAAAAAAATTTGTAAAGGTAAACATGTTGATGAGGCTTCAAGAGGCAGCAGGGACCTACAACAGCAGCAACCCTCACAGCAATAATGACAGTGACAGCGCTGACAGCCATAACAGCATACAGGACTTTTCATCAAGCTCTGGTGTTGAATCCCGGCTGTGATTTTAAATTAAAAGTCTCATTAAAAAATTAGAAATTATTGACGTGTTCAAGCTTGCAAGGGCAGGCTGAAAAGAAGACAATAGTTATTTAAAATGGGCTTTCACCACTGGCTGTAGATTTCTAAAAAAAAAGTGCACATACTCTATCTAAAGTAATGAGGTCAATTTTTCTTTTAGAATAAAATTCTTTTATAGAGTAAAACATTTTTTAAAAAAACTAAGTAATTACTTTCTAATACAAACTTCGATGTTTAAAGAATATTTAGCTTTAATTTTATTTTAAAAATTTTATTAAAATACATATATTTAACAATGGGGATCTACCATATTTAAATGGACATTTTTCTTAGATATGGGGGTTGGTATAACATATACAGCATAGTAATGGCAAAATTTTTTAAAAATACAAATATAGTAATTTACTTTAATAATATCTATTTTAAAGTTGATGGTTCAGAGTAAAAATCAGTCAGTAATAATTGTTTAATTCTTAGCTCCTGGAAGTCATGTAAAATTAGTGTGTTAGAATTTTCACAAGTTTCCATGTAAAACGTCAGATAAAGCTGACCCTTTTAAGATGTATTTAATTCATTTTATGAACTCTGTGTTCATCATGGTCTAGTTTCAGTCTTTAGGTCATACTTTCATTTATAATTGACTTGTTCTCTTAACTCTTAAAAAAAAAGTTATTGTTTATAAATGTTATTAATCTGAAGTTTATTCGTCTGCCAATTTTTTGTTGTAATTATAGTTACTGATGTAGGTTTTATGATACTATGGAAATTGATTTTTTTAATGTTCTGAGTGCAGTCAATTGTAATAGGTTAGGATTGAAGATGGCTGTAGAACTCTTGTAGGTGGGTTTCTCCTTGGAAGAATCATTGACATCCAGGATGATTGACTGCTGCTTCCCATGAACTAGAAAGTTGAAGGTAGATGAGAATTAATATTATCAGGTTGTTAAAATGATTGGAAAACATTTTCTTATCAAAACTTCAAAGAAACACTGAATATTTTCAATTAACCATAAAAATCTACCAAATACTTCATTGCTGGTTTGCTTTAGAAAGTATGACAAATGGATTTTTTCCATGTTTTAGTAAAACCATGATCTCCTGTCATTGTCAAATTTTGAATTACTCACATGCACCCATAACTTACTTATTTTGTTGCACTAAAATAGGAATAATGTTGTCATGTTTAGTTACTGCTTCAAATATATTAGTGTTTAAAAAAATTTACTTGTGTGTATGAAATGTTGAAAATGTAATATCTATAATGATATAATTAGATAATATATTTATCTTGAAATAGTGCACTGATGTACCATGTTCTAAACAAATATATATTTACAGACAAAACATTTACAAAAAACTTATAATTTATATTGTTTTTCTCTTAAGTAAAACTGTAAGTAAAAAGCAATGAATATTTTAAAACTATTTTGTTGAAATTAAGATTTTTAAACCTTTTGATAAGATGAATTAGGTTAGGAAACAAGCAGGAGAAACAATTTCATGAAAGGTCGATCTCAAATTTCAGTTTGGAATAAACATGATTGTCTATTTTTGCTTTTAAATAACAATCTTTTTCTTTGTCTCTATAAAAATGACTGCCCAACAATCTCTACCGTCAATACCACAATTTTAATCTTTGTCAAGGTGCAACCATAAAAATGGTAAATTTTTAAGTTTTTGGTTAAATATTTTTTATTTTACAATTAACTAATTCAGCTTATTATGATATGATTATAATCAATATTCCTTATATATTTCCTGCTAAGTAGAAAAGCTAAATTTTGCACTTCCCTGTTGAGAATAATAACTTATATAAATTAACTGGGAATAAACTGAAGCAATGATTTTTATTCATTTAAAAAAAACAGGATGCAATTTAATATTGAAGAAATTCAGCCCACAGCTACATTTATATATACCATAATTAACACCACTAGTACCTGTTTGTAACTTATAATATAAATACATAATTTACTACCTGTGGATAAAAATACCTCAAAGATAATGTGTCAGACTGTGGTCAGCTCAATAACAGTGGTCAAAGTGCAATCCCCATTCAATTATTTTATAATGTTTTTATTTATCAAACATATATTGTCTGATATGATATACATTTACTACTTTACTTTGTTTAAGTATTGTTTTAAATTGGTTGATGATTATTCATACTACAAAATCATTTTGAGTGAACAATAAATGGTATTACTTTTAATGCTTGACATGGGTAATTTCATATTTTGACAATATCTCTCAGCAATAGTTATGATAATCTTATGTTCATCTTATTTTCTCATTTTAAATATAATCTTTTAATATGATAAATATTTTATTCCTGACATGAAAATTTTCATTTAATTTTAACATGTTCATTCATGAATAAGTAAATGCAGCTATGAAAAATCAGCATTACAATTTAATTACATTAATATTTTTAATTAATCTCTTAAAGAAAATGTTTTATTTTGATATCTAAAGTTTAAAAGCAATAGGTATCATTTAAAAACAAAACCATTGCAATGAATTCATTTCAGTCTAAAAAAAATTATCATTATATATTATGTAAACCTCTGCTTCTTTTTAAGTATCAAAATATTGTCATTTTAGAAGCAATTAAAAAATGGTTTTATTATTAAAGCATCAATCAGTGGTCTGACAAAAAGTTCAGTCAGTAGAAGCATCTATAATATATCAGTATTACATTTACAGGTTATGCAAACATTTATATTCATATGCTCATTTATAAAGCATTTAACTAACTCTTTTTACTGTAATTTTGTAATTTAAAAAAATATAAATTCAATTTAGATGCAGAAAGACAATCACTTGTTGTCTTTTATTGACAAGATACTATTGAGGAAGCAGAGACTACTTTGTATTATAATTATTCTGCATTAAAATATGAGATTAGTTTATTCAAATGCAATTAGGTTTTAAAATAGATTTAGCTTCAGATAGTTACAGAAAGTAGAAAATTTAATAATTGTTTGTTGAATTTCCCTTGCTCTGATTTATACTTTCTTAAAACTCTATTTTATTTTAATCATGCTGTAAATATGAAAAAAATGCCTTTAGCCCTAAGTTTCCTGTGCAATGGGTCTATTTTATTTAAAATAATTTCATCATGTCTATAAGATCATTATACAAACATATATACTTTACTGCATTTATTTAAAAAAACAGTTCTATATATGTTATGCAGAGTTTGTAGAAATTGCAATTTAGATAAGAATACTCATTTTGTGCTTTTATTCCTAACATAATTTACTTAATATTACTATAGAGTAGACCACTGAGTCATCACAGAGTTAAAAAAGGTCTAGTCTAAAATACTGTTATTAAAATATAACAAATATGCTTCTCTAAATTTAGCCTTTATATATATATATATATATATATATATATATATTTACTATCACATATAATGCAAAAGGAAACAGATCACTAAGTATTTATTTATTTATTTTTCTTTTAAACCCAAGCAGCTCTTCACAATTGCAGCTAGTTAGTTGGTACACAATGAGATGAACATATATTGATAAGAAAATTATAAATCCTGACGGATAAATTGATCAAGTAAGTTTTAAATATACATGTATCACATATAAAACAACATATTTAAATAAAATCTGTTTTCTTTAAGAGGATTTTTTTTTCATTTCTAAAATAAATATTAGATACCTATAAATTGAGTGGGTGTGTCGTAAACAACTTTGACAAAAAAAGTGCTTCATTTCAAATTAAAACTATTGCTTAGACTTGACTTTGTTTCTAGATATAAGACAGGGAAATTGAAAAAAAAAGAACCAAAACAAAACATCTCATTCATAGTATTCAACCAAAGACTATTAAAATGAAGTCAAAACTTTCATGTTTTCCTGTAATTTCCGGATGAATAAATACAAATAAATGAAAAAAATAATTTGGTAGAATGTAAAACCGTTATCATGTTTATTATGACTCTCCCATTTTGTATATGTATCTTTATTCTAACTTACTGCTAGTATTTCATTCTGTTTAATTCATCTCTCTCATCTTTGTTATCAGTGATATAAGAATGTTCCAAATCATATTACATTTTTTTATTGATAAATTAGTCATGGACTTTTCTACAGATATGCCTGCATATATAGAAAGTTTAGCCGATCGATCCTTTGATGGACAGTTTAAGACTGTGTAGATGATGATGTGCTTAAATTAACATGTTAAAATCACTGAAAAGACCAAATGATACATTTACACGCCTTTTCTTTGTGTACCAGAGCTACACCCTTAGCATCTAAACAGTCCTTTGCCTTTTATGGTTAAGGGTCAATGTAGTTATTGAATTTTCGAATTGAGCCCTTAGTGGTTGTGGGAGACTTTCGTGAGCTTTTTAGATCCCCCTTTGTTACATTTATATATTTTATTTATTGTATGATATCAGTAGTATTGGTTTTGCAATGTTATTCTGTATGTAAAACATTAATTACATCCAGTGAAAATCTCTTGTGAACAACGTTGTTATACTTATTGGTAGATTATTCAATTAACATCTGTGAAGCTAGCACAAACGGTAAAGCCATCAGTATTCGAAGAATTCATGTTTTTTCACTACCTTAAATTATCTTAAAATTATTAACTTGCTTTACTTTACTAAATGTAAAGAAAGATATAAAAAATATGATTATTTTAAATTGTGTTGTATTTTAGATCAACTGCATAATAGAAATATATTGTTTTGAATGGTGGTACAGAAGAGGAACATGCCTTGAAAGTATTACTTTTAATGGAAGTCTATATTTTGTAACAAAAAGGTGCAGTAAAACAAATGTACCTAATTTGCTTCTGATGTAGACCAAATAAATAAAGAAAGTAGAAAATTACTTTTACAGACGGGATCAAATATCAGTTAACAATCTCCAGACCTCGGCTCTTTGTTTAGATTCCTAAGGGTCAAAGTTCAAGAAAGATGAGATGACACATTTTTGAATAAACAATATTTATATTATAGTATTTTATTTCATTTGAGGCTTATAAATTCACATTATTTATTTGACTATTTTGATAGTAGCATTTAAATGGTGCAAAAGCTCAGATAAAGAAAAATCATTTGAAGAAATTAATAATTACTAACATAACTATAGATAACAGATCTACTAAAACATCTCTATATATTTGGACAAACAAGAAAAGGAAGGGTTTTAAACTGATCTTACTTGTTTGAAATACCATAGGTACAAGATAGGTGGTACAAGATAGGTGGTACAAGATAGGTGGTACAAGATAGGTGGTACAAGATAGGTGGTAAAAGGAAGTAAATTCACAAAGGAAAATGTTTTCTCTTATTAAATCCCACATACACCCCACACACATCGTCATAGCTATTGGTTAACTTTATCAGTCTCAGATACTTAGGGGTTATTCTTTGCCAATTGAAAGGTTTGTGTTGACAAATACTCAAATTCTTCTGAGATATATCTTTTATATTTCATATGTTTTAAGTTCTTGACCTGCTGTACACTATATGCTTTTTCAAGAAATTCTGAAGTTTTAAAGAACTGATCATGTAAGAGGAATAATATTGTATTGGTTATTTGTTTTTTGTCATGACCAGAATAATCAAGTCAATTATATTTCTGATATATATTAAATATATGCATTTCTTTTTTATTACTATGCTGTGTTAAATAAAAGAAATGATTTTAAACATAAAGCGTTCTCCAAAATACTAAGTTGTCCAACATGTTTAGAGAACAACCCAGATACCCATGTTCTTTTTTTTTAAAATTGTTTCAAACAGACTGCAGCTAATTTCACAGATATATTAATTAGAGTTGTCATGTTTACTGTACCTTATTGATTGTAGTAATCTTTTCAATTCATCACTGAAAAAATTGATGGGTATTTATTTCTTGTCTTTTGCTTATTATTTAAAGTTTTTTTTGTTTTTTTTAAAATAATTTTTAATTAGCACTAGTTTTTGTGGGTGTGTGTAACTTTGGCCTTGGCATTTATTTCCATTTTGTAATTTTAAAAAATATCTTATTTTTTAAGATATTTTTTTTAGAAAGATTGTTGAATGTAGTGAGACGATGGTTTGTTTTAAAGAACTGTATATAGATATTACATTGATTCATTAATAAATATGGCTGGTTTTAAATAAATAAATAGTGTTCGTTTTAATACAGTAATATATTTGATTTATCAGAAACAAAACCAGTAATGACATCAATTACACCTATCCAATAAGTCAATTATAATTTTAATGCTATAATTATTGAGCTTTCAGCTTTTCTTATTCACAACCCTTAAAATTCACTAATACTTCAGAAACTTTATTAGTGAAAGTAAAATGAATGTATTATTTTTCTTCATTCATAAATCATCTAATATAATTTCAATACATTGTACCATGTCAATGTTTATAGGATTAAAATTAAAGGAAGTTACAGAGTAAGAATAAAATAAATATCATTAGCTTATTGATTTTGATATCAATTTGTGCTTCAAGCCCCAAAAGAATGGATACTGTAATCATGCTGTAATGTTTCTTGAGTAACATCAAGTAAAATATCATCCTTCATTAAACTAAGAAATCCTATACAATAAACAAAACAAAAAATAAGCAATGTTGGATGGAAGATTTATTAAAATAAATCTCAAATAGTTCAAATGTGTGCAAGTATAAAACAGAATAAATATGATTGCACAAGTAGATTCCTTAAATAGATTAAGACAGAATAGAACTAAGTATTTCATTTACTCCACAGATAAACTCTAGCAAAGTAACTTTACAATTTAGTACTTGAATCTTAAATAAAAGTTCTATAAAAATAAGACACACATGATTTTTTAAAAACTTTAATTGAAATTAGAATACATAAAAGAAAAAATATCTAATGAAAAAATATTGCACTTTTGTCAGGAGAGAAAGATAGTATTTTTCATTTTAAATTAATTATCATGTCAATGTCTTTTTAAAGTCAGCTTTAAAATAAACTTAATTTAATTCAAAATTAAGTAAGTCCAAACTCCAAGATACTCTTAGTATCTATTCACATTCTTCAAGATAATATGTAAGTAAGCTGAGAATTTGTTTCATTTAATAAGTAAATTAAAATTTTAAATTTTAATAATTTCATAAATTTTTTAATATTTATGTTTTTATAAAACTTGACTTTTATTAATATTATATTTTTTTTGTTAAAGACATCTCACAAAGTCCTACAAACATTCTTTCCAGTATGCTTCATAAAACTTTGAATACTAAAACTCAAGTAAGCCTTATAAAATGAAATATAAACTTTTCAGGAAAAAATGCGTTTTCCTTGTAGGCACTACATTCAAAAATACCGGATTTTATGTACAAAAGTCTGAATTGTGTTAATAATAAAAATTCTTCATTTTCATCTTAGTTCCACCCTTTTATCATGTCACCTGGTACCTGATATGCTCTTACGTACACGCACATAACTACCAAGGTTGTGATCTCAGTACTACTGGCAACCCAGTGGATTCGTCAGTCTTTGGTGATCATCCGTTTTTTGCCAAAGTTCATTCCGGATTGAGTGGCAAATTTGTTGGTTCCCATCTGAAGGTTAATCACACTCTCCCCCATTCTCAGTTGCTCTTCTGTGAATGTTCGTCGGTTGGTCTCGGATTTCTTTGGCCACATTCTTGTTCCTGTATAACTTGGACGGGATTCAGCCTAAATTTGAAAGTAGATTGAAATTGTAGGTACACTTTCTAAATGAACATTTATGTGTACATTGGAATATCTTTGTTTTAAAAATTTACAAAATTTGAAAAAAATTGCTCTTACCTCAATTCCCAAAGCACGGATAGCAGCACACACCTGGGAAAGGTTTGTTCTCTCATACAGGGAGTCTGTTTGAAATGTGTTGTTCTCTGCTACTCCAAACTCCTGACATTTGTAGACAAATAGCTCTATCCTGCCATTGAGTATATTTACATTTAAATGAAGATTTTTTTTTCATTTTTGTTCCAAGCGATATACTTCCTTAGATAATGTTAATATTTAACTTTGAATTCACATATTTAACTTCTTTAGACATTCCAAGAAATACTTTTTTTTTAAAAACAGATTATAATACTTTTACCGCTGTATCAGTTATTTTAATAAAAAATCTAATTACTGTATGAGATTTTAGGTTCTTATTGTTATATTGCTGGGTGGCTAAATCTTTTGCCTAAAATATACTAAAACAATTTATTAAAAGTATGAGCCATGTTAGTGTAAATAATTATTGTTTCCCTACCCATGTATTTATTAATGGTGTGTGTGTTTACATACAAACTACCTGATAGTGGTGAACTTTTGACATTATTTTATCAATTTTCACAATTGAAAGTTTTACATTAATATTAATAATTTGTGAAAGTGTGGGAGCACTGTCCTTGGTAAATCTTTCTACCATTTTAATATCTCAAATATTATTTTAAAAAATGTAATCCACTCTGTTATGATGGGCCACAACTCAGGTAAAAGACAACACAAGAAACGTTTGTTTTAAGCCGTGTTTTTTATTGACTGCAGTGACAGAACACCCTATGCAATAAATAAGCAACAGGTGACATCCAACCAATCCTTTCCCCCATAAAAAAGTAGAAAAATTGTGTACAAGGAAACATACATGGAAACAAAACTCCAGCCTGACACCATTGCTTGACTTTAGGCAAGGAAAATGACGTATCACACACAGCACAATGAAGAATTATTTATAAAATAAAAGTAAATACTTTTTTTTTAATTGAAAAAAAATATTGTAACACTATTACTATTATTTTATTTAAATCCAAATAAAATGCAAAGAACCATATCCACTATTTGAAATTGATTCTTGAAACTACTTGTTAAATGAATATGTTAACAAAATTTAAATACCGTAACTTTGCTTAATTTTTTGTGGATCACACAGTCTTTGCATCTTAAGTGGGTGTAAATCAATTTTACTCACAAAAGAGACTAATTCAGTTTTATTGATTAGCCTAGATAAGTTTATAAGGCCGATAAAGGCCTAAAATGTAATTAAATTTGACTATTTCACTATCGAATTGAATATTTTAAAAGACGAAATTCTGGAGTACATGTATGTTTATATGTAGAAATATAAATCGCATACAACTTGTGAACATCTGTTTAATTTTATCAAGAACTGAATAAATTGTTACTCTGAAGTATCCCCAGGCCAGGATGAGAATATTACAATGTATTAGTTGGGAAAATGTTCAGTGACCATTTTCAGACTGCGAAACAGCATCTAATAACCTTGACGTGTAAGCGCAGAAAAATCACAAAAAATATATTTTATTATGCCATTGACCATTAAACATTCCACATTTTTTGGTCGTGAGCAGAAATATTATAGTTTGTGATAGTAAGGAATTTCTATAGTTGAGTAGCCATAGTTATTTTCTTCCTTCATAAAAGTGTCAATTAATTTCATTTCCTTTTACAACAATTTTTAAAATGCATTAACACTTTGTTTTAGCAAAAAAAGTCATGCTAATTATAGGATATTTAAGGAGGTAAATGTACAAGAGTCATAGAGCAAAATAATAACAATTGTACGTCCATGTGGTCGATGTTTTGCAGTCGCAGCTGCCAGCCAGTCAATATATAAATATATATACAAGATATCAAGGAATGCGATGTTGTGACTATTTGATACTCTTTGCTCATTATCTCCTTAAATATACATTTTAGCACATTAAACATTAAATTATGAACCATCAGTTTTGTCATTTTTTCTAAAATCAGTTCTTAGACCGGGTCTTTGCTTAGAATTGAAAGAATCGTAAAAATCCCTGCTCACAGACCAATCATTTAACTTTGAATTTGCATATCCTAAGAAAAATAAAATGGTCATTAGTTTCCTAATCTTTCGTGATCATCCTCTTTTTGCCGAAATTCATGCCGGACTGATTGGCTCCCTTGTTGGTGCCCATCTGGAGATTGATGACTCCCTCACTGGCCCTCAGCTGCTCATCACTGAAGTTCCTGCGATTGACTTCTGCGCGTTTTGGCCAAATTCGGTGTCCAGAGTAGCTGGGTCTGGACTCAGCCTAAAAGCAATGATATGATAATACTAAGTAGTGTTTATATACAAATGACATGAATTTATAATTCACTGCATTTTTATTATGACTAAGGTAAGCAACTGTTATCCTGCCTCTTAAAACTCCTTTCAAGTAAAACACAACCTTGAACATTAAGTACCTGTATCCACGCTGATAAAATTTGAGCAAGTGTCTGTGTGGCAACTCAACTGAATGAAGGGTTAATATTGTTTACCATTTGGTATACATTGACGCTTCCAACTAATTAGTGAAATTTCTCACCTCAATGCCCAAGTTTCTGATAGCTGCACAAACTTGCGCCAAGTTTGTCTTTTCATACAAGTTGTCTGTTTGGAAACCCATGTTTTCTGCCACACCGTATTCTTGAATTTTTTGAGTAAAGAGCTCAATTCTGATTGAGAGAAAATATTTTGTTACATGAAACTATATTAGTTTTTTCAAAATACCTAAAGCTTATAATATTTCATATTATCTCATTTCCATTTATTTTATATCAAAGTATGAAATAAAATTAACTATGAACAAGTATATTTTTATTTTAAACTCAAGGACTTTTATTTAGCCTGTTCCGCCTTTTTTGATGATATGCATAGTAAGCAAAAATTGATATACTGAATCTTGCTTAATATTTAGTTTAGCTTAGTTCAAATATTCAATAATTATTCTGACAGATTTTGTTTTGGGTGGGAAAAAAGGAAGTTATTACACATATAGAAACACATAAAACTCTATCTATTAATTCTTGTTCAAATTTTAAAAGTCACCATTTTTGTAGGATTTTAAATGAACAATCACCAACAATAGATCAAAATAATGGTTAGTTACCTGTCATGTCTGTTCAGCGAATCAGGAACATGTCAGTGGTTGCACGCAGCCAAATTTCACTCACAAAAAAGCCACACTAAAAGATGCGTAAAGCGGGAACAGTGCAAGGCATTCAAATACTAGTTAGTCCACAAGACAGGGGCACACGTTAATTCAGATAGAAGAATAAATCATTTCTAATTATAACTATAATTCAAAGAGTCATTGTATGAAATCAGATCTTTTCCAATGATAAGTCTACTAAATTTAATAAATTAAATCCTGAAAGATGTCTTTTTCTAATCTAACAAAAAAATAATACATGTGAGAGATTTACTTAAAGGCATAGTGCAATACTATTGGTTGATACACTGTCTACAGCTCTAAACAAAAAATATTATAAGGGAAGTAATTTATTTGGGCTAGGCTAGTTGGGAGGTTGTGTTTTAAATTAAATTTGAAAGAAAAAAAATACTCTTCATGACTTGATATCCAGGAGAGCTACTTAACTTGAGGTTACTCAGTACAACTACACATTTTTGTTTATAATGATGTAACAACAGTAGAGCCACCAAACTTGCTTATTATTAGAAATAATTAATTATTAATTTTAAACAATTAATAGACAGGGTCACAATGGTTTTATTACAAAATAATACATACCATAAATGTGTCATGAAAATCTATTACTAGTCTACGACACTCACAGACATAGAACACACAATTTATCTAAACAACAATTTAGAAAACTAACAGAGAAATTAATAATTAATTTGTATGATGTTTATATTTCCATACGATAGGGATTAATTACTGTTCAATATTTCAATGTGAAACTATCAGTCTCAGCATCAGATAACTAGATTTTCTTTTTAATTTCAATATTCATTGATGGCTTATTATTTTCAAAAATTATAAAATTCACTGAATAATTAAACATGAATTTCTTTTACATATCGTGATGAAGAAAAAATTAAATGTCAGAAAATAAAAATTAAAACTTTTAATGATAATTTGAATGTAAATGATTGATTAGATTTTCCACACACAAAAAAACTAGTCACACAAAAGTAGGCTATATTGGCAAAGATATAAAAAATGAAGTATTAATGTAATTTGTGAGATGACCACCAAACTATGAAGAATGATCATCAAAGCATTGGAGATGACCACCAAATTATTAGCGATGATCACTAAACAATTAGAGATGACACATGAAACCAACCACACAACAAGCTTACACTTATTCTACACTTAAGCTCTATAGGAAAACTTCACGGCACAAGGAATGGTCTACACAGAAGCTAAAATACCTGGCTCTCTCCTTGGCTGACTCAAAGGCATCATTGTTGCTTTTCTTAAATGTCTGGGATCTCGTGTTGATCTGCAGGTCATCTGGTACAATGGCGTTCACGAGTCTAAAAGAAATGTTTGATTTTAAAAGTCAAAAATACAATTACATCATGTAATACATTTTATTTTAAGAAAGTAAATGATTTTGATATAATGAAGCATTTAATTTTTAACTAGATTTTACTGTTAAGGTGGTAATTTAATACACATCTATATGGGATTTGTTAAACTTAAAATCTGATGTAAAATAATGATAAACAAGGTGGACAGCAAACAATTTTTTTGTATGCCTTTCATTAGCCTTTTAAAAATCTATTGTGTTTTAAACTATATTTTCAAATCAAGTATAAATTAATCATAAGAAATAGTATAGGAAGGTTAGGATAAATAAAAATTGTGGGTAAAACCTAAAACAATTTAAATTGGTTCATTAGACTTGTCAATTGATTATATATTATTATTATATAGTATTTTTGGGACCAGGAGGTAAGCTACATATGTTGCCAAGGATCAATGTACCAAAATGAGGCTGACAGCTCACATTATAACAAGTGAGAAAGGTTAATACATATATTGTTTAATATATAGTAATTTAATGCAAGGAGCGGTGCTTGCTAATTATAGTGTACAAGATGAGTGTCAATGTTTGTCAATGTCTCTTGAGTCACTCTTATACTATAGCCAAATGCCAAGGAATTCAAGGCTCTCCAAACTTGAAATTACAAATGTCAAATATTTATAACATGCTAACTTGCTATACTACGAACTTACTTGACCAAAAGTAAGCCATCCTTGAGTGTTTTGTAGAAGAACTCAGAAACCTTATGTTTATTGTCCAAGACACTCTCCAAAGGAATTGGCTCGCCTGTTACTTCCCTTATCCAAGCCAGACATTTAAGAGCTTCCTCTGGGTCGAAAGAGTTCTCTACCTGAAAATGATAATTATCAACTAATCAACACCTTGGTCAAGATCTTCAATTTTTCATTTTAATTTATCTTTCTTTTATTAACCATTAATATTGAAACACTAAAGATTAATTGAGATGTAAAAAACATTTGTCAAAACTGAGTTTTTCACAATAGTATTAATTGATTTTTTCCAATTAATGTGTCCGTGTACAAATTAACGAGATTATTTATTTGTAATGTTTAAATATTTGCTTGTTCATTTTAGTAGGCTGATTCATTGTAGGCTAATTAAAACGGCGGGCAGAATTGAAAAATAACAGAAAAGCAAATAAATAAATACATAACAAATAAACTAATAAAAATTATATGAATTCTGAAAATTCCGCCTCACTCACACCACCCCCACCCCCTAAAAAACTCTGAACATATTCATATTAATTATATTATTTTTAGCTATCATTAATAAAATTAAAAAGAAATGATGAATAAATGGTATTTTACAACCCTGTGTTATGAAGAGAAACAAAAATTGTATCTTTAAAAATGTCGTTATTTTTTCTTATATTTCTTTTGCATATTCAAAAGGGATTTTCACTCCCCCCCCCAAAAAAAAACACACCCAAAAACCACTGAATAATTCTTATTGACACTTGGACTTGATGAGTGTTCCTTCCAAGCTTTCTTAGCCCATTCCCCCTTCAAGAAAGCAAGGATAATGTATATTTTGGACGGGCTATATAAAAGACAACAAATTTGTGTGAATAAAATTATACTCCAAATTTCACTTGAGAAGCGAAGCGCGAATTTCAATTCAATTATAATTATAATGTCTTCAAAGTTAAAGTAAAAAAAAACAAAAAAAAACTCACTTATTTAATGGGCTATATTGTGTGTGTTTCTGGTATATGAGTTTTAAAGAACAATTAATAATTTATCTGGCTATCTATATTGACTGTGTATATTTTTGATACCTGTATTTAAAAATGCACGACGGAGGAGACATCGAATGAGTATGCATCATCATCATGGTGCAAAATAAGAGAGGGAGCAGACGATATCCATCCGTAATGTTTATTATAAACTAATTACAGAAATGGACAAGAAGACAGACCATTTTGACCCACAGACGAAGTCAGTGAATAATAATTGATACCAAAAGCTTTTCCTCGTAAGTCGTGAAGATTGTGATTCCTCGTCATTTAATGATCAATGCTTCAATAATGTACATAATTTAGTTATGTGATTATGTAAAACCAGGAGTCAGACGCCTCAAACGGTAAATGATTTATTTATTGTCCAGAATATTATTATAGCCTTTAAAGGGAAGCATCGAATAACTTGAACTAACGAATAGAATCAGTCCCTTTTACACTTTCATTTTTAATAAACAACAATTTATTTTTTTAAAATGTGTGTGTGTACAATTATCTTTTAGGAATCAAATCCACGCCAGGCAAAATGTATGCAGCTCAGCTGCTGTGACTTAACAATATTTAAAAACAAACAAACAAAAAACTCTCGGACCGAAAAAAGAATTTTAACTACGCAAAACTGTTTGTATAAGGATGTATAGGATATAAAAACCAAATAAAATATTGAGATTTAAAGAGAGATATTACGATTTATATATAAATTATATTCTTTATATAACAAATAGTATTTCTTTGTTTTAACAGCTACAGGTGTACACAAAGTGAGTCATTTTGGAAAAAAACAAAACTGGCAAGCCTTCAAGAAATACAACTTAACAATAACTCTTTAATCTTTCCCATCCTCTACCACAAAAAAACTCTTTTTTTAAAAGGCTGGTAAAGGTAACAAAAGATAGATAAATAGAAAAAAATTATATCTGTCTACCTTTCCAAGTTTCTATTTTTGGACCTGGAAGTTGTATTTTGAAGGTAAAGGGGGGAAAAAAGTTTATTCGAAATCAAGGTGTAACCACTAGACACGAACAAGTACACCAGAATGTCATCTTGTGGAAGTTGTTCAATTTTGAATTTATGAGAGCTGGCACAGGAACGCAAGGTTCACATATTTTTCTCACATTGTTCCTGAAGGTTAGGCTAATAGAAAAAAAAAGCTCTTGAGGGACGGAAATAGTGTTTCGCCTTGGAGAGATAAAGGTGTATTTGACGTGTGTTATTTAAAATAATGGATATCATCCGTTCTTTTTAAATCAGCGAAACAATTTAATCAATAAAATACATTTTTAAAATAATATATTAAAAATATGTTTTGAAAAAGAAATTTAAAGGAATATATTTTTCTATTCTATACACACACTAATAAACCATGCATAATATCAACATTCAACAAACAATTCCAATACTTGAATTGCGTGTTGAAATCAACTCCATTTTTTAATCTTAAATAAATTAAATGAAGTGAATGTGTCAGCAATTTAAAGTAAGAATCCATAAGTAAATTTAACAGTAAAAACTTGCTCACCAACCTGAAGCTGACTTGTCATTAGTTCATTTAAAATATTTCATAGCTCATGACCAATTCAACACATAATAAACTCATTTAGACAGTGGAGTCAAGAGGAAAAAGAGATGCGTCTTTTTTCCCTTCAATTTCTTTAATTTTATTTGGCACCGTCAAAGCTATTGTTAAAATGTCTGATCTGCCAAAATGTTCTCCTCTTGTTAGTCTGCGTGTCTCTCCCAAGGCAAACACAAAAATGTAATCTGTTGTATGTTTGGTTGCGACCCTCTTCTACATCCTTTCTACCCCAAGTACAACCATGTGTCTGTGACACCAGGTCAATAAAGATTTGTATTCACTTGCCGGCACCTCTGGCAGCTGGTGGAGTTCATCAAGGTAAAGGGTAACTTTATCATCACTAGATCTCACGTTCATCAAGGTAAAGGGTAACTTTATCATCACTAGATCTCACCCCAACTACGCCCCGCAAGAGTCAACCTTCAAAACTTCAAGAATTGCTTTTATCTGTAGGTTTATGTGATGCTTTTGTTTATGTAGTTTGTTTGATTGTGATGTTAAATTGTGATTTTTGTTCCATTGACATGTTTGTTCATTGTGACGTTTGTTCCATTGACATGTTTGTTCATTATGATGTTTGTTCCATTGAAATGTTTGTTCATTGTGACGTTCCATTGTGATGTTTGTTCCATTGACATGCTTTTTCACTGTGATGTTGTTCCATTGAGATGTTTGTTTATTGTGCTGTTCGGTTCAATTGAACATTTCATTTGGTTTGTGTCATTTCAATTCTAGATTGTAACTTTTAATTAAATAATTTGTATATGTGATGTTAGATTTTGATATATGTCTCACTGGTTATAGTGTAAGATTGTTAGAGTACATAAATCTTTTGAGGATGTCAAGTCTTCGAGGAGTTTGAATTTTAAAACATGTTTTAAGTTACAGTTTTCAAACTAAAGACAAATAAATTCATTAAATACGTATAGTAAAAAGATTTTTTTTTCTATCAACGTACTTATCTTAATTATAAAATAAAGGCCTGAAGATAACATAGACAAAATAAGAGTCTGGTATTTCTTCAACATTCTTTCACATAAAACCGTATCTCTTCAATTCAAAAAATTTTCAGTCACATTCCAGAGATCTGTCCAAAAACAAAAACACCCCACAGATTCGATCAGAAAACCTGACGTCTTGCTATTCAATCACCTCCAATCTGTGGCCATGTCTGCACGTCTTGCAGTCAGCACGCGCCATGAAATGGGGCATGAAATCATCCATGACAGTGTGCAGGTAAAACAGATACACTTTGGCTCCCCCCCCCTTTACACAAATTAAAATTCGCAATGTCAGCAGAAAATAGTGTAGACACCCCCCTGCAACCAACTAAAAAAATGTGGTAAATAGTGAGGAAAATAACCCTGACCTTGTGATGCGTTCTCCACACACCATCAGAAGACGCCAAATTACCAGGTTTCTCCCACCGATTGACGTAAAGACTAGGGTTCCATTTTAAAATCGTTTCCACATTTTAAATAATCCCCTCTAAGCGATACATATCAAAATACCGCTATAGTGCCTTCGTCTGTGATAAGAAACCAATACAACAATTGCGTATAATCATCTATTGTGAGGGTCAATCTTTGTGATTTGTTAGCACACATTCCCAAACTCCTGACGATGACTAAAATAAAAGTAAGACAGAAAGACTACTGACAACATCAAACGTTGGTGACATCATGTACTGTTTAAATGTCGGGGCAGAGAGTCTAAATAAATTGAGTGGTAAAATTAAAATGGTGAAGTGACCAAACATCTCAAGCCGAGAAGAAATTCAATACGACGTCCTATGTTTAAGCAGACGATTGCTAGCAATGACAAAAGAATTTTCACAAACTACGCAATTTTAAAAAATTTGTTTAAAAATTTAGAATAAAGACTAAAATAGACTGAAAATTAAAGAAGCAACGAAGTTTACAAGAAATATTTCCCGCAAGCCGCTTGCATTTTATTTGTTTCTGATAATTTCATGTACGTCTAAATGTAACCACTTATCTTCAAGGCCAAGATTGATTACATTCTTTATCCTCAAAGATTTACACAATGTACAAAACATCCTAAACACGTTTTTAGACTTTGAGATAAATGTTTTTGAAACGTAAGTTACCATACCTGTCCGTTCCGCTAGGTCTTCACCATGGTCGATTGTGTGAGCATACAAAGTATTTCTGTGTAGGGTTTATTTATAGAAATTCTGTATGTGAGAAGTAAGCGAAGAAGAAACGTAAAAAAAAACGTTCTTCCGTGGTTATCTTTCAAGTTATATTTTGAAAAGACCAGGAGAGATTCTATCTCATTGTTTTGACAGTTTGGTCTGGTAAAATAATGGCAGTGAACAGAAAGTCTTCCTTCACTATAATCTGAATGGAAAACGGGTTATATATATATATATATATATATATATATATATATATATATATATATATATATATATATATATATATTCTTATATATATATATATGTATATATATATATATATATATATATATATATATATATATATATATATATATAAATATATATATATATATATATATATATAAATATATATATATATATATATATATAACTTTTTAATCTTGACAACGATAAGATATATATATATTACCAGGATAATTTACAAATCCTAAGGTTGTTCAGGTGACGATTTTTTAAACTGTTATCGTAATTTAAAAAAAAATTTCTGCAGGTGTTGGAAGGGGGCGTGGGGGGATGGAGGTGGTGAGAAACGTTTCTGCTGAGCTCTTTTCATTTTTCTCGGTAATAATTCGATTTAAAACTATTTTTTTTAATGTATATGTCTGTATTGATAAAAACATCTTAAAATGATGATTTAAAATGTGAATGTTTATTTTTTATGTCACTATTCTATATTAGTCATGTAGGCTATTTCCTCTTGTATAGTGTTGTGTTCTAAGTAACTGGAATTTATTGTAACGCTCAAACCATGACAGTGTGTTACTTACTTCCTTTTTAGTGAAATGAAAACAAGGAATGTGCACAATTCCCATCAACCCTTTAAAGAAATATTTTAAAAAAAATACATATAAGTTACATTAAAGATGGCGAACCTATGACACGCGTGCCACAGACGGCACGCAGAGCCTAATCAGCCGGCACGCAGAGCCTAATCAGCCGGCACGCAACTAAAATATGAAGCCCTTAATCAAACCACTGTGCTGGCACTTTGTGTTGGCACTTTGTTACATACAATTAGGTTTTAATTGAATTTTGGGCAAGCGGTCCCAAAAGGTTCGCCATTACTGTCCTAGATTCTCTCCTAAAGTCTATCTACACTGCCATGATGAGAAATAGAGAGAACAAAATTCGATTCACAACAAGAGATTTTAACTGACACTATTTTCACGACCCTGACCAAGATTAATATTTTATTATCCCACATTTTTTTGTGCACTACATTATTGTACCACAAAATTAAATTGATTCTATTTAGGTCAACTAAAATAATACATGAATGACGAAAAACAAATGCGTCTTCCCAGACGCAGCTTGCATACATTTAAGCTTCTCGTTGATTGACGTCTTAAGGATTTTAAATTTTGATTTAGCCGAAAGTTTATCAGTATGTTTATTTCGTTAATCACACTCTAAAGTTTCATCATTTTGGAGAGAGAAAAACCCCCCAATGTTCTCCACTTTTCACTACTCTTAAAAGTTCGTTCTGAAACTCAAAGACATGCTGAAGCAGCATAGATCTGTCCGGTCTATATTGACCAACGCCGTTTAGAGTTGAGATACGAGGTTACCTAAACTGTTTCCTTATTGCCCAGCAACTAACACGCACAAAAAAAAATAATTTAAAAATATATTTAAAAAAAAAGATTTAAATGTGTGATGAGAAGAATCGCTAAAAATCATCATGGCTAGAATGTTATTTGGGGGTCAGAATATTGTATAGGTAATTAGTCAGTGTGATGGCATTAGAGTTTGTATTTGTAGTTTTTGACAGCTCGTGTAGTGAGTGCTCTAGACATGAGAATCACACGGTCATCAAGGGTGAACAAGCGCATGCAAGTGCAAACTAATTGCGGTCGTTTGTAGCCCCGGGTTCTTGGGACTGAAATAAACCTCAAATGAGAAACAACGGATCGTGAAGAAATGGGTCGTTGAAAAAAAAATTAGTTGATCGATTTACCGAAGTTCCCGGTGTTTTATGATATACTGGCGTCTATTCCCACTGACACCTCGGTCTATTTCTAGAACTCAAACTGCCTTCTACGTCCAAAGAAAACAAAGAGGAACCCTGCGAATGGATCTATCGTTATTTTCGCTGTATGTCTTCATGTGCTGACGCGAGTGTTAAACGCAGGGTATGGTTTACACGTTTTAGAGGATAAGATTTATTTAGTTTGTGTCTGAGACTTTGGAATTAGAATTTATCCTGCTTCGACTTGGTAGTGACTACGCGTTATATGTCACGAGCAATGTTCCCTCTAAGTTCCGTTAGTTGGGTAGCAAAATAGAAAAACATGTGTGCAAAGTTTCACAGCATCCATTTTGTGTGCAATATTTTTTAAAAAATTTGCTGCGCGGTATTTCTAAACAGCTGCGCGGCGTCGATCAGATATCTGCGTGGCCGCGCAGCTGCGCAGCTTTAAGGGAACATTGGTAATGAGATAGGCTCATCTACTTAAATAACGTCAGCGTATTCACACATTGTGACACCTGGATTAAATGAGAGAAACGATGGGACGTGACATTAGAAAATCTTCCACGCCGCACAGCGTGTTGATCGGAATTGTCAACCTCGCTCAAAAAGATTCGCATCGACTTTCTCTGATGATGATTCATTCGGAATCCCTTATGGAAGCCATGTGCTGTGAGGTGCTGGAAAGAGAAAATGTTGTGCTCTACGTAAACATGGTGCGTACTGACAGTTGTTTTCTTAAGTCTATCAGGAATGATCGCCAGCAGTTGTGCACAGAGGTCGCTGTGGAATTGGTCAGCCATGTTGGCTCGTCTCAACGCCGAAGTATACCACTCTGCATCCCCCGAAACTCGATTTTTTTTTAAAGAGCGTACCTGGGAAACAGCTGCTGTCTCAAGCTATTGCCGACTCTTTTAGTGCTTTAAAAAAATATTTAAAAAAACACAAAAAAACAAAGCGCTGGGAAAAGAGATTTTTGCTTTTCTTTTCATTTTTAAAAAACTGTTTTTAGGCCAGCACAAGGTATAGAAGGAATTCCAAAAAATAAAAACGTAAGAAGTTCTTGAATTCCTGACCTGCTGACCTGAGTAACTCGCTGAATTATCATTATTTATTTTTTAAAAAGACGTGTCTTGTCTAAAGTAGCTGCATTTCTTGACTAACAATATTATATCAAAAGGACCACTGTAAAAGGAAATTGAAATTTTATTTAATATATGATATTGAAACGCGATCTTTATATCTAAGGAGAGTTAAAGTGAGTGAGTGCAAAGTCCAAAGGGAAGTTAGGTAGTTTCGCAGACATGAAGATTTTAAAACATTTTTTTCATTTTTTTTTAAAATTTAAATATTTTCAATGCCTCAAAGCATCTATAAAGAGATTTTAAAAAGTATCATGTTTTCAAATTTACTCACATTCCAGGAATTTCCTTTACCTAGTACCTTTACTTAGTCCCTTTACCTATTCCCTTTACCTACTCCCTTTACCTACTCCCTTTACCTACTCCCTTTACCTACTCCCTTTACCTACTCCCTTTACCTACTCCCCTTACCTACTCCCTTTACCTACTCCCTTTACCTACTCCCTTTACCTACTCCCTTTACCTACTCCCTTTACCTACTCCCTTTACCTACTCCCTTTACCTACTCCCCTTACCTACTCCCTTTACCTACTCCCTTTACCTACTCCCTTTTACCTACTCCCTTTACCTATTCCCTTTACCTACTCCCTTTACCTATTCCCTTTACCTTAAATAAGCACAATATACTTTCAATGCTATGTTACATATTCCACGTTTACAGAATTGTGAAATCGCTACGTCAGTTTACATAATAATAGATTGATAATTTTACAGCGCTGTATCCCCCCAGCAAGGAGCCGGGCTCACATCATTTTAGTTACCGCATTTCCCGACACTTTTGACGTGTCCTAGAGTCCATCCTGCAAAATGTCCATCAGACTGTCCTACATATGTCCTATAGGCTGTCTTACAGATTTTCCAACATAACTTCCTATAAACTGGCTTAAAGACTGTCCTACATAATGCCATACAGAGTCTTCTACATACTGTCCTGTAAGCTGTTCTACAAAATTATGTCTTACAGACTGTCTTACAGACGTTCTTGCAGACTGCCTTACAGACTGTCTTACAGGCTGTAATACTGACTTTCCTAGAGACTGTCCTATAGACTTCTTAAAGACTATATTAACTTATATCCCATATAATGTACTTTAAGATGTACTATTAAAGACTGTCCTACGAACTATAATACAGAATGTCTTACAGACTTTCCTGAAGACTGATTTACATTTTATAGATTGTTACTGGATGCATAATCCAATGACTAATTTACCCATAATATTACCGCGAATTTTAGTGACGCCCTGAAGCCTCCCTTTCTGGCATCCTTATTCGCCCCTGTGCTGGCACACTCACTTCAGTGTTACGACCGCCTAGCATGGTATGTTGTAGACTAGTGCTTCTCAAACTTTTTAGTATTGCGGACCGGCAGGAATTTTTTCCATTGCACCAGGGACCGGTGAACTATTTTCCTTGTACTGACGTGGAAGCAAAATGTCCTTTCTTGTAACTTCTGCGGACCGGCATCGGATGGCCCACGGACCGGCACCGGTCCGCGGACCACCACTTTGAGAAGCACTTTTGTAGAAGACGGCACTAAGTTTATTTTTAACCTTAAATTGCACCCGTGACGTCGCAGTTGCGTGTAAACTTTATCCAGCGAATAAACATCTGTTCAGGGCCGACAAAGCCCGTAATTTTACTTTATGACCTATTGTGGCCCTTGTTTACGATTAATGTGAACGTGCTCCTTGAGTTTATCATCGCGAAAGGATGTGTAAAAGATAGGTGCTGAATTATATTTCAACGGTGAAATTCTTGGTAAGGGGTTCAAAAACTGTGATCAGGGATATTAAACGTGGAAGCAATAATTACCAACGATTTATGTGTTTTCCCTGTGTTTGTAACTGGTATGGATTAAATCCTTATAATGTAACCCACCCCAGCTCCCATTACATCATCGCCACACTGGTATAAACCAGAATCTGAGTTCAATTGTATACCTCTCTGTGTAGGTATTCATGCAGGTATACACTTAAACAACAACCTCTTACTCAACTAGTTTGTAAGACATTTGAAATTAGCGGCAACATTGACAAACAAAGTTTGAAATTTTAATTAATACATTTCATGAAATGAACGTTTAAAACGTTTTTCAGTTTGAACTTTGTCACTTGTGAAAATTATCCGTACACACACATATTTAAAGTGAAATATTTTTTTTAATGATATGTTGCATTCTTAGTATTAATAATATAAGACAACATTAAAATACTATTTCATTAGAGATAAACAAGTACTTTAACATCCGTTTGGTCTATAGATCTATTGGTGCTTCAATGCTTTATCTCTATCAGTCCAACCCATAACAAAAATCATAACGTCTTTTATTTAAGGTTGATTGACATCTATTTGAAATCTTCTCTGACATTTTTGACTGACACTTTGTCTGACAATTTGATTGACATTTTGACTGAAATGTTGACTGACATGTTGACAGCGGGATGCTATTGATACTCGTAGCGCACCGCAGCGACGGTTGTTCTAACGATAATCCGCGGATTAATTAGGATTATCTGACGAGAGCCGAAACATCCTCAGTTTGCAGGGGGTTCTGGAAGGTTCCGTGAAACTGGCAGGCATTAAACCAGACGGAACAGCTGCATGAGCACAGCATAGTACAGGTAAGACCATGTTGACTTCTCTTACGTAAGACCGTTTTGACTTCTCTTAAGGCCAGTGAGTAATGTTAAAGGCAGGCACTGGGGTGGAGAAGGGGATACGATATGAAGGCAAGCAATACCAATTTATAGACACGAGCTGATGGGCTGGGCTAGGGCGGCTTTTAATGTTGACCCGAGGTTGCCGGTTTGTTTGATAGGTGGGTTTGGGGGATAATTAATAGGAAGGAGAGGGGCGTTTTCATTGGGGGGAGGGGAGCGTGATTGATTGAGACTGTAGGGATTAAAGCTTATTTCTTTTGTTTGTGACGTCCTGATCATAACAGTTTTTGCGGTGATTTTTTTAAAAATCGATTTGTTAAAACTTCATACGTTCACGTATAGCTTAAATACACATCTTTACATCCCTAAACCATCATCGGACGTAAATAAATGTAACATTTTTATAGTTTTATTTTTCTCCAATTTCAAATCATAACATGCATCTGTCCGATTTAACAGCCAAGAAAACTAAAGGAAGCATCACCTGTTTTATACTTCATTAAATGTGAAATCGGATGCAAAGTTTTTAGAATAATAAAAACAAGAGAACGTAATACAAACTTTTTTAAATATCTGACTGATTTGTCCTTATAAAATATAATTATATAATTTTGTGTTCATTTTTTTTCTGGTGATGCATTGGGGAAGGTCAAACTCTAGGATGTTAACTAAGTGGTATTTAAGCTAATTCTGATCTGGTATGAACAAAGCTCGTAAAATTATATTTAATTTTTTTTTAAAATAACAATTTAATTACATGTATTCTTTTTTCCCCGTAGATATTTTTTTTTGATCACCTAGAAATTATTGACCTATTTAAAGAAATGATGGTAGCCTTATCTGAACCTAGAGCTTTACCTATTAGTGCGTGCTCAAGATTCCGAGTTTACACATGTTGATGTATATACTCTCTGACTATATGAGTATAAGAGACAGTACCACACTTATGTGTTTACTTTGATGGTAGCTATGGCAACAATTCAACTCGACTTCACAAGATAGAAGAAATTGTGTACATCAATTTCGAACAACGGCTCAGCTTCAACTCGCCTTGTACATGAATGTTTGACACACTTTGACTAGTTGCTGAAACCTTGTACATAAATGGGGGCCATGGTAAATCATCAGCTCGCCTTGTACGTGAATGTTAGACACACCTTAACCAAGTATGTGACGCCATGTACATAAAAGGTGGCCATGTTAAATCTTCAACTCGCCCTGACCCGGTAGCTGATATTGTCTTACTCATAGGTAAGTCAAGACGATGCCTCACTTTTATCCAAGCAGCACCGAGTGGCTGGCCTTTGGGGAGGTATTTTAGGTGCTTAGCTACAAGTGGCAGACGGGGATAAATATTTCAGTGAAGGATGATTTAGAGGCATTTAGTTTATGTGTGGGGTACAAGTAATGTCATCTTGACATACTGGTACACATGTTGTCATCTAGATAAAAACATCGCCAAAACCTCTTATACCTTTTTTGAAAGTCTTATTTATGAGGGCTAACGGCTAACGTGGTTTAAGTGTAGGAAAATAAAAATGCTGTTTTAAAAATTAAAACAACGAGAATAAACATATACATTATTGTATTTTAGATGCACACGAAATGGAGCTTCACAAGATAGATACATTATTGTATGACATATCTGTGGTAAAATTTTGAGCTCTCTAGGACCATCAAAAGTGGTTTAATTTTACGTTGGCAGATTTGATAAATTGTGGACAGACAAACAAACAATGCCACAGGATCGAAAGTGAGTTAATAAAACGTGGTTAAAAAGAGACTGCTGCATAGTCGATAATGCCATTTCTTTTGTTTGAGCTTTGAATACAACTCTGTGTAATTTATGAATTGTGATACCTATAAATGGAGACACTTTTTTTCCAGAGTCTACGTCAGCATCATAAAATCTTTATGTTACCTTAAGTTGGTGAGTCAAATCTTTTTATGTCAATAACGTCATTCGCGTTGATGTCAAGAATACGGTGGTATATTTTCATCTAACAAAATCTACCTCGCTAGCTATGACGAATATCCAGTGTTTAAGAAAATAATTAAATTTGTAAGTCCACTGTTAGTGAGCACTGGTCGTTTCAATGCAGCCTATTTCAAGGAATTGAAATAAAATAACTTGGGGAGAACATTGGCGATTAATGTTTTTCTTACATATAGATGTTTTTGGCAATTTGAACCAATTCTACCTCCCCAACAGGTGAGCTCCAGGTAAATGGGCGTCATCACAGGTAAGACATCAAATAAATAAACCCCGCTTAATATCCTCATTATCTGGTTTATCTCCCATTATCTATTCAAAGGCTCATCAACATTAGCCGGCTATATACGAGTAGGGGAGGAAACGGAGACAAGCTTCACTGCTAAATAATTCACTATATATTTTTTAGTTGTTTTTTAAATTTTTTTATTTTAAATTTGTTTTTAGAATCTTCTGGAGGTTCAAGTGCATTGCTGGCAATAAAACGTGAAACTATGAGTAACCAAAACCCAAGGTCAGGGCTGTTTGTTTTGCCTGGAAAAGTTGTTTTTGTGTAAGCAACATGGGTTTAATTCGTAAAAAAATGTCCCTATACCGTTTTCAGCGACGTCACATTATGGAAAAAATATTGTTTTTGCAGATGACAGAATGATGGCTAGAAATGTGGGCATCAATATGTCACTTTGTCACTAATGCCATATATGATATCATCAAGTATCAATTCCGGTTGTTGTTAAACAGTGACTGCGTGGGCGGACACACAAAATTAGGTCACTGAAATATCACTTTCTAAGGCGTTTCCATTACGGAGCTATTTATAAATTCATTTTTCTTTTAAATTTGATTTTAAAACACACACACACACACACATATAAATAAATATTAATGTATATGTATAATTTTTTTTATTGTCTTTGAAATATATAAAATACCTTGCAATATTTTATGATTTCATAATTGGTATGATAGCTAGCCGGTCTTATAGCCCCCAAAGTAATATCTAAACAACAGAAATTGACGAAGAGATGAACACTTGAATTTACATGTGAAGTAAGGCATGTGTTACATATTTTCATGTAGTAATATATGTTGGCTGAGCTGAGACTGGTGCACAATGGACGCATTCATGTACTAAACGACCAGCAGGCTTAAGGTGCGTGCAGTTCCTGTGCTATGCACGTAACTAAATTTTAAAAAAAAACAAAACATTAAAACATATAATCTATCTCAATGAGTGCTGCCAGCTTTACAGGAACTTCCGTGGTGGAAGGTTTTTCAACTACAGGGCACACACATTTAGGAGTTATGTTATTATATTGGGTTGGAGTAGTTTAGAATGTCCATGCATGGATTGGATTATATCATTAGCATTTATTTGGTTTATGAAATAATTTGTAGACGTTTAGGGAAGAAAAATAAAAGAAGGATTTACTGGATTAGAATAACTAACATTACACAACCGCCATGTAAATAACCGTAACGACAAGGTGATTTAACTACTAGACGAATGAGAAATTAACAAACCATATGGCATATTTCTCCATGTGGCTGACATTTAACTATCGATGACTTCAAAGGAATCAGAAAAATTAAATTCCGTATCTCTTATTTATATGGATTTGCTTTTTATTAGAGTCAATCAAAAAAGATTGAAACACTATGAATTCATACATTTATGCAATATTGAAGGACTTCTCGCACTGTATGGACTTTCTTTTCTGTTCATTCAAATCTTTACAAGAAGAACTAATGTAAAACTATATCTCTAAATGGAATTTTTTTTTATTGCTTACTTTAATTTGTTGTTCCCTGGCAGATCCAGCACGGGGTGCACGCAAGCCGGCCATCTTCTTTTACTGTTTTTGTTGAAATATAAGTGTCGGACACTGGTCACTTCACGCGGTACACAAGGTAAGCGATGAACGCCGAATGCACCTGGATCTCGGAACACTTAACACAATAGCCGCTCGTGCTGAAAAGCCGTCCGTTGTTTATAGAGCTCTTGGACCTCGACTTGCTGAACCAGTGTGTGCTTGGTGCTCACCGAGTAGACCCCCAAAGGAACCAAGACCTGGACGCGCAGGGGCTAGGAAGGGAAAGGGGGGGGGGAGCGGAATGGCGTTTCGAAATTGCAAAGCTGACAAAAATGTTAAACTCCCGAGCTTGAATAAATTTAAACACAGGGGGAAGGAGCGAGGCAAAGGTAAGACGGGTGCTCACACCTAGCCGGTCTTTTTGGGTGTCTAGTGGGAGGGATGGGTGAGGATAGGGGGGTGGGAGGGGTGCGGAGATGGAGTGGGTGAAGGTTTCAAAGAGGTATGAGGGGTGGGGAAAGGGGCCAGGGGTGGTGTGTCGAGGTGGTGATAGAAGGAGTGCGTCCAAGGTAGAGATTTCTGGGTGGGGCGGGAGAGATTATAGCATAGCATTTTTTTTGCACAACACAACACGATGTTGGCCTATTTTAGTGATAATAGATCAGAGGTTCTTAACTTTTTTTTAAAAAAAATGTATCGCCTACTATAAGGAGTTACACATATTTTAACCTATTATCCAGATTAAATTATTTTATTTATACTAAATTAAATCTATTACATAATTTTTTATACAAAAATTGTTTGGCCAAATTTTTTTGTTTTCCATCCAGAAATTTTGATTGAACGTGAGTTTATGAATTACGATACCTTTGGCTTTGTTAACTATAACTCGTGCTGCGAAGGAGCGATACACAAATTAAAGCACAAGTTAAAGAAAAAATATAGCCCAAACACTACATTTATTTGTAAAGAGAAAGCTACACTACAGTTTAATCAACGGGAAATAGAGAGATTTATTCATCATCTCAAGTTAACAAAACATGACAATATGAAGGATTTCAGAAGCCGCTCGTTTCTTGCATTCCTGAAGAATCTAAGAATTGTGTTGAAAGTTAAGGAAATTACAACAATGTAAGATTGTTATTTTATCAGGCCAAATCTAATAGAATATTTGAATTTGTTATTGTACATGTGATGACTGTATGATCAGTTATGACTTGTATGAAACTTCTTATGTCTGGCCAAATCTTTAAGATATAATGATTGCTTTTCTACATACCAAGTCTGTCTGAAGGAATTAATACTGGTATTAAGATATTAAGACTGGTATTCTATATGCTATGTATGTTTGAGATATTAGTACTGGTATGGTACAAACTATTTCTGTCTGAGATATTAAGACTGGTATGGTACAAACTATGTCTGTCTGAGATATTAAGATTGGTATGATATATGCTATATCTGTCCGAGACATTAAGACTGGTATGATACAAACTATGTCTGTCTGAGATATTGAGTCCGGTATTCTACATGCTATGTATGTTTGAGAAATTAAGACTGGTGTCCTACTCCTTATCAATGGCCAGGCATTTCTGGAACATTAATTCTGGTATTCTACATTCCAAATCAGTCTTGTATACTAAGACTGGCATGCTGCACCCTATTTCAGAAATTAAGACTGGTACGCTACACCCTAAGTTCTGTCTGAGAAATTAAGACTGGTATTCTACTTCCTATGTCTGCCTGTGAACAGACTTTCTTTCTGACCCCCTTATCATCCATGTCTGGCCCACCCCTCTCCAGAAAGCAAACACAAGCGAGTGGTTATCAGCTGAGCTCACTGTAGCGGTCAGATCTCTACTCTTCCCTCTCACCAAACGTGTGCTTTTACGTGAAAGCAAGGGTTACCCAAGGGTGTAGGGCCAGAAGCACTACTATGTGGTTATGGCTGTCTCATTGGATTCAATACAGCAATAAAACAAGTACATTGATCTACTCTTCAAAAACTTGGAATTTAAAAAAAATGATTTCAATTTTTTAAAAATATTAAAAAAATCAAAAGATTTCATTTTTAAAGCGAAACATGTTTTTTTGACATCTGTTAACTTTTAAAACCAAAAGTCTTGTTGAACTTTCAAGTCATAACCTCTTGTTTAACTTTAAAAATACAAACTCTTGTAAAAGATTAAATATCTTTTTTTTTATTTTCAAAAATTTACTTATTAAACTTAAAATCGATTTCCTCTAGTTAAATTTAAAACAGACAATTCTCACACAAAACTTTCTTACGCCTTACAAGATCCTCATTCCCCACCTACAAGGGTAGGTTTTTCTTCGAAGTATAACTGCATTAGCCGAATTCTATGTATATATATATATATATAAATCAAAGTATGTATGTATGTATGTATGTATGTATGTATGTATGTATGTATGTATGTGTGTGTGTGTGTGTGTGTGTGTATGTATGTGTGTGTGTATGTATGTATGTATGTATGTATGTATGTATGTATGTGTGTGTGTGTGTGTGTGTGTGTGTGTGTGTATGTATGTGTGTGTGTATGTATGTGTGTGTGTATGTATGTATGTATGTATGTATGTATGTATGTATGTATGTATGTATGTATGTATGTATGTATGTATGTATGTATGTATGTATGTATGTATGTATGTATGTATGTATGTATGTATGTATGTATGTATGTATGTATGTATGTATGTATGTATGTATGTATGTATGTATGTATGTATGTATGTATGTATGTATGTATGTATGTATGCATGCATGCATGTCCTTTATAGCTGACTAAACCATTCATCCGATCGCCATGAAACTTTTGGAGACTTTTGAGTACGCTTCTGGGATGGTCACTGGCAACTTTTTTTGCAAAATTTAACATTCATGGGGCGCCGGGGGCCCATAATATGATTTTTTTCTTTTATAAGCTATATAAAAATTAGTTTTAGTTATTATTTAAATTGATGAATCTTAACCAAACTTTGTATATAACAACTGGTAGCTAATATTGAAATACTATATGGCACTTATTTCCAAATGTCCATTTCTTCAGGGCTGGGGGCCCAAAATTGCTTTTTTCATAAACGTTTAAGATTTTATTCCCCTTTCAAGTATTAAAGATATTAATGTCGTTTTTTTGTTGCTTATGTGAGCTTTATAAAAATTAGTTGTACTAACACAGACATGCATTCTATTCTCCGCAACGAGTCGGAGCTGGCTGTACGAAAATTGAAAAAGTGGAAATCAGCTGGAGCAGACAACATTCCAGGCGAACTGATTCAGGCAGGATGTGACCCTGTAATAAACATCCTATATAACATGTGCAACAAGATCTGACAGACAGGAAAATGGCCAACCCCTTGGACGCAATCGCTGGTCATCACACTCCCAAAGAAGGGTAATTTACAGATGACTACCGTACAATCAGCCTGATTAGTCACACAAGCAAAGTCATGCTTATGATCATATTAAACAGACTGAAACCACAAGCAGAGCAAATCATTTCAGAAGAGCAGGTGGGCTTCAGAGCAGGAAGAAGCACAACGGAGCAAATCTTTAACCTGCGAGTGCTGTGTGAAAAACATCTCCAACACCAGAGTGACCTCTATCATGTCTTTATAGACTTTAAAAAAGCGTTTGACAGAGTGTGGCATGCGGCACTGTGGGCAATTATGCACAAATTCAACATTAGTGCAAACCTCATTGAAGTGATCAAGAACCTATACACCATAGCAACCAGCGCAGCACTCTTCAACACCAAGCTGGGAGATTGGTTCAAGACTACTGTTGGTGTCAGATAAGGATGCTTACTTTCCCCCATCCTCTTCAACCTCTTCCTTGAAAGGATTATGACATATGTGCTAGAAAACAATGTCGGAACAGTCAGCATCGGAGGGAGAATTATAACCAACCTACGCTTCGCCGATGACGTAGGCGGCCTAGCTGGCAGCGAGGACGAACTAAAAGAATTCCTTGCAAAGCTAGAGAAAACAGCAAAGGCGTACGGCATGGAAATCAATGCAAAAAAGGGGGATATGAGACACAACTAACAGTATTGATTATTTTCAAACATTTACAGACTGAATCTGTCTTAACACAAGTTTGCTTCATAACCCTAGGGGGGAGGGGTGGGTGGGAGGGGGAGAGGGGAAAAGTCTGGTCACCGATTCGCTTGACCGAGCTCAGAGTGACACGTAAAATGTAAACAAAAGCGCACCGTCGTTTCGTTGGAGCGCCTCAATGCTCAAACTTTCACGTGGCAAAAAAACAATAACAAATCGTGAATTTAAATTACATACCTCATATAAGGATAAACTAAAAATGCATTAAGGGGGAGAGGGGAAAAGTCTGGTCACCGATTCGCTTGACCGAGCTCAGAGTGACACGTAAAATGTAAACAAAAGCGCCCCGTCGCTTCGTTGGGTCGCCTCAATGCGTCAGCTCAAACTTTCACGTGGCAAAAAAACAATAACAAACCGTGAATTTAAATTACATACCTCATATAAGGATAAACTAAAAATGCATTAATTTAATTACGGTACGTTCGATCGATCTGAAATTTTGATACGATGCATTGTTAGGTCAGACGGGTCCGTGTGCCAAATTTCAGTTCGATCAGATCATGGGAAGTGGGTCATTTTTTACTTCTGTTTTTCCGCCCGCCCAAGACAGACAGAGAGAGAGAGAGAGAGAGAGACGCCGGTGAAGTTAATATAAGGGATTTAAAAAGGGAAATAAATTCAAAGAAAACGATGAGTGGTACGTTTTTAAAAAAATTAATTCCAGAAACCTTCACGGATGTGTGCAAATGAGAGTCCAAGTTTCATAGCAAATGGATAAATAAAATAATATTTAAAAAGAATTCAAAGAAGAAAAAAACGATATTAAGTGCCCCGAACCCAAAATGAGTGATAATTTAAATTTTGTTATTGCCATTGTACTCAACAAATTATTAAATTATCAGTGCAATCGGTCGAATAAAATAATAACTCTAAAGTCTAAAGCTTATATCACTAAAAACAACATAAATAGCCCTGGCGTCCTATAATTGGTGCAAGATATACATTTCATAATCCCTATACTCGTATATTGCAATCTGGATCATGCTGGATATGTGTGTTAATATTTGTCTACATCATGTACAATCGAAACGGAAAAAATCGTCCTAAAGGTTGTTGTTTTTAAATCCCTTATATTAACTTCGCGGCCGTCTCATCATCTCTCTCATCATCTCTCTCTCTCTCTGTCTTGGGCTCGGCGGGCGGAAAAACAGAAGTCAAAAATGACCCACTTTCCGTGATCTGATCGAGCTGAAAGTTGGCACACTGACCCGTCTGACCTAACAATGCATCGTATCAAAAGTTTCAGATCGATCGAACGTACCGTAATTAAATTAATGCATTTTTAGTTTATCCTTATATGAGGTATGTAATTCAAATTCACGGTTTGTTATTGTTTTTTTCTTCCACTTCCACGTGAGTTTGAGTTGACGCCGACCGTCGTGCCGACACCCCCTCACGTCCCGCCCCCATTTATTAAAGACAAGGGACATCACTCACTGTCAGTCTGTCAATGTTTGTAGCGTTTGAAAATAATCAATACTGATAGTTATGTCTCATATGTAAGGGATTTATAGTCAAAAACTTTGTTTTTACGGGTTTGTTTTATTACTGCGATCGTTGCAACGCACGATGGGTCTGCTGTCCTTTATATAACATCATGATGTGAACATCAGTAAAGATGAGACCATTAATAAATGTTTTATGTTTTGATTGAAATTTAATTCATGACCTCGTGATCTAAAATTAAATTGTGATCTTTTCATATTTGCTAGATCTTTGATAGCACTGTCAGAGGCATCATTACTTTCGTTTCACCCGGGGCGGTAGCTCATGGTGTCACCCCCTTACGACTTACCCCCATAGAACTCCGAATCTTCCAGTGGCAGATAACGGGAACATATACTATTTTACATTTTGGTGTCACCCCTTGCGATAGTGTCACATGGGGCGGCCCGCCCCCATCGCTGCCCTCTAGTGACGCCACTGAGCACTGTCAATATTAATAGTATCAATCAATTACTGCTCAATAGTTAGATAAGTCAATATCACTGGAAAAAAGTTGATCGTAAATAAGATTTCCTCAATCTAAATTTTAAGCAAGTGTATCCAACTCATCACTCACCTTATTTTGTAATATTTCTCAAGCACGCTGCATGAAGAATCCCATATTTTCATCTACAAATTCGGCCAATGAAACATTGCGTCAAAGTCCCTGTACGTTGCAGATACTCGATTGGGTAAATTAATGTTGGCTTCTACAACATGTCAGGTCACAAACTTGAAGAAATCAGTTTACATGTACCAGGACATCAGCGTCACGTTCTTGTAGTACATGTACCAGGACATCAGTGCCACGTTCTTGTAGTACATGTACCAGGACATCAGCGTCACGTTCTTGTAGTACATGTACCAGGACATCAGCGTCACGTTCTTGTAGTACATGTACCAGGACATCAGCGTCACGTTCTTGTAGTACATGTACCAGGACATCAGCGTCACGCTCTTGTAGTACAAGTACCAGGACATCAGCGCCACGTTCTTGTAGTACATGTACCAGGACATCAGCGTCACGTTCTTGTAGTACATGTACCAGGACATCAGCGTCACTCGAGCCCGGGTACTGGCAAGACCCCTGGGGCATTGTGCTGGCCACACATTCCCCTGTTCGTTAGTGGTGGCTAAAAACTTGTGAACGCTACATCACTTGCCCCATAGTCCGCCATGGACTGGAAAGGGGGTAATTTTTTTTAAAATTGAAGTTATTCTACACAAATGCATGCACTACGCATATCCTATTTAATGGAAGGCAAAAACCTTTATAACTACATCATACATAGTTTAATATAAGTAAAGAACGATTCTTATTTAGCCATGAAGAATTTATTTCAAAACAAAGTCTCCCCAAGTTCTCTTTATGAGTATGGTAGAAATAGAGTTATATCAACAATAATTTTATATACATCTACATACATAAGTGAAAGCTAATAAAGAGGTAATTACACTTCTGGTAATAAAAGGAACTGGGTATCTCAACGACAGTGTACAGCAGAAAAAGAAACTGTTTCCTGAATTATCCGCATAACACTACGAGGGAGTCCATTAATTGGTTGTTTCTGTTTATCTATTAATAACGTTATTACGTGTTTTATAGTTAATATTAGTAAAACAATTAAGGTAGCGTCCATAAGTAACGTACTTCCATTAACTAAATGGACAGTTAAGAGTTAAATCTGATAATCATGCTAATGGTTAAAAGAATGTAATTTAGTAGAATATTATCCGATGACAGACATCATCAGAGACCTCCTGTTTGCTGATGACTGTGCCCTCAATGCTGCCTCAGAAGCCGACATGCAATGCAGCTTTAACCTGTTCTCCAGCGCCTGCACAAACTTTGGTCTGACGATCAACACCAAGAAGACTAAAGTCCTCCATCAGCCTGCGCCTGGAAGGCCTTACGTTGAGCCCAGCATCACTGTCAACGGCCAGAGACTCAACACAGTGCAACGGTTCTCATACCTAGGCAGCACACTGTCGCAAAATGCCACCATCGATGACGAAGTGAGCGTCAGAATTGCCAGAGCCAGCTCCACTTTTGGCAGGTTGTAGCCAAATGTCTGGAACAGAAGAGGCATTACCATCCAGACCAAGCTGAAAGTGTACAGGGCGGTGGTGCTCCCCACACTGCTATATGCGTGTGAAACATGGACTGTGTATCAGCGCCATGCTAGGAAGCTTAACCACTTTCATTCAACAAGCCTCAGGAAGATCCTCGGCATAAAGTGGCAGGATAAAATACCAGACACAGTGGTACTGACCAAGGCAGGTCTCCCCAGCATATTCACACTCCTGATGCAGTCCCAGCTTCGTTGGGCAGGGCACGTGGTCCGAATGCCAGACGAGAGACTGCCAAAGAGACTCTTCTATGGCGAGCTACAGCATGGCCAGCGGTCCCACGGTGGGCAAAAGAAACGCTACAAAGACACACTGAAAGTCTCACTGAAAGCGTTTGCCATCAACCCAGACACGTGGGAACTTGCTGCAAAGGACCGTTCCACCTGGCGTTCTTCCATCCACGAAGGTGCCAAGTCATGTGAGGCAAACAGGATCACCTCCGCAGAAAAGAAGAGGCAAGCCCGAAAGGCCCATGCTGTGAACCCTCCTGAAGATGTCCCACTCGTCCCTTGTCCCTTCTGTTCCCGAACCTTCCGTGCTAGGATCGGCCTCATCAGCCATCTGCGCATGCACAGACAAAGCCAGTCCCAGCAACCCTCGGATGACTAGAGTGGTCTTCGTCGAATCGACGGACGAACAACACACACATCCGATGTAATCGAACAGAAAGATATAGTAGCCTAAGAGAGAAATTTAGATCTATGCTGATTATAATTTGTCTTTTTAAATAGTTCAAGTCGACGTAACCGATAGCAAAACGATATCGAGCTGACATTACTTTTTCATGGACACCTAAACAGCTTTATGTCTCAGATAAGAATGTTATAAGACCATCATATTAGTTCAATAAGAAAGTATGAAATGAAGTATTTCTATGATTTCCTACCACGGCACCACTAGACAAAATCTATTTAAACTACTGTGGCCCACAGTCAATCTCGGGTTGACTGCTTCTCTAAAGAAATATCAGGAACCTTGGTTTAAATTGGCCAAAATAAAATAATGTAACACATGCCTTCATTTTCTGAAACGTGGTATAATATTTGAGATTGAGGAAGAATTGGGATTTAATACTATGATTTATGTGACATAGATATCTGCAATTGTACATGCCGCTGGTTGCATTTATAAAATACTGTTAATAGTTCGGGTATTTCAAAAGTATATTTTAATTTATCAATTCTACGTATGCTTCAAAATTTTGTTACTGCATCTAATCGAAGGTTATTTTCAATAGTCCTTTGAGAATACAACCAATAAATATAAGAAGCATACGATAGAAACACTATAGCCCTATATACATACATATTATATATATACACATATACATATATATATATATATATATTATATATATATATATATATATAAAAATATATATTTATATATATGCAAAAAAAGTATCTTTTAACTTTAAAAGTAATATAATTCAACATCTTGTTAAATTATAATTGGCGCGCATTAAAATTGAATTTCTCATCAATAGTGCACCACAAAGCACCGAGTCTAATGTATTTGATATGCCATTGTTCGTGGAAAAATGAGCAATTAAATAAGTAAATTGTAAAGTAAAACAAAATCGATTGAAATGGAATTGAAATTCTATAATACATAATATTAGTAACGTTTGTATTTTAATGTCTCACTGTCGATAAATAAAAATTATTGCACAGAAAAATAAAATTAAAATAAATTTAAATTTTTTAAATTCATAATTATTTCAAAAATATGAAAACTCTGAAATTTATTCATTTAGTCTGGTTAATATGAATGTGTACTTTTTGAACAGTCATAGACCCTGTGTTCTCAAACCTTAATAAAAGAAGGACTTATATTTTATTTAAGTGGCAAGCCACTTGACTTCGATCCCTACCATTAGGGATGCAATGTCAAAAAATTGCTAGCATTCTACTACTTGTGCATACACTTTGACACTGTGCCAAATCAGAACATTCCCTTGTCTATAGTTCAGACTATAAATAGTTTTTTCGTAAATCATAAACTCGTCCATTAATAATAAAATCACAAAATGTGTATTGACTTTGTCTTTGCTCAAATCATATCATTAATCAATCAATGTACATAATTCCCGTCGTCTGTATTTATGTATGTGTGGATGTAACACGCTACTAATTTTAGAAAGCAGCGCATCAAATTACTGCACCAAAAATAACTCTTTTCGAACGTTCCGCATAAAATTGTTCAATATTATAATATAAATGAATCAAATAAAAATAAATAAAACAAATGAAAGTTCTGTATTACGTTATTTTTTAATCTGATGTGTATTTATTTTGAAAACTTCCATCATTTTTGACGGTTGATATGCTAGTAACTACATAATTTACTAATTTTAGGATTCTCTAGTGCTTGTCAACCATTCACAATACTATACGGTTACTTTTAAGAACCAAATGATACGATATTTTTCATTGTAATAGTTAAAACGATTTTCTAGAGGAAAGTTTATCTTCTTTACTTTTTTTTCTTTAGTTTTAGGGTCAGCTATCTAGTAGTTAATATATATTATTCTTGCCTTAGTGTAACTAATATTTCTTTCGATTCAACCACATTTAAAATCTATTGTGAATTTTAGAGAAACAATAAAAAAAAATTATGTTTAGCTGCGAAGTTTTAATTATAAGCGCAAGTTATTTTCTTTGGATTCTTTATTGTAGCAAATTTATCTGAAGTCATTAATAATATTTTTAAAAGATTTAAGGCAAAAACCCATTGACTTTACAACCTTACAGTTGATGAATTTGTCAACGTATTGGACGCTAAGCTCGGGATAAAATTGTTTCCAAGAAATTTTGGCGGACCGGGGAAACTAAAAATCGTGAACCATACTGCGCCTGACCAACACTAGCTAGCACTTCTAATTATGCAAATATTTGACAAAACTCAAAATCGTCAAACTGACTTTGCCCTAAGCTTATACCTGAAGGAATATCCGTCACGGCTAATTGATGATGTTTTATTTAGCCACACACTTGAACTACCAGCCACCGGCAGGACGTAGGCTATTGCAATAGAAATGACAAATAAGAATATTAATTATCGATTGTATAATAATGTAGCAGATATATTTCTGAACCAAAACACTGGGAAGCACAGAACTCGTGTGCAAAAGCTGCGGTAAAGACTGTCACTCAAAGGATAGGGCTGGATAGCCACTCGAGGAAATGCAACCCAACCCAACGGTGA
This sequence comes from Ampullaceana balthica, assembly GCA_944989445.1. Classification (NCBI taxonomy): domain Eukaryota; kingdom Metazoa; phylum Mollusca; class Gastropoda; family Lymnaeidae; genus Ampullaceana; species Ampullaceana balthica. The sequence continues at coordinate 365,938 of CALYLW010000680.1, read as the reverse complement.
TGCATATCGTCTTGCGAGACGGAGGGATGCCGATGAGTATATTTCTGAGCGATGACAGAGGGAAATAATGAAACACTAGTCCATTCGTGTGTGGGACATGCAAAATAGACTGTCACTCGAGTATTGGTCTCAACAGTCACACTAAAAGCCGCAGCTCAAAAAAATAAAATAATAATAAATAAATAAATCGATCGTCTTTCTTAGACCGAAAGATGCCACACAAAAACGTTCATACGTTTTTAAAAAAAAATTTTCTTTAAAAAAATAAATAAATAATTTTCAAAAAGTTATTATAATAAAGCAGTGTTGATGTTTTAGCATATTCATTAGCTTAGCTTGTATTATTGTGATTCTAGGACAACCGCCTTTAAACCCTAACCAGTTCTACTATGCGTGACGCAATCTCTCAATGTTAACCCTTAACTCACAGCTAATCAACGATGGCAAACCAAAAAAAATTAATAAAAAAATTCTTGAAATCTCCGTTCATAACGTCTAAAAATAGAAGTGTGTTCGTTGAATGAATCACTACAGGCCCGACCTCGGTAAGGTAATCATGACAGGCCGTCGTCCAACCTACGCCAGTTTCCGGTTGAGACAACAAAGACCACGTGTGAGAGCTTAACAGGGGAAACGGTGAGGCAACAGACTTGAGTTTTTATATTCAGGTTCAAATACAGGTATTCAACCGGTTAGATCAGACAGGTATTTTTATAAGAAGATGAGGCATACATGTTTTATCAGGTAGATGAGACAAGTTTATTTTTCATCAGAAATATCAGACAGGTTTTTTTCATCTGTAAGATCAGACACATTTTGTATTAGGTAGAACAGACATATTTTTTATCAGGAAGATCAGACAGATTTTTTTATCAGGTCAATCAGACAGATTTATTATCTGTAAGATTAGACAATTTTTCTTAATAAGGAGATGAGGCATACATATTTATAAGGTAGATGAGGCATGTTTAATTTTTCATCAGGAAGATCAGACGCATGTTTTATCAAGTATAAAGGGTATATTTTTTATCAGGAAGCTTAGACTGTTTTATATGAAGCAGATTAGATAGTTTTTTTTAATGAGGTAGCTTAGACAGGTTTAGTAAGGTGCTTTACCAGATAGATGTGGCACATGTTTTATCGCGTTGATCAAATAGGTATTTTATCAGGTAGATAAGCCGTACATTTTAAAAGGAGGCTCAGAGAGTTATTTAATTAGGTAGATCTTACAGTTCTTTTATCAGGTAGATGAGCAGGATTTTGACGTGGAGTCCTTTATTTTGATCAGATGGCTATGCGATGCAAGAAAATTGTGAATTTCAATGGTACAAAGCAATTAATATAAGAGACTTTTACTTCCGTTATGAGTATCAACTTGAGGTTAACCTTGATCATTATTAGGATTAAATGGGAAAAAATCGAATATTGATTTTTTTATATACCAATTTATGGCAGCGCATTTATCAGGGAAATAATTTTTGTTAAATCTTCAAAACAAATTTTCAATTTATTTTGTTTTAAATGTTTTTAGATCCCCTTAATACAAAAAAGTTATGCAATTACCTGTATTTTTTTAAATTACAATCTTTTTAATATGATATATCTTTTTAGAGCAGAAACTATTTATTAGGCTTTTGTCTTGCACTCACCACTGTTGCAATAATTCAATAAGCAGATCCCTTGTTACAATAGTTGCAAACGTGCTTAATACTTCCAAAAACGTGAAATTTCCTTTTTTTTTAAATTAACTGCTGGAAGATTATAATGCGATGAGTTTTATTACCGATTTCATACACTATTCTACAGAGTAGTGTTAGATTTTAAGTGTTGCTTTGAATTATTGTAAAAAACAATGATTTGTTGTTTATTTTTTAAAAATCCGATTGATCAAAGTATAAGTCATTCTTTGAAATTTCCCTTTCTATAAATTTATCAAACTGTTTATATGATTTGTCTAAAGTTTTAAATATACAATGAAATTATGCACATAAAGCATATTTAAAATGAATTTTAAATGAAGTAAAATATTTGATAGATATCGTCATGCGCCAGAATAAAAACCTCCAACATTAAAGATTTTATCGTGAAATTTGTTAAAATAAATTCTTACAAATTATATATCAATAGTTAATTTATTCCCAGCACGATATGAACTGAAAATTTTATATCATAATATCATTTGCAACCCATTCACTAATCAGAAACGCAAAACATATTTTTTTTAATTTGTGTTGATACCTATTTCAAAGTTATTTTGTCTGCTTTGTCTTACTATTTTAAAATAATATTTCATATTATAAAGATTTTGAAAAGAAATATTACACATATTCTCTTTTGTTATAGGGGGTAACGAGAGACCTTACTAAAATCAACTAGATAGATTCTTGTAGAAAAACAAATGAAATTCTTTAAGTCAACCAGTAGTACCAATTGCATGAACAGCTTAGGGGTGTGAGTTCCTTTCAGATTTTTTGAGAACGAGGATTTTGATATCCAACAAATTAACGACAAATTAACAAATTAAAATCTTTAGAAAATCAAATACCAAATGGCTTTTTTCCCGTTGCATCTGTATTGCTCTCCGTGAAGCGCTCCCATTCATCGCGTCGCCCGTCGTGCGTTTGATCAAGTAAGCACCAAATACATCAGAACATAGAAGATACCGTCTTAGAAGGGATGATTGGTTATTATATATGGATCTTATACTAATATTTTAATATGACATTGAAAATGTTTGGAATGCCTTACTTTACACTAGTAATGAGGTAATGTTTCTAAGACTAGATTACAGATTATGCGCTTAAACTCTTGCATAATGAAATATTTTGTGTATATAACAAATGCTATACTTTTAAGTCTCCTTAGATGCTCAGAATAGGTAACTGCCGTTATCAGCTTCGGCTACAGTGTTACAGATGTTCTGACTACTAGATCTTAATACATGGAGACACACGTCTCTTTAAATGTACACCAACTTGGCTCTAATAGTAGCATAGTAAAATAAATGTAGCAGATGGTACAACAGGTGAAGTTAGTCATGACTACCTGCAACAGAAAGCCAATTAAAAAGTTTTCACCACTCTGAACGAATCAATATTTATAGACAAGTTCACAGTGACTCTAATGCATTGCCTACTCACTTGCCATTAAGGCGATCCCTAAGAGGAGCTGTGGTCGGGATGCTTTCATGGTGTAGATGAGTTTTGAAGAAGCTTCGTGGGTGTCTAACTGTGTGCTGGGATAATTGAGTATTGTATTCGATGGTTCAAATGAAGCACGGTAGAAATGACTGTCTTGACTTCAACGAAAACTAGACTCGGCAATAAATTAATGACTGCGGTATTACATTATGCTGTAGTGAATGTTTGTTAGTTATGCCTTTAGGGTATGATTTAAAAGTATAAGAAAATTATTTCACTATATGTTTATGAACTTGACTTATACAAATTGTTTTGTCATAAACAATGCTGTATTTTATAGTATTAGACCATGATATAGCACTTCTGTTAGACTATGCTTTTCGTGGATGGGGTTCATAAAATCGTAAAAAGGACATGATATGTATATTAAATATAAAGAATTTCAGTATTGAGTTTCTGATGCCTTGAAAGAGGCAAATCAATTACTTGTACGGTCGGTCAAAATTTTCTTTCAACCACGTCTATGTTTTCATTAAATATGCAATGTAAGAAAACTTTATGTAAATATAAATTAAAATACCATTTAAATAATAACAAAATATTTATTGTTTGAGGAAATTATAATCTGAAAAATTATAAAATTCTTTAATTGTAATTCTAAATGAAATAGATTATAACCTGGATCGGAAGAAAAATAGAGAAGAGCAATACGAAAATTTAATTATTTGGGGGTTACCTATCATAGACTTAGAAATTATGAACGTAAACATTAATGAAACATGAGACTTATAATTCATTGCCTCGTTTAAACTTAAATGTGATTAAACTATAGATCTTAAGAGCTTTTAAAGAGAGTTTGTTAATCACTAAAAAACTTGGATTGATTTTCCCTCTCCCACGAAAGTAAGCGCTCGAGGAATATTCCATTGGGTTGTATTCCCCATCTCAACCATCTCCAACTATCACTGTACGTCAATGGGTTGTATTCCCTACCTCACCCATCACTGTACGTCAGTGGGTTGTATTCCCTACCTCACCCATCACTGTACGTCAGTGGGTTGTATTCCTTACCTCACCCATCACTGTACGTCAGTGGGTTGTAATCCCTACCTCACCCATCCCTGTACGTCAGAGGGTTGTATTCCCTACCTCACCCATCACAGTACGTCAGTGGGTTGTATTCCCTACCTCACCCATCACTGTACGTCAGTGGGTTGTATTCCCTACCTCACCCATCACTTTACGTCAGTGGGTTGTATTCCCTACCTCACCCATCACTGTACGTCAGTGGGTTGTATTCCCCAGCTCAACCATCTCCAACTATCGCTAAACGTGGGGGGGAAGCTCGCCGGCCACAAATTTAACATATGACGTCACCTGGCTTCAGATCTGCTACATTGGCCGTGAGGGTCGAGAGCGGTCTAATGACTCACGTCTAACGGTTCGTGGTGAGTAGTGGTAGAACCTCTCACACCGGCCTCGCCAAGTAAGGCAGTGACTGGTAGGTGGTGCCTTGGGGGAAGGTGCGGTGGGGGGGCAGTGTGTGTGTGTGTGTGGAAGGATTGGAGGAAGGGGGGCTGCTTGGCGTGACCCTTTCACGTCGCCGTTACACAGGTATTTTGCTAGTGGGAGGGGGGAGATTTTTTAAAATTAAAAATGAAGTATGATCTTAGTAATTGGGCTGTGTGGAGATTCTCTTTTTAAATACTTTCTTTTTTTTCCTACAAAGATGGACTATCACCTGTTGGGGGGAAAAAAGTAGGGGGGGGGTAGTTTACTTACCTTCAAAGTGGTTCGCTGATGGCTTACAGTAGGCAAGCGGTCGCTTCGGGTATAAAACAAACAATTCAAAGATCGGATACTAGAAAAAAAAGTTTGTGCCAATAAGAGAATTCCAAATGTTTGTTGTAAATCATTAGTCAAGTCTGAACATTATGGCGTATGGTCTACTGGTGCAGTGTTCCGATATCTGGATTTATCGATTACCTCTTGGCCCATGTCCACTTAATGGCAGAGAAAAAGAACTTCTTCGTGTCTTCCTTCTTGCAGACTCTTAGGGGCCGTCCTTAAAGTACGTCACGCTCCAGAGGGGGGGAGGGGGTGTAAGAAAGTGTGAGAGGTTTGTGACAGGGGGGAGGGGGTGTAAGAAAGTATGACAGTTTGTGACAGGGGGAGGGGGGGGGTCCGGCCATGTGTGACGTCACGTTGTTTTATATTAAATTTTAATTATTTTTTAAATAAAATACAACATTTTTGTTCGAAAGTGTGACGTACTTTAGGGGGGGGGGAGGTCCAGTTAAAAATGGATTTGTGACAGTTTGTGACAGGGGGAGGGGGGAGTTAAAAATGGTCAAAAATAGCATGACGTACTCTATGGACGGCCCCTTAGGATTTATCTTTTAAATTCAAGTAATCCCAGGATACCACAAAAATGTTTATACACCTCTTCACTTCAACTTCAGCACACATTTTGTCTATTTCTCACTAATTTCAGCAAGAGACCAATTATTACAAATTGTTGATCTGTGCTGAAGTATTTAAACATGTAGTTCTTATTTGTCGACCTCAGCAAGGTAAGGGCAAAGTAACAGTATCATACTGTATTGGAACTGACATATTTTTAAAAAGTGTCAACACCATTAATTCCCCATTCATTGTACTCAAAATTAAAAATAATAATCATAAATTCTAGATAAATAATAAATTCTAATTTTTAAAAAAAAACGGTCCAACATATTCTGAGATAAACTGTGTTTCATGTTAATTAATTTCCGTATTATTGACAGATTGGAAGTTAGAATGATGACCTATTAGGCAAGGACTGTAGTCTTTTTCTTTTTAAATGCAGTTAAGGCAAAATTTTTTTTCAAACAAATGTTATACTAGCTAGTTATCCAATAACTGGACTAAGTTGTAGAAAACAAAGTAAATTCGCAGCCCAATAAGATAAAACCTCAATCCAGTTCTCCAATACGACAACTTTCAGCAGATGACGAACAAATTAATTTATGTCTGCGTGCTCTGTGAATTTTAGGAATTCCATGATAGCTAAAAAGTTCATTTCTGTTTTCCAGAGTTAAGCTGATTCCTGGTGTTACAGAGCAGATCAGAACAGAAATGTCCAGATAAAAATCCGCGGGTTAAACTGGTAAATCTTAAGCTATACCCCAGCGTCACTCAGGTAAATCTGGACGGAGGTTTAATCTTGCGTGCTACAATGCACGGGAAAGGTAAAAACGCTTGTAAGCTGCCTTGCTGGATTCACGCTGCTATGTTTATTGCCTTTCAACTCCACGTTAAGATTTCAACTGAACATTTTCAGCAAATTTCGGCGCAAATCAAAAGAGATCAATGACTTCGGGAGTTTTGCTCCACAAGAGTCTCCATGTCCGGAGATTCTTGCTCCTAAACAGTCTCATTTGTCCGGAGATTCTTGCTCCCAAACAGTTTCATTGTCCGGAGATTCTTGCTCCCAAACAGTCTCATTGTCCGGAGATTCTTGCTCCCAAACAGTTTCATTGTCCGGAGATTCTTGCTCCCAAAAAGTCTCATTGTCCGGAGATTCTTTCTCCCAAAAAGTCTCATTGTCCGGAGATTCTTGCTCCCAAACAGTCTCATTGTCCGGAGATTCTTGCCCCCAAACAGTCTCATTGTCCGGAGATTCTTGCCCCCAAACAGTCTCATTGTCCGGACATTCTTGCTCCCAAAAAGTCTCATTGTCCGTAGATTCTTGCTCCCAAACAGTCTCATTGTCCGGAGATTCTTGCCCCCAAACAGTCTCATTGTCCGGAGATTCTTGCCCCCAAACAATCTCATTGTCCGGAGATTCTTGCTCCCAAACAGTCTCATTGACTGTAGAGACTTGCTCCCCAACAGTCTCATTGTCCGGAGATTCTTGCTCCCAAACAGTCTCATTGTCCGGATATTCTTGCTCCCAAACAGTCTCATTGTTCTGAGATTCTTGCTCTCAAACAGGCTCATTGTCCGGAGATTCTTGCTCCCAAACAGTCTCATTGTCCGGATATTCTTGCTCCCAAACAGTCTCATTGTCCGGAGATTCTTGCTCTCAAACAGGCTCATTGTCCGGAGATTCTTGCTCCCAAACAGTCTCATTGTCCGGAGATTCTTGCTCCCCTACAGTCTCATTGTCCGGAGATTCTTGCTCCCAAAAAGTCTCATTGTCCGGAGATTCTTGCCCCCAAACAGTCTCATTGTCCGGAGATTCTTGCTCCCAAACAGTCTCATTGACCGGAGATTCTTGCTCCCCAAGAGTCTCATTGTCCGGAGATTCTTGCTCCCTAACAGTCTCATTGTCCGGAGATTCTTGCTCCCAAACAGTCTTATTGTCCGGAGATTCTTGCTCCCCAAGAGTCTCATTGTCCGGAGATTCTTGCTCCCAAACAGTCTCATTGTCCGGAGATTCTTGCTCCCAAACAGTCTCATTGTCCGGAGATTCTTGCTCCCCAAGAGTCTCATTGTCCGGAGATTCTTGCTCCCCAAGAGTCTCATTGTCCGGAGATTCTTGCTCCCAAACAGTCTCATTGTCCGGAGATTCTTGCTCCCAAATAGTCTCATTGTCCGGAGATTCTTACCCCCAAACCGTCTCATTGTCCGGAGATTCATGCTCTCAAACAGGCTCATTGTCCGGAGATTCTTGCTCCCCAACAGTCTCATTGTCCGGAGATTCTTGCTCCCAAACAGTTTCATTGTCCGGAGATTCTTTCCCCCAAATAGTCTCATTGTCCGGAAATTCTTGCTCCCAAACAGTCTCATTGTCCGAAGAATTCTTGCTCCCCAAAGGTCTCATTGTCCGGAGATTCTTGCTCCCAAACAGTCTCATTGTCCGGAGATCCTTGCTCCCAAACAGTCTCATTGAACGGAGATTCTTGCTCCCCAAGAGTCTCATTGTCCGGAGATTCTTGCTCCCAAACAGTCTCATTGTCCGGAGATTCTTGCTCCCAAACAGTCTCATTGTCCGGAGATTCTTGCTCCCCAAGAGTCTCATTGTCCGGAGATTCTTGCTCCCCAAGAGTCTCAATGTCCGGAGATTCTTGCTCCCAAACAGTCTCATTGTCCGGGGATTCTTTCCCAAACAGTCTCATTGACGGAGATTCTTGCTCCCAAACAGGCTCATTGTCCGGGGATTCTTGCTCCCAAACAGTCTCATTGTCCGGAGATTCTTGCTCCCATACAGTCTCATTGTCCGGAGATTCTTGCTCCCAAAAAGTCTCATGGTCCGGAGATTCTTGCTCCCAAAAAGTCTCATTGTCCGGAGATTCTTGCTCCCAAACAGTCTCATTGTCCGGAGATTCTTGCTCCCAAACAGTCTCATTGACTGTAGAGACTTGCTCCCCAACAGTCTCATTGTCCGGAGATTCTTGCTCCCAAACAGTCTCATTGTCCGGATATTCTTGCTCCCAAACAGTCTCATTGTTCTGAGATTCTTGCTCTCAAACAGGCTCATTGTCCGGAGATTCTTGCTCCCAAACAGTCTTATTGTCCGGAGATTCTTGCTCCCAAACAGTCTCATTGTCCGGATATTCTTGCTCCCAAACAGTCTCATTGTCCGGAGATTCTTGCTCTCAAACAGGCTCATTGTCCGGAGATTCTTGCTCCCAAACAGTCTCATTGTCCGGAGATTCTTGCTCCCCTACAGTCTCATTGTCCGGAGATTCTTGCTCCCAAAAAGTTTCATTGTCCGGAGATTCTTGCTCCCAAAAAGTCTCATTGTCCGGAGATTCTTGCTCCCCAAGAGTCTCATTGTCCGGATATTCTTGCTCCCCAAGAGTCTCATTGTCCGGAGATTCTTGCTCCCCAAGAGTCTCATTGTCCGGAGATTCTTGCTCCCAAACAGTCTCATTGACGGAGATTCTTGCTCCCAAACAGGCTCATTGTCCGGAGATTCTTGCTCCCAAACAGTCTCATTGTCCGGAGATTCTTGCTCCCATACAGTCTCATTGTCCGGAGATTCTTGCTCCCAAAAAGTCTCATTGTCCGGAGATTCTTGCTCCCAAAGTCTCATTGTCCGGAGATTCTTGCTCCCAAAAAGTCTCATTGTCCGGAGATTCTTGCTCCCAAACAGTCTCATTGACCGGAGAGACTTGCTCCCCAACAGTCTCATTGTCCGGAGATTCTTGCTCCCAAACAGTCTCATTGTCCGGAGATTCTTGCTCCCAAACAGTCTCATTGTCCAGAGATTCTTGCTCCCAAACAGTCTCATTGACCGGAGAGACTTGCTCCCCAACAGTTTCATTGTCCGGAGATTCTTGCTCCCAAAACAGTCACATTGTCCGGAGATTCTTGCTCCCAAACAGTCTCATTGACCGGAGAGACTTGCCCCCCAACAGTCTTATTGACCGGAGAGACTTGCTTCCCAACAGTCGCATTGACCGTAAAGTCTTTTTTCCCAACAGTCTCAGTGATTGGAGAGTCCCGTCGAGAAGGGGTGTCCTCTATGGGTCTCGACGGACGAGTAGGGTCGCGAGTCGCGGTCAGGTCCGCGACCCGCGACCTGAAACCGAAAACTCCTGGCAATCAATGCCGAAGTCCGATATGTTAGATGTTAGGTGTTAGTCACATATGATTACAGTCGCTGTTTAGATCTTAGGCAAAGCATTTAGATGCAATGCCGATGGTGAAAACCAAAGTACCCGTTGTAGTCGTTAAATCCTTTTCTTCCCCCCTCAGTTTACTAGCAACGCTATTGAGCGGTGCTGGTTTAGGGCCAGGAGCGCCAGTGTTGTTGTTGTTCGTTTGTCGTAGTCGACGATGACCACTCTCATCATTGACCGGAGAGTTTATTTTCCAATATATGTATTTTTTCTGAAGGACTTTCTCTTTCACTGTCTTATGGGCGCAACGTCTTTAATCTTTGTACAAATTATGACATATAGATCACAGGTATCTGGAATCTCATTATAGGAGAGTTTGCCGACAGAGGTCGCTTCTTTAGATTTAAATAGAATCAGTTAAAAGGAGGGATAAATAATTTAGTTAAAGGAATCTAAAAAATAATGACAGAAAAGTTACCTTGAGAATTCGTTCGACCTCTTTCGGAGGAAATTTCATTTTCTTTTAAAGTGCATAAGTTTTATTTTATCCGTGTCCAAGACCTTCATTTTCCCATACATTCCATGATTTTTTTTGGTGCTTAAGTCTATGACCTTTATTTTTTCCTGCAGCTCATGACCTTTATTTTGTGTTTCAGTCCATGACCTTCATTTCATTCCACAGTCCATGACCTTTATCTTCTCCTTCAGTCCATGACCTTATTTTCAAAATTTATATTACGTTTGCTTGTAGCCCACCTTTATGTTGTGTTTCAGTCCATGACCTTGACTTTTTCCTTCAGCCCACAACTTCTATTGTTTACTCCAGTTCATGACTTTTTTTTTCTCCAAATATACTTTGAACTTTACTTTGTACTACAATCAATGACCTTAATTTTATCTAACGCTGCAATATAGTCCTGTATCACTACTTTTCGTTTGAAAACGAATACTCGGTTTCGTTTAAAAGTAATGTGTTTTTCTTAATACAACCGTGACCCCTCATTTCCACGTACACATGTCATGTCAGTGCGAGACACTGCCTCGATTTCATCTCTGACTTCCATGTTTACATGCGAGTGTTGTCTTCCGCTGGAACATTTCTCCTCTTTTAATGATCAAATCGCTTACAGGTGGTCGTTTAATCATGTGTTTACCTGTTGTGTAATGACCCGGGTGCCTTGAACCTTTAGCTGGTTTTGCCTGTCTGGAGCCCCCCACCCCCCTTAAACCTTTTTTTCCTTTAACCAGTGTTGTCTGTATTGAGTCATCTAGTAATAGATTTGTTGTCCTCAAACCATTTCTTAAAACGAAATTTTGTTGGTGTCATGAACTTTAATTATAAAAGAGTTTAAGAGGGTGAATTCACTAAATAGTACAAAATGCTTATAATTAGGGGTGTACCGGATTTCAGCTCCGGGAAATCCGGAATCCGGTCATTTTTTATAAATCCCGCTCCAGCATTGGCTCCAGTCGAATTTTACTTCATAAATCCGGACAAATCGTGACGGAGCCGCATTTCAGAAATTTGAATCCGGTACAGGCCTACTTATAAAAATACTCTTAAATATTATCAAGACATGTTATTGGAATAAAAGTTCTTACAATCCGCTATAGATTGGGTAATTTTTTTTCGTTTTCCTGTAACGATTCCAGAAATTCCAACCGGATATACATATTGCTGATTGGAAAATTTAGTTCAGCAGTCTCAGTCTCAAATTGCTAAGTATTTGGCCTCGAGGTTAATTCGTCTGGAAGCGTACAGCAAACCATCCCACGAGCTCTACCTGAGTGAGACAAGAATAGCCCTCGGCTGATCGTATACACTTCTGTGAAATGAAAATAATTTACAAGACATGTCATCAAAGTTCAAAGACAGGGGGGAACGCTAGCATTGCACATGACTAATGAGTGTCTGTTAACTTGAGAGGGGAAAAAAGTTGCTTGTACGACATTTTCGGCATTAACGTGATCATTAAAATCATGGATAATTCCAAGTTTTATTTTTAAACGTTAAAATGTGTTGCTTGCATTGCTTTTTAAAGTACTATACCACAAGAGTAACATGCTAAAACATTATAGTAAATTATCATTAAGACGACTTTTATATGATATTTAGATGTTAATATATTATATTTCATTCCAAAGCATAAACATAGAGGAAAAATAGAAATATAAGACCCGAGATTAAAATATGCATCAATATCAATAATGTCAGCAGTTATTTACTCTTTAGTTTTATTTGGATCTGAAAAGTGTTAAACGTGAGCATAGTAAATATATGAGAATATGGCACGGCAGGAAAATAAGCAGGACAAGTGCAACACTTTGGAGCATCTAATTAATACGTTTAAACCTATTCTATTACCAAGTCATTAAACAACTCCAGAAGATATAGGCCAGCGGGCAGAAGTTCAGGTCACAGAAACAGACTATGACGTATCATGTTCGAGCGCGCCTTCAGGTCCATTCCACATGCTAAAGCTGCGAATACCTAACAGCCTGTTTACTCACAGTATAGCAAATACACACAAATGATAACACATTTGAAAAAAATATAAAAAATAAATAAAATAAAGTTAAAAAATACAACAGTGTATGGAGTCTACCTGGCATCCATTAAGTCGGTAGCCGTACACCATAACACAGAGCAACTGAATTTCTACGGCGAAATTGACATTCTAAATTTCCTCTGCTATCCGATTGTTACGCTGTTCACGATAGGCCACCAGTGACACGGTGGGACGAGTCGCATTCGCCACACAATACCAATCATAGCCTTGGGGACACTTGCCAACAGACATGCATGGTCGTGCGGTCTTATCAGAACGTTGTGACGCAAGAATCTTCGAAAATAGGAGGAACGTCTGTGATATTTAAAATAAATAATATCAAAAATCAACAAAAACAAACACACATAGAGAAACAACAACGACCATCTTGTCTTAAACCTTCAACAATTAGAAATCTTGTGGACAAAGGCAGACATTACAAGGAGTGACGTATAGGATGGATGGAAAAAGGAAGATATAGATATCTAATAGGGCTGCGGAAATTAACGATTAAAATAAATTGATTAATCTTTAAAAAATTTAATCGATTAAAATTTATTTGATCGATTAAAATTCAATGAAAATTTAAGAAAATATTCCTTTTTTTCCAATTTATAAATAATGTATAATTTTTTTACGTACATAATTTTCCCTCGTATTATTATTATTTATTTAGAAGTGCATACGTAAGCAAAAGGTTTTTCATCCTTATTTCTTGCATAGCAGAACGAATTTGCTGTGTGACGTCACAAAATTTGGGAGCAACGGAATTACCGCGACTTAATTTTCGCTAAATAATGAATCGGGACACTTAACGCGATCTATATAAGCGCTATAAAATATAATTAATCGAAATTAATCGATTAATCGATAAAATGTTCCCGATTAATCGAACAAACTTGTTTTAATCAGTACCAGCCGTATTATTTAAATATATAGTTAGACCCGATTGACGGAGAGACGTATGGATGTATAGATAGGTAGGCAAGCAAGACAAGAAAATGTACTGACTCTAATCCCACAAGAAATGTTTCAATGTGTTTTAAGGTATAAACATACCTATGTACTCGCATGTTTATCAAAAATCAAAACTAAACAAATAACATGGTATCTTTTTTTTCTAAAATGTTGCGGACATTCTTTAAATTTTAAATAGTACCGTCTTTATGTGAAGATAATCTCTTCACAGGGCAGGTTCAAAAGAGAGTTAACTGCTACAAATCATCGAAAAGGATTTTTTTGTGTGTAAAAGGTGTAAAATTGCTTCCCTTGCACATCTTTTTCACACGTGAGTCATTTCGTTTGCCGTGTAGAGCTTAACACATCTGTCAATATCTTTATAAAAAGCAGCAAATCGAATGCAACAAAATAAGTTGTTCATTTTTTCACACATTCCGAAAGTCTCTGGCAGGTTTGGGTTTTAATTGGTTGATTATATTATATTAGGATCGGTCAAGTAACTCTTTGACGAAAGCATTGTTTGAAATAGTGCGCTCAAATAAAGAAAGGTACGAGGTAAACTTCTGTGTGATGCACGCTATTTAGATAAATAAATCGTTATCTATGTGCTTTCAAACATTATTACATTTCAATAACTGAACAGAATAAGAGGTTACATTGGAGCTTTTGCGTACAATCCATGGTTCTTTTATATCATTGTGAACCATCTTAAGTTACAAAATTTAGTTGGGATAATCTAGATTTTGTGATTTATTACAAACACGCACTTGCAGCCGCCTAACTACATGTAGTTGGTAGTACCCATCTCGGGTGACTCAGGAGACGCCAGGCCCGGGAACAAACCCTTGCTTCACACACGGAGTTCGACGCGTGACCATCGAGATACGACAGTCCAGTGCGCTGCCACACTCGACCACCGCGTCCCTAAAAGGTCTAAAATAATTGGTAACTATTTAGAAAAGTAAGTCAGTTTCTACTTTGCGTCTTTAAAATGACACTATTAACGGTTCTACTTTTACTCGTCAATGCCAAAAATTTAACTTTGGCTTACTATGTTATTTTTAAAAAATCGTCAGCCTTTTTTAAAAGGTTGAGTTTGATATTATTGATTATATCATATCTTCCATATATTAATCAAAATTCTTTATAATTAACACAATTGTTTTGAAAAGTACTTATATTTATTTGTGAGCTTTACAACTATGTTCCTTTCAAAAGTATGAACTACATAAGAATGCTGCTATACAAATAAAACTTCCACGTGAATTATGACTTGTTTAAATTAATGATCGTTCCTATCAAATACAAAATTATCCGGAAACATGTCAGTTAGTCCGTCAAACTCTAACATCAGTAAATCAGAGACAAGCCCTATATCTGAGCTTTATGAGGTTCTTCAAATACCGGATGGACGTTCCATTTGTTCAGCCAGAGTAGGTTATTGATGATCCCCCGCTTAGCGGCGGTCCTAACCATGGAGACTCGTGTGCTTTGCCGGGGTGGCTCCAAAAGTGGTAGCGGGTCGTAGTAGGGAATTCCCACCCCCTCCTTGTGAGGTCAATTTAGTGGAAGGCATTTTCGACAGTTCGTCCTGGATGCCCATGTGGCCGCTTCAGACGCGACCGCTTCCGGTGGGGTTTCTCAGCTGTTACGTCCTTTTGGGGGGACCAGATGGCTGAGGGGGTCTTCCGGGAAGACCCATAAAGTGCACTAGGCTCGGGTCTTCTGATTCTCTTCCACATGTAGGTTCGTTTGTTACATTAGTTACTGACATATACAATGACATTATAAATAAGAGTTTTAAAAAGGATGGGGAGGAAGGTGATACATGTTTTAAAGGTCATACATCTAAGAGATATTATTCTGAATGGGATTTTTCTTATAAAGAGCACAAATTAAATACGTGTGTTGTGAAATAACTTGAAATTCAAGCGCTTACAATGTTTGTATATCTAAATCGACAACAAAATACTTTTTTAAAAAAATAAATAAAAATTCGTCAACAATCAAACCTGTTGACTGTGTATGATTATATGAATTTTTCAAAGTGGTAATTATAACGAATTATCTTTTCTTAAGTCGCGCTAATCCATCCACGCAAGTGATCCCGACGTCTTGAGGAGGTCGATTACAAACTCTTTTGTGGCCATTAATGTTTACATTATGGAGACTTAAAATCAACTATCAAATAACAATATAATATACACCATGTAGTGCTGCATTCTGAATAGTTCATTTATATTAAATTTGGATACAGAAGCTTGGATACATAAGCGCATACAGTTTTTGGATGGATGGTGCCAATGTTGAATTTAAAAAAAAAGAAATTGTTAGTGAGCAACTAATGAATTTAGGTAGAAAGAAAGCGTATGCTTTTATCTTATATACGTCACAACGATATCCCCTCTTTTTTTTTGGTGGTCGTAGGGGATTTTAATGTTTCCATTAGAACAGGGGTGGGCAAACATTTTATGGAGAGGGCCGCATTGAAAACTTTATTGTTTTAGGCGGGCCGCATTTATATTTTGTCTACTTCAATTACAATTGACAACGTCTAAATATAAATAAATGATAATAACCATATACTTGTCATTTTATTTCAAACTCACATTCTATTACACATGTACATTACATTTTAAAATACGAACGGAAACGGTTTCTAATTTGATAATAAGATTTTCTTATTCATTATTATTTCAACATAAGTTTATTGTTACCTGTCAAAACAACTATGAAGAAGTGGGAACATTATTTACATATAAGCTGACCATAGCGTACAATTATATGTAATGAGAGGAATGTAACTGTTAACAATTTTGGATAATGTTCTTGAACTGTCGAACCAGTTTACTGGTTGTGATTCGCATGACTGCATTCAAATTGCAGTCAGTCAACATCGATGTGTTCTAAGACTTGTTTATTTTCATGCAAGAAAAAGCTTTCTCACAGATGTATGTGGAGACAAATAGTGACACAAGTTTGGCAGCTAAGTTTTTAAGTGTGGAAATGCTGCTGGTAAACATCCATAAAACTCCAGCAGAAGAACTGACTTGAACTTCTCCTTCAGGTCATAATCTGCTTGTAAATCAAGTAGCTCTAACTGTATATCCTCTTGGGCTTAGTCAGCTTCTGCACTAAATGGCGAACTGAGGATATTGAAGAGTGTTTCCAGGTTCTTGGAGTCTTGGAACCTCATTTCAAATTCCACAGCCAAGACATCCAACTGAGCCTTGCACTTGTCAGCCTTTTCACCAGAAACGGTTTTCTGTTTCAGCAAAGGGAAATGGCAAAACCTGTTTTCACCTGCTTGACTTGAGAACAGGGAGAGCTTTAAATGATTTAACATGCACATATATTTCATGTTCAAACAAGCTATTGCCCTAAAGTTGTACATTCAGTTCATTCAATTTTTCAATAATGTCAATAGCAAACATGAAGTCTGACTTCCACTCTTCATTAACATTTTTAGTAACAAAGTCATAAACAAAAACCTTGAGCTCCAGGATCATAACTATTTATTCCTTGAGATCCCACACTAGCCTCAATATCTTGCCCAGGCTCAGTCAGCGGACATTGCTGTGGTAGATAATATCAAGCAGTGCCCTAAACTGCATGTGGTTAAGTGCCCTGGCTCTGATGAGGTTTATCACACTGACAACTGGGTCAATAGCATGGGGGCCTTCCATAAAGTACGTCACGCTCCGAGGGGGGGAGGGGGTCTAAGAAAGTGTGACACTTTGTGACAGGGGGTCGGGGGCGGGGGGGGGGTCAGGCCATGTGTGATGTCACACATTTATTTTTTAAATTATTTTTTTTCTAATTTATTTATATTTTTAGTAGAATTTAAATAGCTTTAAAAGTAATTTTAATTTTTTTTAATTTAAATTATAATTAGTTTTATGTCAAAATAGCATGAAATGCGTATCTCCTGAATGTGTTCTTCATAAATCTGAATTGGATGCAGCAGGACTAATATTACAAATATAAGGATCAGGTATGGTTTGACAATCATGTTCGAACCAGCCAATACTTCACTCAAATTGTTAAATATCAGGACATGAAATGTTGCGACAAAGCACGAAGCTCATATTTCAACATTTTACCTTCAAGATTCTTCCCCTCCTCCAATCCCAATCAACCAAATAGTTGATGGACTCAAAGCTTCAGAAAGATGCAGATTCTCATAAATGTCCTTCCTTGATTGTAACACAAACTCTCAAATTTGATGACATTATGCCAAGATCAACAGGAGTTTTCAAAGTACAACCATATGATTACCAGCTTATTTGATCTACTTTGCAAAGTAGGTCACTTATATTTAGCCTCACAAACAATTTTGAAGAAACATACAGGACAACACAGAGCTCGGGCTAAGGAGAATGTGCCCACCCAAACTGTTCCAGAATCAACTCAGATAAAAAGCATCCGTCCTTTGAGAATCACTTCTAGAAGGCAAAGAGAACCTATGTCAGTTATTGCCAGAAGAGAAAATGCACATACAGGGGCGGTTGAGTGGCTAGATGAGGACGAGTTGATCTGTCTGCAATTATCCTACCAGGAAACGATGATGGTGAAAGAATGATGTCAGACGTAACTATGGATGAAAACTTCATTTCACCGTTGTAAGATGATGTCCAGTGAATATTTTTGAATGAAACATAATTCATAGGACCATAATAAACAGATTCAATATAGCACAAGAATTGGTCACATAATTTGTCAATCTAGTCTTCTTTTTTTTAAAGTCAAATTGTTTTGTTTTCTTTGTATTATTTAATCTCTGGGTGAGGTCAAGTTTCGCTAATCTATTTATTATCCTGTGTCAATAGGTTGCATAATCTGAAGATTATCTAAAACTTAACCTCACTCATTGTAAATGAAAAGTTAGCAGAGAAATTATGTGTATTATACAATTGTCAAGTGTAATTTTTTAAATTTTTCTTTTCAAATTTCATCTAGGTTGAGTTACTATTTCATTGAATAACTGTGACAACTGTTGCCAATTAACTATTCTACTATTAAAGTCATTTTAATAATATGATCGTTCTTTTAAGTGGGAGTGTACGGGATTTCGGCTCCAGCTCCAGCAAATCAGGAATCCGGCTATTTAAAAAAGAAATCCGGCTATTTAAAAAAGAAATCCGGCTCTGGCTTCGACTCCGGCAGGTTTCACTTTAAAAATCCGACTGGCCGGTAGATTCCTAATTTATGTATATATTCATAATGGCTCCGGCAAATCAGGTATCCGGCCATTTTAAGAAATCTGATTTCGGCGCCAGCCGGATTTCACTTCATAAATCCGGCCAAATTCAGCTCCGGCCGGATTTCAAAATTTTGAATCTGTTACATCCCTACTTTTAATTGGAAAGTTTATATTTTAATACAGTTTAATGGTGAAGTGTAATTTAAGTATTAAATTAAATATTTTAATTAGGTGTTAATTTTTTAAAAAAATCGAAAGTGTGACGTACTTTAGGGGGGTGGGGGTCCAGAGATTTGTGACAGTTTGTGACAGGGGGAGGGGGGTCAAAAATGGTCAAAAATAGCGTGACGTACTTTATGGACGGCCCCATGCTTGATATTCAACGCAGCTCTACAAAGACTTTCCTAATGGATGATACAGTGGAGAGGTAAGAGTGTTTTGTAAGGATGTTATTCTTTAATTTAATTTTTGTATCAACTTCACAAGACCTACGTCTTTTCCAGTCAAATCACGCGCTCCATCTGTTGTTACACTTGCTATCTTGTTCCACACCAACCTTTTAACACAGTTCTTAACAGCTCTGAATAAATCCTGGCCTGGAGTTGTGTCTTTGGGTGGCTCAACACTAAGTAATTCTTTAGTAAGCTCCAAGCGACTTTTTATTCCCCGTATAAATACCAACACTTGCGCTATGTCCTGTATATCGGTACTTTTGTCCAAGGCAAGAGAGTACCACAAAAAGTCTTTGCTTGCAACTCAAAGTTGGTGCATAAAATTTTCGATATTTTTTTTCAACACGCCTGACTAGAGTTCTCCTTGATAAAGAAATGCTGTCAAATTTTGTTTTCACTTCTGGAAACATAATGCTCGCTGCATCTGACAAGCATTCTTTTGATGAACTTGCTGCCAGAAAAAAACTACTTGTTCCGTTTTACAATCTTATGGGACGTTATCAAACTGGCTTCGGTTGCAGCATCTTGTATTAAAGACTGTTTGGTGAAAACATTTTGCAGCTTCCTTAAATTGTTAACCAACTCCTGACAGTTCCTTTTTCTATCTTCGTTCGTTAAATTGTGCCAGATATCGAACTATTTTGTTTGGTGATGTCTTTTTAAGTTGCACTCCTTAAAGGCACTCACACACTTTTTTTTGGCAGCAATCATCGTTAAATCAACGTCTATTCACTTTGAATTACAATTTCTACAAAACCGCAAATATGTAAATAGTAAAAAAATC
Organism: Ampullaceana balthica; assembly: GCA_944989445.1. NCBI lineage: Eukaryota > Metazoa > Mollusca > Gastropoda > Lymnaeidae > Ampullaceana > Ampullaceana balthica. Next base: position 346,299 of record CALYLW010000680.1, on the reverse strand, counting down.
CACTTCTGGTTGAGCTGAAATGCAGTTTTTCATAAAGATGTTAACAATAATAAATACTGATCATTAATCAATTATTGAGCACCAAAAAAAAACGATTTAATATCCCTAGATTCGAATCAAATACTCAGATTAAACTTTAAAAAATATAGCCGTAGTTTGCCCACCCCTGCATTAAAACATTATCGAGCTTGGTAGACCCTGGCGGGGCCCATCCCTCTCCAGGTCAGGGGAGGACTTTCTTAGCGTTAGTCATTCATCAGCATTTTTATTGTGGCTTTAACGTTGGCTCGATCACACGCCCCTCAGCTTGTGAGGCGAGCGCACTTTTGACTTCGCTATCCAGCCGTCCTGTTTTTTACGTCATATAAATCACTTTTCACGTACTTCATTATGAAACACCCATCATATACGTCAGACACACCCTTATGTTATGAAACTGGTAAGACCTGTTCATAAGTACACATTTTGATCAAAATTTGATAAATAAACATAGAAACTTGCGTCACTGACTATTATTTGGTGAACTCATAATTACTTTTTAGCTATGTATAAAAGATTTGAAAAGTTGTGACAAGACCAAGTTTTGATCAAAAGTTTGTACGTGTTTATAGGCCATCACGACACACTTTGTACACATAAATTGGTACGGTGCAGCGCGTGACATACATACACTAAAAACTAAATAAACTAATAAATAACTTGCGAAACACGGTGAGGCCTTAGACACACCGTTATAACGTGTCCTCTATCACAGTGCTTCTCAAACTTTTTAGTATAGCGGAGCTTCAGGAATTTTATCGCTTGCACCAGGGACCGATGCCCTATTTTCCCTGCACTGATGATTTTTCTGCCCTTTTTTTAAAATCCTTTATATTAACTCGTGGTGTCTGCGGCCGACCGACCGACCTTGCTTGCTTGCTTGCTTGCTTGTCGCCAAAACTTTTGATCGATTTTTAACCCACTTGCTCGCAAGATAGCGAGCTGAAATTTTGCAGGCAGTTTCGTACCGATGATAAAAACAATGTATCAAAATTTCAGATCGATCGCATGTACCGTAATTAAATTATTGATTTTTGTATCATGCTATTTTTTGAGATAGAGCGTCGCGGTGCGTATTATATTGAACAACCTTTCTGTCGCGCAATAAGGTGCGTATTTTATTGACAGCTCTTTTTATAAACATATTCCTGATCGGTGCGCATTATATTAAACATGTTTTACGACACAACTGCAATTTTGTATTTCTGGATGGTCTGGCGCTGCGTATTATAATGAACATTCTTTTAATTACTTCTCGTACATAAAGGATTTATAGTCAAAAACTTGGTTTTTTACGGGTTTTTCTTATTAAATTATAACTTCTGCGGATCGGCACTAGTTCGCGGACCACCACTTTGAGAAGCACTGCTCTATCACGCAATCAACAGATGCGTTCATTAATAATGAAGACCAGATGCACGCAGAGACAAAGTTTAAACGTTGGTCTACTTTCTGCGTCCACTTCTTGCGCCATAATAAGATTTTAAAAAAATAATTGATCTCAACTAACGACTGCATCAATATTTCTTCGTGTTTGCTGATCTCTGCTTTGACGACAGAACTTGAAACTCCTGCTTTTTTGTTGTCTTACCTCCCTTGCAATGGAAGTTTTTTTATTTTTTAAATGAGATAACTATAACATGTAGAACTTTGAGTTTCTGAGATGTTGATTCTATTGCCCTATATCCGGGGCTGGAAATACAGTGCACCAAGTCTTTGGCTAAAGCGCATCCGTACCACGAAAATAATGTTTTAAAATTATTATTTTTTTAAAAAATGAGAGAAAGAAATTACGCTTGAAGGAAAGAAAGAATTAATTTTTCTCTATGAATAATAATATACAATTTTAATTCTTTATAACAATTATGTATTAATTTTACCTAATGCCTTGTCAATATTAATTATTTAATTTGATAGATTTTTGCTCTTGTACACCAACGCACATATCAATATACATAAAACCCGTTGTCTGTATGTATGTAGGGATGTAATTATAATGTTTTTAGGTGGCGCTGCGATCGATTTTGTTTTATTCTCTTGATGGGGTTTTTTAGGGCTCACACATTAAATTCCTTTTAGACTTTATTATAAAAGTTTGAGCTTATATTTTATTACAAGTCGTGCATCGGAAGGCGCGCAAAAGGTGTGCAAAATAATTATAAATTAAAGACGCGCTGTAAAAAAAATAAAATAAAATTATATGACGTCATTGTTTTAGCTTATATTTTAATTTTTGAAAAGGGAACGATGTAAAAATAGGATTTGAGGATTTATAATTATGAAATACTTTGCGTACATTTCAGCAAGTTTAATATTTCGTATTTATCAAACAAGGATAAGTTAATTATGTTGTCAATTCCCGTTGTCTGTATGGATGTAGTGATGTTAGGTGGCGGGCACTGCGATCGATTTTCTTATACGGGTTTTGTGATTTTGATTATGAAGTACTTATTGAATAGAAATTCTTTAACAATAGTTTCAACTCTTACAATCCATGATGTAGCCGACAGATATCATCATGGTGTTAAGTTGAAATCTTTCATAATCTTGACATACGTAAAGAAACATTCAATTAGCAATAATTAATTTCCAATCTCAATGTAAACACTCAATCAAAAAGATTTTGTTTGTTTGTTTGTTTGTTTGTGAAGCGCCTATAGAATTACTTAAACTGGCATATTCCAAGGTCTATAGGTTTTCACTTGCTTGCCAGAGTTAACAAAGGTGAGAGTTACACTTAACACAACATTTAAATATAGTACATGACGGCATAGGGGCGAGGTTCAAATTCAACAGGAAATTGTGCAATACGACAGAAGCAGTGCTGGACGGTAACCGGGCCAGATCACGACAATCCTGACGAATGTCCACATGTCTGATTGACTGAAACGGTTGATTGTATGACCTAAATATCATGCAGTCTGTATATTTAAAGGTAATATGTCGAATAAAACCAGGTTATCAAGCGGTCGGAATAGGGTGTGTGTGGGTGTGGTATGGGGCTTGGGGCCGTCCATAAAGTACGTCACGCCCCAAAGGGGGAGGGGGTTTAAGAAAGTGTGACAGTTCGTGACATGGGGTAGGGGGGGGGGATAAAAATGGTCAAAAATAATGTGACGTACTTTATGGACGTCTTCCTTGTAGACAAACATTGACACTCGAAATCGTTCAATGAAAGGAGTCTATCACGATAACAAAAGACGATCTTCAAAGACATAAACTGAAGGAAATCTGGGATGATAACTGAAGACTATCAATGGCATCTCCTGAAACAAATGTTGAATGGTAAGTGAAGACTATCAATGGCATCTCCTGAAAGAAATGTTGAATGGTAAGTGAAGACTATCAATGGCATCTCCTGAAACAAATGTTGAATGGTAAGTGAAGACTATCAATGGCATCTCCTGAAAGAAATGTTGAATGGTAAGTGAAGACTATCAATGGCATCTCCTGAAAGAAATGTTGAATGGTAAGTGAAGACTATCAATGGCATCTCCTGAAACAAATGTTGAATGGTAAGTGAAGACTATCAATGGCATCTCCTGAAACAAATGTTGAATGGTAAGTGAAGACTATCAATGGCATCTCCTGAAACAAATGTTGAATGGTAAGTGAAGACTATCAATGGCATCTCCTGAAACAAATGTTGAATGGTAAGTGAAGACTATCAATGGCATCTCCTGAAACAAATGTTGAATGGTAAGTGAAGACTATCAATGGCATCTCCTGAAACAAATGTTGAATGGTAAGTGAAGACTATCAATGGCATCTCCTGAAAGAAATGTTGAATGGTAAGTGAAGACTATCAATGGCATCTCCTGAAACAAATGTTGAATGGTAAGTGAAGACTATCAATGGCATCTCCTGAAACAAATGTTGAATGGTAAGTGAAGACTATCAATGGCATCTCCTGAAACAAATGTTGAATGGTAAGTGAAGACTATCAATGGCATCTCCTGAAAGAAATGTTGAATGGTAAGTGAAGACTATCAATGGCATCTCCTGAAACAAATGTTGAATGGTAAGTGAAGACTATCAATGGCATCTCCTGAAACAAATGTTGAATGGTAAGTGAAGACTATCAATGGCATCTCCTGAAAGAAATGTTGAATGGTAAGTGAAGACTATCAATGGCATCTCCTGAAAGAAATGTTGAATGGTAAGTGAAGACTATCAATAGCATCTCCTGAAACAAATGTTGAATGGTAAGTGAAGACTATCAATGGCATCTCCTGAAACAAATGTTGAATGGTAAGTGAAGACTATCAATGGCATCTCCTGAAAGAAATGTTGAATGGTAAGTGAAGACTATCAATGGCATCTCCTGAAAGAAATGTTGAATGGTAAGTGCAGACTATCAATGGCATCTCCTGAAACAAATGTTGAATGGTAAGTGAAGACTATTGAGGACATCGGCAGAAGGATATTTATGAGTTATAAAGGAGGCTGTTAAAGACTAAAGACATTACTATTGTAATTGCGGGAACTACATTTAACACAACCAGAGCTGGTCGTTTAATACAAACTATGCCGAGCAATAAGGGCGATCTAACGGCGATCTGTTTGATACAGCCTGACCTGGTCAATGACTACAAACTATGCTGAGAAACTAGGCCAACTAACTGCCATCTGATGATATTTACACATAAATAGATGTAAAAACCAAGTTTTTGACTAAAATCCCTTATATATGAGACATAACTAAAAGTAGTGATTATGTTTAAACGCGACATTTACAGACTAAAACAGAATTATCTCCCCTGGTTTTAAAACCGGGCGCAGGGACGGTAGGGGGTGTGAACATCGACGGTCGGCGTCAACGCGTGAACTGAACTGGCACGTGAAAGAATTATAAACAAATAGCCGGTTCGGATGTCCGATTAAACTTACAAAGCAAGTTAATATAAGGGATTTTAAAATGACATGCGGTCACATTAATTCATGGGGTCGAAACGGCCACATTGTTAAATTGAGCCGTTTTTTTAGAAGTGACCGTGTAATTGCAGTGTGTCGGGTTTTTAAGACGTGACGTTACGTTATAGTTGGCCATATTTTACGAATGTGTTTTATGTGGTCTCAAATAAACTATATTGACACAAATGATTAGAGAGTCAAGAATAAATAAAAATTTTTTTCTCAAATGATAGGATTGTCACAAACAAATCATTTTTGTCAAAAAGGACTTCCTTCAAATGGCCACGATATAAAAAAGTGGGCGTGTTTTCACAATGTCCAAAATGTCACAAATGGCAGTGTTGTCAAAAAAGACCGAAATACACATAACGCCAGCTGTAAAAATGACCATGTCACAAATAACCATGTTGATCAATAACTGTCATATTGTCACAAATGGTTACGTTGTCACACTGTAACGCTTCATTAGCCGGTGAAATACGCCTAATTGCGTACCTTGACCTAATGGTACCTTAAGCACTAGCACCACTTTACTTCCACCTTACTCGCACGTATTATTGAAATAGTATTGTACAAACAAACAGACTTTTAATTTCATAAAGGCTTCACAAAATGTTTTTAAAAATGAACCAAATAAGAATAGTAAAAAATGAACGATGACAACATGAATGAGTACAAGTGAGTGAGTTGAGCAGATCCTGGCTGTATTGGATTACAATTGTAGCTGCGGCTGTTTCTAATACTACGGATAAGCAAAATTAGTTGTTTAGTCTCAGTAATCAAGTACTTAATACAAATCACATCATTAGACATTAATATTAGTTTGAACGCTGCAACAAGCTTGTACAAATTTATCCTAAAGCCAAAAGGGTTAATTTTTTTTTCCAGACGATTACGCATTTTTGTTGTTGAGTTTTTAACTCTTACTCAAGAGGTTCCAATATTGCAACTCCAGATCGTTGAACTATTTACCTTGAAAATACACCCGGGGCACGTGGTTACGACTCAATATCCCATGATGATCGAACGATCGGTTATCGATCCCAGATCAAGAACTCGCCCTTCTTGCAAGCACTACCTTATAGCTCATTCACCTGTTTGGCGGCTCCACCTACGCCCCCGCCCCCCACCCCCACTCCCCCACCCCGCCGATACACGTGGCTTTCCGAGTCTGACCGTTGCTAGACTCGTGTGGACGCTACTGTGGCGGTGTTGTCAACCGTTTCTAATTGAGTAACCCTGACGCACCTGAGCGCGGCACGGCAAGGGGCACCACCGCTGGCTGTCATCTGGGCCTGGTGATAACGAGCCGTATCTAATGTTTTAGGGCCCTGGTGTCAGAAACTTTCTGACTCTAAATATGTGTCGATCTACACGTGTCTATTTCGTTTGACTATCTATGCCCAACGAAGAGTTGCAGCAATAACAAGGTATTTCTTTTTTTTATTTTTAAAAGAGATTTATTAAACCACGTCAAATCATATTATATTCAATGAAACAGGTGTACCTTATAACGCACCCATTATTAAAAAAAACCATTTAAATAAGAAAAACCTATTAAGACATAAAATAATTTTTTTAAAAACTTTTTAAAAATTGATACAAAAATAATGATAATAATAATACTAATTGTGTTTTTTTTATACAAGAATGTAGACTCTATATTATTTGACAAACTCAAACTTAACATGCGTGGCCCAAGTACTATCCTCAATATGTTTTAATATATATTTTCTTCCTTATTATTTTCTTTCTTTATATAATGTTTTCCGAAACGTTAGAACATGAAGTCACGTGGTCATAATCATGTTTATTTACCCTAGCCTCCGTCTCCTGTCCAATTATTTATCGTGTATTTTTACTTAGCAAAACGGCATTCCTTCATGTACATGGACAGTCGTCAACAGAAGTCGGAACACATGACACAGAGGCCAAATAGCAACGGCAAAATAATAAAAAACAGACATTGTAATTTTTATAGTTTTATTCACAGTCATAATTTTTTTTAAACAAAATAATTTTTATAAATTTAAATTTTTTTACAATTCTTTTTTTAAAAGTAATTAATGAAAATTTTTATTGTGCCTCTAATAATCGTTCACAAAACAACTTTATGTATGAATGTTTATTTGCACTTTTGAAGTTAAAGACACCCGTAATAAGGACTGGGTAACTTTCCATGATGATTTATTTCATATTAAGTTTAAGGTCTACTACTATTTGTCGAGACTCCCACAGATAATCGTTGTAATATACTTGCAATCGTTTAGATGAACACAGTATCTCCCCTGGTTTTAAAACCGGGTGCAGGAACGGTAGGGGGTGTGAACATCCATGGTCGGCGTCAACGCGTGAACTGAACTGGCACGTGAAAGAATTATAAACAAATAGCCGGTTCGGATGTCCGATTAAACTTACAAAGCAAGTTAATATAAGGGATTTTAAAATGACATACCACACAAAAGTGGCCATTGAATCCCGATACTTCACTCGTTGACCCACATCGACTATGCTTCCATTCAGTTGTCAAGAAGATCGATGAAGGAATCCCACTTGAAAGGCACCACGGGCGGTAATCTAATGAATGCATTTCGCTTCTGGTGTGGAAGTCAGATTGCTAATTTTTCTGTTGTTTATAACCCCGCCCCCATTTTTTAGGATCTACGAGTTTTTATTATATTGTTTATCTCAAAATATTTAGTGTACAATTTAAAAAATAAATAAATAAGTAAAAGCTGAAAACGCGTTGGGTTTAGTTGCTTGCTTGATATTAGAACTCATGAAAATATGTGGATGTTTTTGTTTTTTTTTCCTTTCCATCTAGTGAATCGTGAATTCAATCAGTGTTTAAGAATGTTGATTAGAAATGAATTTTTAGTTTAGAGCATTCGAGCTTAAGATTCAGTGATTAAGGGGTTAGTAGACAATAAGTGAGATTAAAAGCAAGAGTTTCGAGAAAATAAAGTAAGTGCATAGAGAAATGACATGTAGAGCCCGCAATCCAGTTACTGTTTCACGGGCGTTGTTCGACAGCAAAGTTATGTGTTTTGTTTTCAGTGAGGGTAAGGATTATGATATCTGTATTTCAGTTAATCATTATAGGCATTTTGAGAAAAAATGAAGGAAGACGACATGCTAAAAAGCGGATTGCTTCTTTATGTTGACGGTCGATGATCAAAGCTTTCATGGTACCTGTTCTTATGCTTGAAACTGTTTGTGATGTTTCTATGAAGAGGATACCTTATGGGTCGCAAGGGATCGTCAACGGCTATCTCATAAAGAGGATAACTTATAGGTCGCAAGGGATCGTCAACGGCTGTCTCATAAAGAGGATAACTTATAGGTCGTAAGGGATCGTCAACGGCTGTCTCATAAAGAGGATAACGTATAGGTCGCAAGGGATAGTCGACGGCTATCTCATAAAGAGGATAACTTATTGGTCGCAGGGTATAGTCAACGGCTATCTCATAAAGAGGATAACTTATAGGTCGCAAGGGATATTCAACGACTATCTCATAAAGAAATGCCATGGTATTAGAGAGACAAGCCAAGCAGTTGGATGGAAAGGCCATGCTTCAGAGGGGAAGGGAATGCAATTACAGAAAAGACCATTCCTTTACACAGAAAGGCCCTGCTAATAGATAAAAAGGCCATGTCTTCAGGAGGAAATTACTCGATATTAGCGGGAGAAGATGTGTCTTTAAGAATTTATATATTCAAATGTATTGTGTGCAACAGTAAAGAAATATGATTAGATATTCGTCAGTACTGAATATCAAAATGTTTCGACTGATACGGTCTCTATAGTCGTAACAAAAATAATATAAATGAAGAAAGTAGAAATTTGATCTTAAATATTCAAGGAATGGAACAAAATATGTAATCCAAACCAATCCTGAATGTAGTTTACATTGCTGCGTGTTCTTAAAGAAATTTTATATGCCGATTGGTTCTATACTCTGCCAATGGATGCGTAACTGCATGTTATATTATGCAGGAAAAACAAATAAAACAGGAAAAAATAAACTGGAAATTTAGTTTTGTATAAAAAGAAAAACTCAAAACATGCTTAGCTAAAGAAAGTCACATATCGGACACTAGTGGGGGCCTCTTAAAATGTTTAAACAATTCTTTAAGAGATAAGGTTAGAAAAACAAGCCATGTTTTTCTTAGCCTCAACTCTAATTGATAAGTGAAGCATCTATCAATAATTGGGCTTAGCCTGCAAAGGGAGTTAAGGACGGCGCTCAAAATTTTTAAAATAATAAATCGCACTTTGTCACCTGCAGTTAATTGTACACGCTATTTGGTTAACAAGATGTACACAAACATTGTACACCTACTAGTTGTGAACAATTAAAATGACGTCGTCACTGTGACACGGTAAGTAGGTCGAACTGAGCTCATCTTACGATTAATGACAAACCTGTTTATCGAACGCTTTTTTTAGGCGTCTCACCTGTTTAAAACATGCTACATCTACAGGTTTCTAAAGTTAAAATATTTATACGAAGTCATAAAAAATAGGCATATCCTTCGAAAAATAAATACATAAATTCTTGTTTTATTATTGGGAACTGTCGACATTTAGAGTCATGATTTGAGATAGAAAGGTTTTATGTCATGATTTTATGTCATGATTTTATGTCATGATTTTATGTCATGATTTTATGTCATGATTTTATGTCATGATTTTATGTCATGATTTTATGTCATGATTTTATGTCATGATTTTATGTCATGATTTTATGTCATGATTATATGTCATGATTTTATGTCATGATTTTATGTCATGATTTTATGTCATGATTTTATGTCATGATTTTATGTCATGATTTTATGTCATGATTTTATGTCATGATTTTATGTCATGATTTTATGTCATGATTTTATGTCATGATTTTATGTCATGATTTTATGTCATGATTTTATGTCATGATTTTATGTCATGATTTTATGTCGATTTTATGTCATGATTTTATGTCATGATTTTATGTCATGATTTTATGTCATGATTTTATGTCATGATTTTATGTCATGATTTTATGTCATGATTTTATGTCATGATTTTATGTCATGATTTTATGTCATGATTTTATGTCATGATCTTTATGTCATGATCTTATGTCATGATTTTATGTCATGATTTTATGTCATGATTTTATGTCATGATTTTATGTCATGATTTTATGTCATGATTTTATGTCATGATTTTATGTCATGATTTTATGTCATGATTTTATGTCATGATTTTATGTCATGATTTTATGTCATGATTTTAGTCATGATTTTATGTCATGATTTTATGTCATGATTTTATGTCATGATTTTTCTGTCATGATTTTATGTCATGATTTTATGTCATGATTTTATGTCATGATCTTATGTCATGATTTTATGTCATGATTTTATGTCATGATTTTATGTCATGATTTTATGTCATGATTTTATGTCATGATTTTATGTCATGATTTTATGTCATGATTTTATGTCATGATTTTATGTCATGATTTTATGTCATGATTTTATGTCATGATTTTATGTCATGATTTTATGTCATGATTTTATGTCATGATCTTATGTCATGATTTTATGTCATGATTTTATGTCATGATTTTATGTCATGATTTTATGTCATGATCTTATGTCATGATTTTATGTCATGATTTCATGTCATGATTTTATGTCATGATTTTATGTCATGATTTTATGTCATGATTTTATGTCATGATTTTATGTCATGATTTTATGTCATGATTTTATGTCATGATTTTATGTCATGATTTTATGTCATGATTTTATGTCATGATTTTATGTCATGATCTTATGTCATGATCTTATGTCATGATTTTATGTCATGATTTTATGTCATGATTTATGTCATGATTTTATGTCATGATTTCATGTCATGATTTCATGTCATGATTTCATGTCATGATTTTATGTCATGATTTTATGTCATGATTTTATGTCATGATTTTATGTCATGATTTTATGTCATGATTTTATGTCATGATTTTATGTCATGATTTTATGTCATGATTTTATGTCATGATTTTATGTCATGATTTTATGTCATGATTTTATGTCATGATTTTATGTCATGATTTTATGTCATGATTGTATGTCATGATTTTATGTCATGATTTTATGTCATGATTTTATGTCATGATTTTATGTCATGATTTTATGTCATGATTTTATGTCATGATTTTATGTCATGATTTTATGTCATGATCTTATGTCATGATTTTATGTCATGATTTTATGTCATGATTTTATGTCATGATTTTATGTCATGATCTTATGTCATGATTTTATGTCATGATTTTATGTCATGATTTTATGTCATGATTTTATGTCATGATTTTATGTCATGATTTTATGTCATGATTTTATGTCATGATTTTATGTCATGATTTTATGTCATGATTATATGTCATGATTTTATGTCATGATTTTATGTCATGATTTTATGTCATGATTTTATGTCATGATCTTATGTCATGATTTTATGTCATGATTTTATGTCATGATTTTATGTCATGATTTTATGTCATGATTTTATGTCATGATTTTATGTCATGATTTTATGTCATGATTTTATGTCATGATTTTATGTCATGATTTTATGTCATGATCTTATGTCATGATTTTATGTCATGATTTTATGTCATGATTTTATGTCATGATTTTATGTCATGATCTTATGTCATGATTTTATGTCATGATTTCATGTCATGATTTTATGTCATGATTTTATGTCATGATTTTATGTCATGATTTTATGTCATGATTTTATGTCATGATTTTATGTCATGATTTTATGTCATGATTTTATGTCATGATTTTATGTCATGATTTTATGTCATGATTTTATGTCATGATCTTATGTCATGATCTTATGTCATGATTTTATGTCATGATTTTATGTCATGATTTCATGTCATGATTTTATGTCATGATTTTATGTCATGATTTCATGTCATGATTTCATGTCATGATTTCATGTCATGATTTTATGTCATGATTTTATGTCATGATTTTATGTCATGATTTTATGTCATGATTTTATGTCATGATTTTATGTCATGATTTTATGTCATGATTTTATGTCATGATTTTATGTCATGATTTTATGTCATGATTTTATGTCATGATTATATGTCATGATTTTATGTCATGATTTTATGTCATGATTTTATGTCATGATTTTATGTCATGATTTTATGTCATGATTTTATGTCATGATTATATGTCATGATTTTATGTCATGATTTTATGTCATGATTATATGTCATGATTTTATGTCATGATTTTATGTCATGATTTTATGTCATGATTTTATGTCATGATTTTATGTCATGATTTTATGTCATGATTTTATGTCATGATTTTATGTCATGATTTTATGTCATGATTTTATGTCAACAACTTTGGTTGTTTTATGTTTGACAACTTTTCATGTCAACAACTTTGGTTGTTTTATGTTTGACAACTTTTCATGTCAACAACTTTGGTAGTTTTATGTTTGACAACTTTTCATGTCAACAACTTTGGTTGTTTTATGTTTGAAAACTTTTCATGTCAACAACTTTGGTTGTTTTATGTTGACAACTATTCAGGTCATAATTTGAGATTGACAACTTTGGTGTAATATTTTATGTTGACAACTTTTCATGTCATGATTTGAGATTGAGAACCTTTTCCTGTCATGATTTAAGATTGACAACTTTTCATGTCATGATTTGAGATTGACAACTTTTCATGTCATGATTTGAGATTGACAACTTTTCATGTCATGATTTGAGATTGACAACTTTTCATGTCATGATTTGAGATTGACAACTTTTCATGTCATGATTTGAGATTGACAACTTTTCATGTCATGATTTGAGATTGACAACTTTTCATGTCATGATTTGAGATTGACAACTTTTCATGTCATGATTTGAGATTGACAACTTTTCATGTCATGATTTGAGATTGACAATTTTTCATGTCATGATTTGAGATTGACAATTTTTCATGTCATGATTTGAGATTGATATATTTTGTGTCATGATTTGAGATTGACCACATTTATGCCATGATTTTGTCAACCACTTTAGTGTCATGTTTTATGTTGACAACTTTTCATGACATGATTTGAGATTGACAACTTCGGTGTCATGATGTGCATCATAAATAAAGTGTGCTGGTGGATCTTGTACGATTTCTAACAATTACCTTCCATGGTGATCTTAAACTTTATCATATGCTTTCTTTTTCTCTGATACGTTCCTGGATAATATTTTAATACACTAGTATTTAAAAAAAAATTAAATTAAAATGATTCACTTTAAGAATGAATCACGCGTTCTTGAACTAAAAAGAACAGGCGGGATATCATCGTTAGAAAATTACATTGTTTTTTCGAGTAGTTTAAAGAGCAGTTTGAAAAAAAAACTTTTGTTTCAAAAATAATAATGGTTATAAATTTCTAAAATGAATAAGCTTTTTTAATTTTTATTTTTGCGAACGTCATTTGACCTCAGTGGGCAACTAACACTGGCAAAATTTTACATGAATTTTAAAAGCAGCTGGAAATTTAATATTACATTAAAATTAAGAATGTAATAATTATCTATTTAAAACTCAGTTTGTCACAAAAGGTTGTTTGCGTGGCGTCGGTGTCTAGGGGGTGGTGAACAATTACACAGTCACACTCACAAGAACAATAATCACTATTATTTATGAAATAGTTTATTAGCATAAACAATACGTATATAAGCCCAATCAGTGAGAGAGTTCTGCTAACAAACTTAACCAAAGAAGACTCTGCACAGAAGAGCTCCAAGCTAACTGACCGCCTACCTCCGCTTTCACACTATCCCCATCTCCAACCACATCTGACGCTACCCCCACCCACTTTCTCACGCCTCAGTGCCGCACAGTCAGGGATTCTCACCTCGACATGTTTCTTATTTATAACAACCTTATACTTTCCTAAGGTAATACACAACTTTAACTTTAACAATAATTGAAAACAGTTATAAATATATTATTTTAATTTGCATTTGATTTTTTTTCTAACTATATTGAGGCTTTTTTAACGTAAAGTTCATAAAAACGTAAATACGAATGCAACATATTTAAACTTTTATGAAAACAAGGATATATATGCAGCATTTAACCAATTTTTAAAAGAGTCACTAAATTTGATACATAAACAACAAGCCATAAAAATATGTATTACTACAGTCAGCTAATATCATGCAAGTAATCCTTCCAAATTACCACTTGATTAAACATTTAATACGAAAAACCAAAGATTAAGTTGACTTAATGAATGAATTATTAATGATTAATTAATCGTTATTTCAATAATGTTTTAGTTTTTAAATACCGAACATTTTCTCCAGTCTTTGAATAGTGATTTTATTTAACATTCTCTTCTAAAAATCCTTACATAATGCTTCATTTGAAGACAATCAGCTCACTGAATTCGTTATAATTGATGTAGCCGTAGCAAGCAGTAGGTAGAGGAACATATGTACCAAACGCTACACACGGGAGAGGGTGTTGAGGATGCTCGCGACAGCGTGCTAAGGATGACACCGTTTGTGAGTGGCAACACGTTGGGGAAGAAGAAACTCGATAGACATTCACTTCGGTCACCTGATACACCAACATTTCCGTCAAATGGTGTATTTTTTTAGCTTGACGGCCCTTGAAAGTTTACTCTAATGATGAACAGGATCATTTACAGGGGGAGTGTGCTGGCTGACAGTGTAGGGCGCATGTTTTACAGGGGTTCCACTATGTTTGGTGTAGCTAGGGCTCGTTAAATGGGGTGCTAAGATATTAAACACACGCTGCGTTTGCACCGTGTTAATTAATTATACATATAATGTAATATGTTGACTCAATAACTTTCTAAAATGTTGACAACTAATACATTTAATTATATGTACTTCTATAGCTTCCTCTGCCAACGAGTAATAACATTATAGGTGTGTATGTGTATGTGGACTTTATAACAGTCTCTTCCTGTATGAGCTTCTATAATTTGCCTTATATTCTGTCAAGTGTTACATGTATTACAAGGTCTTCTTAATGCTTACATTTTAAATTGTACGATGTTAGCGAGGCAGACTTTCGATCTCGATTTTTCAAATATTTTAACTTTCTACACGTTCTGTAACGGTAGTTTTGTAAATTTTATTGGTGATATATTCAATGCCTAAAACAGGTCAATGGGCACTATATGCCATGATAATACCAGTTGATGGGCACCATATGCCACTATGATACCAGTTGATGGGCACCATATGACACGATGATACCAGTTGATGATAACCACATGCCACGATAATATCAGTTGAAGGGCATCACATGCCACGATGATACCAGTTGATGCGCACCACATGCCACGATAATATCAGTTGAAGGGCACCATATGCCACGATGATACCAGTTGATGGGCACCACATGCCACGATAATATCAGTTGAAGGGCACCATATGCCACGATGCTACCAGTTGATGGGCACCATATGCCACGATGATAACAGTTGATGGGCACCACATGTCACGATAATATCAGTTGAAAGGCACCATATGCCACGATGATACAAGTTGATGGGCACCACATGCCACGATAATATCAGTTGAAGGGCACCCTATGCCTTGATGATACCAGTTGATGGGCACCACATGCCACGATAATATCAGTTGAAGGGCACCCTATGCCTTGATGATACCAGTTGATGGACATCATATGCCACGATGATACTAGTTAATAGGCACCACATGCCACGATGATACCAGTTGATGGGCATCATAAATGTCAATACCTTTTAGTGCATACCATAGCACATGTCAATACCAGATCTATTCTGCCCGTTAAATAAACGAAATTCTGAAAACTCATCAACACAGTCTAACTAGCAGTCAAAAATAGTTATTTCATCAGGTCATTATAAAAGAATATGGTGAGAATAACGAAAGTTTGAATAAACATACCAACAGTTCCCGTAACCGAAAGAAGTGAATGTTTAATTAACATTGCAGCGGTTGGCTGCCAATCACAATTGAAGCGTGAAGTTTCCTTTCAGAATTCTTTAATACTTCGTGTATTTGTTTAATGCTACTTTGTGCATACCGCAACTTGTTTTGTTAAATTATTATACAATGATTATTTTTCAAGTCATCTTACTTTTACCCATCGGAGATGTTTTTATATAAGATTCAGTTGCCGGAAATAATTATTTTCATCTATTTGTGATTTTTGTTTTGAATTACATTTTTTAATGAAATTGAAACTTAAACAAAACGCGTAAGTTATTATAAATAATAAATGAAATTCGTCAGGGGAAAAGATAAAGTCCAAAATGTTAATAAGAAAAGCACCATGCATGCATTTTATTTCGATTTTTAAGTATTTTATGTATGACGTAATTGACTGACCGGAATTGTGTTCATTACCATTAATTTCTTTGAGTTGTTAAATATGTGGATTCAACACATATTTGTTGCTACTATTCTTTGGAATGATACAGTATGTAAAATTCACTATTGTTGACACAAATTCCATTATTCTGCTTATAGATTTGAGAACCTTTGTGATTGACTATGGATACATTTATTGTTTCATTGAATCCCGCTTGAATTTATCAACTTAAATAATCAGAAATAATCTGATTTTTTTCTTTCAATCAATATTTGACAAAGTTGAGAATTTTTGAAACTGATCCTGAGATTTATTTTCTTTCTGTGTACGGGAAATTACCAATTTCCCAAGGACTCCGTCAGCTGGTGGAGTACATCCTATCCAACATCATTATGTAAATTACGGAAAATTAATATCTGTGTTAAAACACAGTCCGAAGCGATCGTTCTGATAGATTGTTCATTCACTTTAGTCTATTCGTGTGTTGGCGATAACATTGAACTGTGAGTTTTGGCCAACTTTGTGGTAAGATTTATAAATATTTTAACTTCTCACATGATTGATATTAAAGTTTACTTTGTATGCAAGTGCTAAAATAAAGAAAACGAATATTACCATATCCTCTCGTTTACACTTGCTCCTCCTTTATTTAAGATAATTGCATCCTAAGCTTATCCACTGTTTATGTCTAGTCTTGCATTTATATTATAATTTAAAATGTTGATAGAGTGTTGGTTTTCTATTTTACTAGAGAATGTTTGTATTGAAAATGAACAATAAGCTTTAACAGCTTTATATTTAAATGACAATTTTGAAAAAAAAGCTTCAATATATAATTTATCTTATATTAGAATCAACTATTATAATACTTTAAGAAATGTGTAAAAAAAAATTAAGTGTAAAACAGTTGATTTTAAAAAGCCTACAATTTTAGTTCATGTGCAAATAAAAATCTTGTATGTACATAGACACCGACCAAGTCTCTTAAATATTACAAATCTTAGATGAATGACGTAACACGAACGAGTTCTGCGTGTGCCGCAGGGCTATTCTAGATATTAACACTGATTTGGCAGTTTGTATCAACTTTGCTGATAAAACGAACGACGCCTGTTTATTTAGTGAACGCGTTGAAAAAGTCACAGGTGTAAACTAAACATAAACACATTTTAAAGACTCTTTTTAAGCCCGTACATGCCCTGAACTGTGATGACGTGTGACCAGTCGGACCTGACCCGGGTTTTACCTTCGCATGAACTTCAGTCGGTTTGTTAGATAGCAGCGAGGAGTTTTCAGTTTCTGCAATTTAGCTAAGAATACGGAAGTAACTTGCAGCTCCTCAAATGAACTACACTTGATATATAGATAATATTAGTTTGTGATCAGTAACTCTCTCCCCAACTCTCTGTTGTCATGCCTTCCAGCGCCTCACCTCCTCTCACTCTTTACTTTCTTTCTGCTCTTTATCTCTCGTTCTCTCTCTCTCTTTCTTTCTCTCTTTCTCTGTCTCTCTCTGTCTCTTTGGGCATACCTTTCTCTGTACGTCACACTCTGTCTCTTTTCATTTCATTAGTATCACAACCACATTTATTTATCAATAATTATTTTTGGAGTTAGTTTGGTAATAAAAATAAAATATCAATACATTTCTTTTTTAAGATATGCGCCATTAATGTATGTAGTGAAAGGTTTATACATTGTAAGAATATAATTGAAATATAACTTGTTTGAAACTTGTTTATGTAAAGAATTGACAATCAAGAAACTGACTGACCAATAAAATGAACTGAAGTTATTGACACACCAATCAAGAAACTATTGACCAATAAAACTACATGAAGTTATAGAAACTGAAATCATGAAAGAAACAGACCAAAGTATTGTCCAAAAAATATTGAGATTTACATCATGAAACTAACTGACCAAAAATATTTCGAGACGTTTTTTTTTGAGTAGTTGATCATGTACGTAAATTGCAGAATTTTACACCATTTAAAATCCACGACCAAACAGTTTGGAAATAGTGAAAATAAATGGCCAAATCTTGGAAACTTCCACGATCTGCATAAACCACGCTGCCATTAAACTCAGTGTCTCTCCTGGGGGCCTAAAATTACCCTGACATACTAGAGACTATAAATTATAAATGCCCACTATATCACTGTAAAGTGTACACACTCTAAAATATTCATTTTCATTCAAAATTTATGGAAGACAGAAATTTATGTGGGACTTGAAATTTTTTTATAGAATTTTTTTTTAATTTAATTTTTTTTTCTTCTTTTTTTTTCCTTCTAAATAACGACCTTTTTTGCCTCATTAGTTGAATTATGTTTTGTAAGATTGTTATACATAGCTCCTATTACAGATCTGGTTTCCTGATTTTAGATTTTAGATATAAGTTTTATCCCTACTACAGTGTAAGAAATTTAAATTTATTTTATATTTTATTCATTATTTTTATTTTTCACTTTTTACATATTTATACCCTCACGCAGTCCCACTGTCTCTCAGTAGAACACAATATACTTTACAATCTGTTGAATAAAATAGGGAACATGAATTGATATGTATATATCGGCATTCTTTATAGATCTGCAACGACTAAAGGCAGTTATCCACGAAATTTAAATATTCTATTACAAACAATTTTATTACTTACCAACCTATGTTATCTATCAGGTTAAGATATTTCTAATTAATCATATTTAAACATTCCCGCAGCTCCTCAGCATTTTATCAGCCGATGGCGTTTTAAGAAAATAACAGGTACTCAAAAGACATCTCTAAAATCTTCCAAAGATGCACTTCGACGAGCTGATGAAACTCCTGGGGGAATTCGGCCGCTACCAGAGAACACGTTTCTTCATGATTTGTCTCTTCTCAGTGGTGTCAGCCTGGCACGCTCTAAACATGGTCTTCATCGGTGCCGCCCCGTCATTCCACTGTAAGATCTCAGGATACAACATGTCTGGGACTGAGCTGGAGAACATGTCGATGGCCGAGAGAGTCCGGCTACTGGTGCCGAGGGACGAGCAGTGCTACCAGTACGACGTCGACGTCATGCTCGGGGACAAGGACTCGTGGTTGTACAATACTAGTCTGATGGGGGAGATGTCAAAGGTCAACAGGTCACGGCGGATGGTATCCTGTCGCCATGGATACGAATTTTCTAAGAAGGATTATACCGAGACAATAACATCTGAGGTAGGGGACATAAGTCTAACAAGATTACATATCAATACGATAGTCCTACTTAAGCATTGGTTGTCGAAAAACAAGTTGGTTCATCTTGTGCTATTGATTTATTGAGTTTTGCTTTGTATTTAACTAAAATAACTGTTTCAATAAATAAAATATAACAATTGCCCCCGTATCATAAATTTTTCCTCAATAATTTCAGTTTGGTCTTGTCTGCGGCGAGAAATTTTGGATAAGAACTTCCAAGTCGGTTTTCTTTGCCGGAAGACTTTCCGGAGCTGTGATCTTCGGACAGCTGTCGGACAAGTATGTCTCTGAAATAATGTCTTCTCGCCGGGCTGAATGTAAATCGGACTTTGTTATGTGTTTTTCACATAAACTTTATACTTATATTTTTTAGATCAAGTTGTAAATGTTTAAAAGGGTTAAAGGCAGGTTTTTTTTTAAATCAGCAAAATAAAAATATCTCATATTGGTATGCTTTTTCAAAGTAAAGAGTTGTTCTCTGTTTTACTGTAGTTATTTTATCTGCTTCTCAGTTTCTTTGAGTAATTAATTTGTCGTTATTAAGTTAAGAACTTTAAAAGTCATTGTACATTTTATAGACTGGACATTCAATTTTGAGGCATCTTTTCATTTCCATCTTCATGTTAGGTTTGGACGTAGACCGATGTTCTTTGCGGGTTGCCTCTTACTGCTGATATCGGGCACCGTTGCCTCTTTTGCCCCCAGCATGTACATATTCCTGCCGATGTACTTTTGCCAAGGTGCTGCCCACACGGGCGCATTTTTGGTCGCCTTCACTCTTTGTGAGTATCGTGAAACAAAAGAAAAACTTATTGTATGAAGTCAAATCTTGTAGTTGAAAAAAAGCTGAGCGCACAAGCTATGGAGCTCACGTGATTTCGTATACATTCCATGGGACCAAATAAGTTTACTGTTTTATTATTTTGTACTAAAAAGTTTATACTTTATTTCACCAGAAAGTTGTATTCATTTCCCAATTTGTTTGGCCCGTGCACGGCTCACCTTCTGAGGCCACATGAAGATTTAAGCATGTGACTGAAGCATCGTGCAATAATATACTATAACATTAGAAGATAAATCATTGTTTAAAGGTAGATTTTTAAAAAGATTTTAGAAATGAAAGGAATGACCGCCTGAACTTTGAATGTTTGTCTCCACAGCCACAGAGCTGGTTGGTCCAAAGTATCGTGTGGTGGCAGGGTTCGCCAGTCAGGGATTTTACAGCATTGGTTTTATGTCTCTGGCTGGAATCGCTTACTTCATTCGAGAGTGGCGATATCTAGAAATAGCGATTACACTACCTGTGATTTTATTTAGTCTGTATTGGTTGTAAGTATTGGACAACTTATTAATTAATTATTTATTAATTTTTTTTAAAGTTAAAGATTATCGGATTTACATAATTATTTTTTTTACTTCTTAAAAATCAATCTTTTGTAATTTCTTTTGAATAAATTTGTTGATGATTTAATTAAACCGTGCTGGTATTCAGTCAATATTTACTCTAATCGACATTTGTAGAAACACATTCAAAACACCATGTACCATTTAATAATCCACGTCTAAATTACGATTATGATTAATCATTATGCACTGTAAGAAGATGCAAGTTACTAATAAACAAAACATTCGTACAAAGTTATAAACACCCAAATTATTTATATGACTTTAAATATTAATTCACTGATTTTTTATTGGGTCAGTTTTCTGCCCGAGTCTATAAGATGGTTAATATCCCACGGACGAGAGGAAGAGGCGGAGAAGGTTATAAACAGAGCAGCCAAAGAAAACGGCGTTGTTCTACGAAGTGATGTCTTCAAATCTCTGAAGGAAGAAACAGCGTCAGTCCCATCAAAGCAGTACTACATTCTAGACTGTGTCCGGACGTGGAGGATGGCTCGTCTGTCTCTCAACGTTTGGTTTAATTGGTGAGCTCATGGCCTAGCAATAGCAAGGTGATATAATAAAGTTAAGAAATTAATTATATTTGCTTTAGAAATGAAAATTAAAAAAAAACTAATTCATTCCAATATATTTCTTGCTAATAAACAGAGAAATATAAATATATATTTGATTCTGTTTTGTAAAAGTTACATTTTTTGTAATATCTCTGGATTTAGAAAATGTAAAAAAAATGCAATTTCTTTATTTAAATGAAATATGTTAAAAGTAAAGCCCCGCAATCTACTATTGAATTAATTTACCTTTTTCTTGCAGGCTTGTCAACTCATTGGTTTATTATGGTCTTTCGCTTAACACCGAAAATCTGGCAGGTAAATTGATTTTCATTTTAAGATCACCTATAGAGTATTTTTCAAATATATTTTGTCCTGCTTTTGAATGTAGCTATTCCTAACTGCTCTATCCCAAAAATTAATTTCCTTAGTCAATTTTTCACACTCAAACATATTTGGGTTAATATTTAAAGGCATTGTTTAAAAAAATATTAAATTCTGATACTTCCTCGTTATTTCTTGTAAAAACTATTGTTTGAATAAATTTACCTGATAAAGATTTAAGTTAAAAGAGGTTTTATTTTTTCCTAACAAAAGGAAATCAAGAACGACAAACGATATATTCTCTGCTTCAAAACCGAATTCCAAGGTTACCTCCCATGAAATACCTCTTAAAACACATTTCTCTGTTTCAGGAAACCCTTATCTTAACTTCTGTGTGGCGGGAGCCGTTGAGATCCCAGCTTACGTCATCTGCATCGTCGTACTCAACAAAGTGGGACGTCGCTGGCCACTCATTTTGTCCATGTACATGGGGGGCGTGGCTTGCATTCTGTCCGGAAGTATCCCAGTGGACGGCGACAAAAGTAGGCTTCGTATAGAGTAGTAAATAAAACAACCCCGTAAAAACAAAGTTTTTGACTATAAATCCCTTATATATGAGACATAATTAAAAGTATTGATTATGTTCAAAGGCGACAAACATCTACAGACTGACACCGAGTGATGTTACCTGGCTTTAAAACCGGGGGAAGGGACGGCATGGGGTGTGGACATCGACGGGTGGCGTCAACGCGTGAATTCAACTGGCACGTGCAAGAGAAACAATAACACACTGTGAATTTAAATTACATATTTCATATAGAGATAAACTAAAAATGCATTAATTTAATAACGATACGTTCGATCGATCTGAAATTTTGATACGATGAATCGTTATGTGACACGGGTCTATGTGCCGAATTTCAGCTCGATGGCATTACGGGAAGTGGGTCATTGTTTTACTTTTGTTCTTCCGCCCTCCTGACCGACCGACCGCGAGCCCAAGACCGAGAGAGACGGCGGTAAAGTTAATATATGGGATTTAAATAGGAGTGGAGCAGGCACGAGTACTGGTGGCAATGCAATCTCCTTACAGACTCGTCAGAATCGAGCTAATCCTATATAAGGAGATCATTTCATTGCTTGTTAGAATCGGTTGTTTTCCAGACTAATGTTTTAAAAATTTTAAGCAAAACATGAAAAAACTATATTACGTATTTGAATACGGTAATTGAAAATTATTTCTTCAATAATATGCCTTAGAATGGTCAGACTAGAGGTTTTTCAACGCTAAAAATTCGTCGCTGCAGATGCGCAGGTGCGGTTCTGGTCGGCGTCTTTCAAAATCAACTTTACTTCGGCTGCCGAACGTACGCATCAAGCGATCTATCAGTGAAAATCGTTTCATACAAAATCAACAAGACTGAAATGGTTTCGTGTGAAAATAATTTCGTGTTAAAGGATATTACACAAAAAATAGTACCTACAATCACGAAAATTAAGTTTCTTAAAGTACACTATATTAACATAGATATGCATGTTTGCATTTAAATTTCTTAAATAAATATTTAAATCTAAATTTGTCACTTTCCCATATTTCAAGTTGTATGCTAAATGTTCTCAGTGATTCAATTCACGACTAAAATATTGCATTTTTTTTTCTAACGGAATAATGCACAAATTAACTTAAATCATAAGCAAAACATGAAAAAAACTATATTAGGTATTTGAATAAGGGAAAACATTTCTGAAACACATTTAGTAATTTTTCATCTGAAACATTGGGCTGCTTTTGGCTGCTTCTATTCTATTTTCGTCCCCTTTAAAAAAAAATTGGGCTGTTATAAAGCTGTTATGATTTATAATATGACTTGATAATTCTGATATTGATCTCGTCGTCAACAGCGATGGAAACTGTTACTGTGATCTTAGCCATGATAGGCAAGTTTGGAATAACAGCGTCCTACGCCATTATTTATCTGATGGCTGCGGAACTCTTCCCAACAGTTATACGGTACCTTTCAAATTTCCAATCATAGCTTTTTTTAGAGAAACATTTGGCTATATGTAAACACGATACTTGTTTCAGATTGGTTTAAGTGTACAACTTTTGAAATTATTTCTAAGTATTCATCATTACTAACGAAAATTCCCCTTCTGGTTTTTTAAATGTATTATTATTATCAGTTAAAAAAAAGGTATTTATATTTAAATACTCACACATTGTAATTGAAGAAAAACATGTAAAGTGACCAAGTGGCCTGAAAACTTTCAAATCAGATTCAATAACAAGATAACCGCGGTACACTTTCATTACAAAATGTTATGTCTTATTTGAGGTTGTAGCTAAAATGTGTTCACATTGTGAGTGTAAATGGTGTAAATGTTGCGAAACACTCTCTATCAAGGTGGCTGAAATTTAGACTTTTTTTTTCATCGAATGTACAGAAACATAGGCATGGGCGTAGCCTCGATGTCAGCCAGGATCGGCGGGATATTGGCGCCAATCATCCTTGACCTTGAAGTTATATCCAAGCCCCTCCCCCTAGTTCTGTTCGGAGGTTTGGCTCTGTTTGGTGGATCTCTGGCCATACTCCTTCCCGAGACAGCCGGGAAGCCACTGCCCCAGTTGCCTGAAGACGTCGACTCTGGAAAGTCATGGTAATAATATTCTTCTATGATAATATTGAAACAAGATTAGCCAGATTTAAACGAGTGTGTAAACTTTTCTGGACAAATGCTTGCTATGAGTATCCTGGTCAATGTTGCTGAACCATTTTATTTTCTCTCACAAAAGCTAAATGTTTAATATTTGTTGACTTAAAGCTATTTAATGTAGTTTCAATAGGTGAGATTATGACAATGTGTCATCAACTTTTTTGTTCAAGTTTTATTTATGAAGTTAATGATATCCAAACATACCATGGGATCCAAGTATCCGATAATGCTTACTTAAAAATTTAGTCAAGCACACATGATCGATCGATTTTTTTTCAAAAAAAAACACGAAATTGTATTACTTGCATAATTACCTCAAGACATATTTGAATTAAAATTTCAGCCAGGACGCATTATGCTGCAGGAAAAAACAAAAGTTTCAACTTGACACCGAGCTCCATGATAAGACAGTTGTATGAAAGTTTTATAAGACAGCTATACGAAGTGCTATAAGAACAGTTACATAAAGTTTTATTGGTTTTATGTATTGACTGTCTCAAATAATTCCACTGCCAAGCATTCCCTAAGTGCCACCATCAACAAGACACGAGTACAGTGCTTGAATCACTACTCTCTCAATCTGTTATGTAAAACAATTGTTGAAAAGGAATTTACTCAAATATATTTATTATAAGGCAGCTAATTTGTTTTGTTTGTTATTGTTAAAAACATTAATGTAGTTTGATTTTATTTGATAAATAATACTTTTTAAAAACTTGCATGCAAGTCCCATCCTGTGATATTAAAAACCATTCTAATGAAGGGGACATAATCATTTGAAATAGCTGCATTTCGGAAAGAGAAAACATAACAGAAATACCTTGGTAGCCAAATTATCACATCATGCTAGGTTTTTAAAGTAATTCTATTTTTCTGATTTTAATTACAGTACGTATGAACGTATCGAATTAATTTGTTTTTATATTTCTGCAAAATTAAAAACCAGCAGAATAGAGTTTGTTGGCGTGATTGAATGTAATATTGTATGTTACTAAAAAATATTTTTTAGAATCAGTTGTGACGGACAGGCTCGATCCAGCTGTATTCCACCAACTGAATATTGACGTTCATTTAATTACTTACATGTTTGTTATGTTCATATGCTCAGATGGCATTTTCATAAAGTTCACTAATTTTTATAATAAATTACACACATTTCTAACCATTCAGAGATTACATTACCATTGTTTGGCGTAATAGATCATTATAATCAATGATTAAGACGATCCTAGTTTCAATCTTTTCAATGTACACTATAGCCCTGATTCTCTTGTGGTGTGGGGTTTCATACTGTTTCAGAATGAGACAACGGTTGAAGTTTCCACACTTATGAAGTTAGGTAGAGATGTAGAATCTGTTAGGAGTCACAATACAGTGATACAAATAACAACATGGTATGTGGTTATCAGCATCTAGTCTAATATAATATCTTTAAAAATTGTACAATTATTATTTAACAAACATGTCCAGTTATTAAAAAGTTACACTTGTTAAACTATAATGAAGCTATGATGGGCAATAGTTTGTAATTTATTATTTTTGACAATGACTATACATCCTAAATTATATTTAAAACTTCAATTAAAATTGATTCTAATACAATTTTGCACTATAATTTAATATTTTTTTTTACCCCAATGAATGTTGTTTTTTGTTTTTTTTACAATCATTTAAAAATAAGTTTCAACGTCCTGTCTCTGTTCTTGATGGATGTTGATAAACATCTTCTTTGATGAGTTGATAAACATCTTCTTTGATGAGTTGATAAATGTTTTTAAAAAATCAAAATCTCCTGAAATGTTGATACTGTGCAATGATGCAGATTTTGTAATTGTTTACATTTCATAAAACTTGATTTTGTTCTTTTATAAAGGGGTCGTCGTTAAAGAACGTCACGCTCCAGGGGGGTGTAAGAAAGTGTGACAGTTTGTGACAGGGAGGAGGGGGGTGTCTGGCCATGTGTGACGTCACGCCGTTTTATATTAAATTTTAATTATTTTATTTTAATAAAAAACAAAATTTTTGTTCAAAAGTGTTACGTACTTTAAGGGGGAGGGGCGCCTAGATTTGTGACAGTTTGTGACAGGGGGGGGAGAGGGGTAAAAATGGTCAAAATTATTGTGACGTACTTTATGGACGGCCCCAAACGGCAAGATCACCTCTGTTTTTCCTGATAATAAAATTTTATAGTTATCTAAAATGAAAACATAAAAAAAAATTATCAAATTTTTAAAACAAGCTCTACTTTTAATAAATTTTGCTCTGCGATTGCTTCAATAAAATAAGGTGCATCAATTATTAAGGATATTATGTACAACAATAAATCAATAGGTAGCAACTAACAATCCTCTTTGAAAACCTTAACATTGCTTTATTTTGAGTGATAGACTGAAATTGATAATGTTTAAAAAAAACTTTATTTCATTTTGCCGTCTACACACACTAATCACTGAAGTGGCTGCTTACAATCCTGTGGTATGGTGTCAAGCAGGATTATTTTTCTCAATTATTGCCTATTGTTTTTGCTTAAACTGTGGTTGCCCTATTACTTGGAAATTAATTAAAGCATTCACGTATTCATCAATGGATCTAATGAATTACATGTGTACTGAATGGCCCGTGTTCCAGCTTTACCGTGTTCCTATGTGCTCAATAACTTACCACGTGAAAAAGGTTTCTGATGAATGTAACTTTGGCATCTAGTAATATTAATTTGTTTACATTATTGTTACCAGAATAATAAACCAGGGTGAGAAAAAAACTCTTTCACTTTCCCTTGATAATGATAACTAGAGAAATAATTAGAAGTCGCAAATCTATATACATTGTGTATATATATAATCGGCATCCTTCCATCTCGCGAGACGATGGTGCATCACTGTTGAGTTGGGTTGCGTTTACCCCGTATATCTCTATATATAAACTGTAAAAAAACAAAGTTTTTGACTATAAATCCTTTATTTACAACACATAACTAAAAGTATCCTCATTATAACACGTAACGCACTTAACAATCCAAAAATCAAATTTTTTTATTTATGTCTCATATATAAAGGATTTATAGTAAAACAAGAAATACAAACTCGAATGAGTATTTAAACCCAATTTCCAAAAAATAATTTCCGAATTTTTTATCAAGGGAAATTATTCTAGATTACATTAAAAGTCGATTCAAGTAAGTAATTCTGAAACTAGACACAAAATGACGTCATATCCCCTCACGCTATATCACACCACGAATGTGTCAATATAATGCGCACCACGCAACAATCTAACATAAGCATTCACAAAGCGGGAAACTATCATTCTAGCTGAAATTGAAAGTCATTTCAAATCTATAACTTTGAAATTAAACAAAACAATTGCTTTAAAAATTGCTTCTAAAATTATGGGAGTCGAATGAATGTAGGTTTTTGAAAAAGTCCTTCTTCAATATTGTTCTAAATATTATTAGCTATTGTTCGACGTTTGTTTCAACCCGATAGATGTTATGATTGGCGAGAAATTGATAAAATACTGATATTTTGTCTGGTTTTTTAATTTTCCAATAAATTCAGTAAACCTTTTCGGTATTTTTTTTTGGTGGCCGTTGCACATCCTTGGGACCTCCTTAGAATATTTGCAAAAGACCCGAACCCTCTATCTGGTATGGTTCAGGAGGAGTTGCATTGTCAAGCTTGACAGACATTTCGAATCCATAAGCGCAATTTTTTGCAAGGGAAATTGCGTTAAAAACAACTACAGTGCGTACTATATTAAAAATGTTTTTATAACAGTTTTTTCCGTGATCAAATTGAGCTGGAATTTAGCAGGCAGACTGTAGTTGTTTTTTTTTATTGCTATAAATATATATTTGAGAAATAACTACAATTTTAGATTTTTGGATTTTCGTGCGATGCGAATAATAATGAACATTCTTTTAGTTATGTCTCGCATATAAAGGATTTAAAGTCAAAAACTTTGTTTTGTACGTTTTTTTATTTATTGAGCGAGCTAAAATTTATGTGAATATTGATGCCGAGAGGAGGGAGGAATAGAGTTTTTTTTTAAAGGCACACGTTGAATAGCAAGATTTTAACTTACAATTTACCCTTCTGGTTTTTCTTAAGTTATAGAAAAGGGATATTAACAGTGGCTAAGAAATAGTGTTGTTGCCACAGAGGGTTGGGCGATATTATTAACTCCTAACCCTAACAATGAAAAGTACCTTACAGGTAGTTGTCAAAGTCGCCCCCTACCCCTAACAATGAAAAGTACCCTACAGGTAGTTGTCAAAGTCGCCCCCCTACCCCTAACAATGAAAAGTACCCTACAGGTAGTTGTCAAAGTCCCCCCTACCCCTAACAATGAAAAGTACCATACAGGTAGTTGTCAAAGTCCCCCTCTACCCCTAACAATGAAAAGTACCCTACAGGTAGTTGTCAAAGTCCCCCCCTACCCCTAACAATGAAAAGTACCATACAGGTAGTTGTCAAAGTCCCCCCCTACCCCTAACAATGAAAAGTACCCTACAGGTAGTTGTCAAAGTCCCCCCCCTACCCCTAACAATGAAAAGTACCCTACAGGTAGTTGTCAAAGTCCCCCCCACTACCCCTAACAATGAAAAGTACCCTACAGGTAGTTGTCAAAGTCCCCCCCTTACCCCTAACAATGAAAAGTACCCTGCGGATAGTTGTCAAAGTCCCCCCCTTTACCCCTAACAATGAAAAGTACCCTTTCAGGTAGTTGTCACAGTCCCCCACCCCCATTTTTTCGTAAAATAACTATTCTACTTATTAGCGCCACTTTTACGCCAGTGTATATAACTGCTATACGTAATCCATTTTTCTTATATAAAAACCCCGCTAGTGGCTTCAATACATCCTTTACTTGAAGGCTGTTTATCGAACAGATACAAACCAACACGCGCCACTACTATTGAAGAACCTATGGTAACAAATAATCTTAACCCAAACAAACATTTGCTATTCTTTTGATCACCAATCACTTACTATAATATACAATTCAGTTCCGTGTGAACTTTTTCTATGTATAAATATAATTTTATGCAATTTAATGTGGTTATTTTCCTATATAAATTTTACTCCTGTTGCTAGATCCGATACGTACGTAGGTAAACACAAACTGATGTTAAAATGTAAGTTTGAGAATTTGTCCCCCTTGAAATCATTTTTTCATATATTCATATAGTTATTTCGCAAGGATTGACCTTTAATTTAATCTAAAGGTTCACACAAAGTTATGCTTAAAAGAAAGAACAGTGGCTAAGATACAATTAGGTTCATTCAGATATTGGTGATGTTTTCGATAAGTACCCTTCAACGTGTAACAAAACTTCCTCTCCATATAATATTAAGTGTGCCGCCAATTAGCCTCAATTTTGCCCAAATACATTATAGCCTACATATTATAACTATATATAATGCAGTTTCTTCTTTAAAATCCCTGGTAAGTTCTTTTCGTTTTTATTTTTCAATATGGCGATCCATGAAAGCAATTTTTCAACTAATGCGCAAGGGGCTTATTTTATTGTTAAATGTAACATAACGTAAAAACTATATCTTAAAACTTATAATGAGAAATTCAACATCTCATTAAAAATGATTTACGTCATATTGAATGACTTCCAGTGATCTTTCCTTCAAGCAGTGACGAATCACACGTTGGTAGATACTTGCGTAATTAAAATAAACGTATTTTTTCTTTGCATTTAAAAAGATTTGCTTCATGCACCAAATGCTGTTCCATGTGCATTTTTAAATCCTTTATATTAACTCGTGGTGTCTGCGGCCGACCGACCTTGTCGCCAAAACTTTTGATCGATTTTTAAATCCTTTATATTAACTCGTGGTGTCTGCGGCCGACCGACCTTGTCGCCAAAACGTTTGATCGATTTTTAACCCACTTGCTCGCAAGATAGCGAGC
The DNA here is from genome assembly GCA_944989445.1 of Ampullaceana balthica. NCBI lineage: Eukaryota > Metazoa > Mollusca > Gastropoda > Lymnaeidae > Ampullaceana > Ampullaceana balthica. Next base: position 315,766 of record CALYLW010000680.1, on the reverse strand, counting down.
TGAAATTTTGCAGGCAGTTTCGTACCGATGATAAAAACAATGTATCAAAATTTCAGATCGATCGCATGTACCGTAATTAAATAATTGATTTTTTAGATTATTTTATTTATTCCTATGTATCATGCTATTTTTTGAGATAGAGCGTCGCGGTGCGTATTATATTGAACAACCTTTCTGTCGCGCAATAAGGTGCGTATTTTATTGACAGCTCTTTTTATAAACATATTCCTGATCGGTGCGCATTATATTAAACATGTTTTACGACACAACTGCAATTTTGTATTTCTGGATGGTCTGGCGCTGCGTATTATAATGAACATTCTTTTAATTACTTCTCGTACATAAAGGATTTATAGTCAAAAACTTGGTTTTTTACGGGTTTTTCTTATTATATTTATAAATCTATGATTTGCAATTACATGTTGCAATTTACATGTTGACTGCTTTATCAAAAAGTATTCCAGCTTGCCATAGTGTTGTTTGTTAGAATTTTTTCTGCAGAAGACGCACTCATCCGATGCCAGTTCCGATAATATACGTAGGAATATACAAACGTATTATTAAAATGTTAGATTGATAATTCGTCTGCTTTTAAATCATTTTTAAATATATTCCGTAGTTCTATCGCATATATTGGACTTTAAATTTAAACTAAAATATCAGCCTGCGTTATGCTTAAAAGCATGTTAACAGTTTCTTAGATAGCGTTAGTTCCACCCATGCTTAAAAGCATGTTAACAGTTGCTAAAATAGCGTTAGTTCTATCAGGTTTATGTGAACATTTGCTAAGATAGCGTTAGTTCCACCAAGGTTTGGATTATGCTATTGGCGCCTGTCGCACCCCATAAAAAGTACCCTTCAAGAGTTCACAAATGTTCCCCTCTATATAAATACAAATGGGCCCCCAATTAGCCTAAATCCTATCACAATGCATATAATAACTATACATAATCAGAGTTCAATTTAGAAAGACCCGGTTATTTCTTTTCAATCTTTATTTTACTTTGTAGCACAATTTGAGAGAAATCGTCCTTAAAACAATCGCATTTACTATTAAAGAACTCATCTAGCATTGTCTTGATAGAGGTATGAAATAGCAGATATCAAAATAAGCCATTTCATAAAAGTTAGTTCACAACAAAAATAAAAACACACCCACAAATGCACACACAAACGAACACACTCGCACACATACATATTTATTAACACACATAAGTCGGATTATCACCATTAAAAATTAATAAGTATTCACTTTGTTCCCTTTTCCAAAAAATAATATAAATTTAAAAACAAAACAACAAAAAAGCAAACAAAAAATGGTGACACTTAATATAATATTTTATGGCGAGAAACGCCATACGCTTTGTTAATCTCCAAACCAAATTTTTTATTACTTTTTATACTTGAAAATGTTCAATTTAAAAAAATCAAGAGTTACCCTGAATAGCGATGTCGGAAGAACTTAAGGGCAATGTATTTAAGAGATAAATACACAGCAGATTAGAGCAGTGGTTCTCAAACTTTTGAGATTCACGGACCACTTTAAAAAAATGTGTCTTAGCCACAGACCACTGCTAAAAATTGTGCTACTGCCATGCTGGAAATGTATACATAAATATACTTTTTATCTAACTAGTTGCTAGAGTACATGTTAGTTAAACTATAATAAAAAGCTTCGATTTGCGTGGTCCTGAAGACAATATTGAATGGAAACAGTTTGTAATAGATTTCTTTTGTGACGAACAAATGTCACTTATATTACTCTTATTATTATAGTATTATTCAATTCTTATTGCTCACTATAAAAAAAACTTTAAGTCATAAACAGTAGTTAGCATTAGTAATCTGCTACATTAGTTTATTTACTGCGGGCCTTGAGATTGTACATTTGAGCACAGCATATCCAAACAAGGTGTACTACTTGAAAGACTCCATCGTGTTTCATCTTCAACTTCAAGTTGGGTACGATGTTTTGTTGTGATTGTAACCAATGTAGAAAATCCAAATCACAAAGATTTGATGTTGCAAAGGGAAAACGTATTTTAAATGCTTTCCGAGACAGTTCTGAGTATTTACAAAATTTCAACAAGCTCACCTTCTGAGCCATTATGTTCAAACCAGTATCGCTGGTTAGTTAAATGAATTCGTTTAAATTCGCTATTGGTAAATTTAATGATTCAAAGTGTGCAAGAAACGGACTGAAAACCAACGAAAACTCTGAACTTTCAAATCACCAAATTAAAAGTTAAATAGATCCTGTGTTGTTTGAATATGGTTAGAAATCAAATTTATCAACAGTTGTTTATAGTTTTCAGAATTTTCAGGTTTATCCGTAAATTCGTACGATTGATCAATCATGTCAAAGCTACCCTTAAATAATATTGTTTTACAAAGGTCAAGCAATTTCGTAAAAGCAGACAATTTGTCACTTAGAGTAATTAAACGTGTCTGCTTTCCTTGTAGAGATTAATTAAATTTGTTCAGTTCTTCAGAATAAACAAACAAACAAACAAACAAACAAACAAACAAACAAACAAACAAACAAACAAACAAACAAACAAACAAACAAACAAACAAACAAACCAAGTAAGCAAGAACAGCAGCCCAGAAGCGGGCATATTACACACTCTGATCTGGGTTGATCATTTAGAATGACGCATATACACCCAAAGCGCGAATATTCTTCATAATACCGTCGTATAAGGATGAGTCTGAGTATTCACCATTGTTGTCATACTCCTTTTGTTCGGTTGTTTTCTTTATTAGAAATTTATCCGTGTGCTCAAACTATTTAATTTATTTATGACTTAAATAATTGTAATATCAATTTAAGGCTAATTTACTCAATGGTTTCAAATAATTATTTTTGAATATCAAAAACAAATATAGTATTCTAGAATCTAGTGTGACATTATGTGATTTCCGTTAGAGCTAAAAGCAAACATAGAATCAAAACATATTGTTTTCGGCACTTTGTTATCGCCATCGAGTGATTAAAATTAATCAATATATTTAAAAAGTGACAAAATGTATGCCTTTTCGTGCTTTTAATTACAGAAATTAAAATTTCACTCTTTGCTCGCGGACCACCACGCACATGTCCGTGGACCACAGATTGAGAACCACTGAAATGATCCATTACTGTTAAAGGGAAATAAATCATTTTTAAATATAATGGTTGTTTTTGTTTTTTAATATTAAAAGTGTTGAATAGAATGAGCTAAAAATTGTTTTAAAAAACTAATTATTTTATAATTAAACACACAAAATGTATTTGATAGGTGTTAAGAAGAAACAATTTTTGTCCATATTTTCTTAATTTTTAGTATTGTAAACTATGTATTTCCGATATTATTAAAAGATTACGTAACTTGTGACTGACATTTTCAATGTGATTTCGCTGCCTGCAAGTTCAACCGTATCTATAAAGTGGTATCCATTTTAATTCGTTCCTTTTTGAGGAATGTCGAAAGTTTAGACAATATTCAATATGCAAATCCCTTACATTAACTTTGAAATCTTGTCTCTCTGTCGTGGTCTTCCAAATTGGAATGCTGGCAGTGGCAGGTATGTGAAGTATTGAAATACAACATTTTTCAAAAGCACATGATCCATGCTACAAATTCCTGAAATTTTTGTTAGAAAATACAAAAAACGATCCTGCTCAAGTATTAAAAAAGAAATAGAAGTTGATGTTCAGGATGAGCACATGGAAACAGTTGCAAAGGATGGCGGTGACATTGACAAATGAAACTGTATGTGAACCAAATGAAATGCGTATTAAGCTAATGGAGCCTGACTCAGACACAGCAAATGACGGCAGCTCTTCTGGTACAAAATGAAGATGAAAGTTCCTGAATCCGTCGACCCTCCAAAAATGGAGAAACTATGAACACCGATATCCAACTTTGTCATTCCTTTTGTGCATACCAACTACCTCAGTTCTATGTAAAGGAATAATCGGCTCCTCTGGTTATATTTTCAATAAGACCTGCTCATCACTTGAAGCAAATCATGTCAACACACTTGTCTGTTTGCTTAGTTGGTTAATAGATGACGTATTGAGGAGACATTCCAGTGTTGAAAAACAGTACGTTTAATAAATGTTACTTTTGACACCATAAATTTTAATTTTTGAATTTAATCGAAATTAACATTTAATTAACAGTTGTTTTTTCAAAAGTTAACTATTAAGTTTGAACGAGTAGTCAACAGCCCTATTTTAATTATTTATATATATACATATATTGTTTCTTTTTTAATGCTGAAAATTATGGTTTTACATTCATATATATATATCACATTTACGTTTGTTGAATTATTAATATTATAAAAGAACCAATTACTATTCACAACAAACTAATTTGAAATTCTTATAATCTTGCATTTACGAGCATTAGAGTATTATATACGATGAAATATTACATTTATTTTTTGGCTTATAACTAACTATCTAAGCAAAAACTTAGTATCAATTTATTTTTTTAACAATTATTTAATTTTTGAATTTGCAATGTTTACTTCCAAAAAAAGTTAATTTATTTTTAAATTTACTTTTTTATTTTTAAAATAAGTTCATTTCAAACAAAACCATCCCAAAATGTCAGCTTTATATGAAATATTTTGTAACAGATACGTAAGGAATAAGGAAACAATAATGAAATAATGGGGGTGAGACTGCAACCAGGCTTTTAAATTAGTAAATGTGTAACATATGAACAGGGTATTAGTTACCCTGACAGGACGTAACACAACAGCGAAGGTTCCGGCAAAGAGCCTTCCTCAACGAACAAATAGTATACAAATAAAACGAATATAACGAAAGAATAAAAAAAAACCTTAACTGCGGTGAAATCCAATTAGTCCAGTAGAGATATATATATTACATAAGGTAATGTAACGTCATTTAGTCAAATTTTGTATTTGGTATCCACTCATATTTTCTGGACATAATTGTCTTCCAGAATTTACAAAAATAACAACTGAGATTCTGAGATAACCAAGCCATCGGGAAATACTAATACAAAGAAATGTTAAATTAATAAAAAGACGATATTATTTGAACATATTGTATAAGCATAAAAACCCCTATAATAATTCCCTTATATAGGAGACATAAATAACAGAATATTCATTATAATACGCATCGAACGACAATCCAAAAATCCAAAATTTTAGTTATGTCTCAAAAATATAAAGGATTTATTGTAAAAAACAATCTTCTGCAGTTATAAATATATTTTTAACATATGACGCACATCGAGACAGATTAGCAATTAATATCATTAAATTTACATTTACAGTTAAGGAATATATTTTAAAAAGTATTGTCAATATAATACGCACCGCAAAGCGCAACAGGAAAGTATTAAAAAGTTTGTTCAATATAATACGCACCGCTACACTGTAGCACACAAATTAACATTCTACATAGAGATAAATAGAGATAATCTAAAAATGCATTATTTTAATAACAGTACATTCGATCGATATGAAATGTTGATACAGCATTTTTATCATCCGCACGAATCTGCCTGCAAAATTTCAGCACGCTAGCACACGAGGAGGTGGGTTAAAAATTGATCCAAAGCTTTTTTCGGCAAGCAAGGCATCAAGCAAACAGACGCCACTAGTTAATAAAAGGGGTATAATTTTTTTTTAAAAAAAACGTAAAAACAAGTTTTTTTACTATAAATCCTTTATATAGGAGACATAACTAAAAGAATGTTCATTATAATACGAAGCGCAAGACAATCCAAATATACAAAATTTTAGTTATGCCTCGTAAAACATGTTTAATATAATGCGCACCGATCGGGAATATATAATTTTAAAAGTATTGTCAATATAATAAGCACCATATGGCGCGACAGGAAAGATAGTTCAATATAATACGCACTACGACACTCTAGCAAAACGGTGGCCAAACGGTGGCCCGCGAGCAGCATGCGACTCTTCAGTGTTCAGATTGTGGCTCGTGTACAATTTATGAAAGATATGTTACCCGGATTACCAAAAGATCTCCAACCCAGGTTTAAGAACCTATGACCTATAGTGCTTAAATGTGGCTCTCAACAATTTTTTGGTTATATTTTAAAATGGCTCTAAGTTACTACAGGTCCGGCCACCCGCGCTCTAGCACAAAAATTTACATTTTACATATAGATAAATAAAGATAATCTAAAAATTCATTAATTTAATTACAGTACATGCGATGGATCTGAAATTTTGATACATCCCTTTTATCATCAGCTTGAGTCTGCCTGCAAAATTTCAGCTCGCTAGCTTTCGAGGAACTGGGTTAAAATCGATGCAATGTTTTTTCTGCAAGCAAGCCAGGGCTAAAACAGACACCACAAGTTATTATAAATGATTTAATAAAGGATTTAACAAATGAAAGTATGTCTGTTTGCTTTAACAAATGAAAGTATGTCTGTTTGCTTTAACAAATGAAAGTATGTCTGTTTGCTTTAACAAATGAAAGTATGTCTGTTTGCTTTAACAAATGAAAGTATGTCTGTTTGCTTTAACAAATGAAAGTATGTCTGTTTGCTTTAACAAATGAAAGTATGTCTGTTTGCTTTAACAAATGAAAGTATGTCTGTTTGCTTTAACAAATGAAAGTATGTCTGTTTGCTTTAACAAATGAAAGTATGTCTGTTTGCAAGTCCTTCATAGCAGACTAAACCATTCATCTGATCGTCCTGAAACTTTCGGAGACTGTTGAGTACGCTCCCTGGATGGTAACTGGCAACTTGATTTTCTAAATTTACCACTCATGGGGCGCCGGGGGCCCATAATGTCATTTTTTGCATATGGGAGCTATATACAAATTAGTTGAAGCGTTAGCTCCTGGGTAAATTGATGGATCTTAACCAAACTTTATAGATAAAAACTTGATAGCCTGTATTAAAATACTATAGGGCACTGAACACCTAATGGAATTTCATCGGGGCTGGGGGCCCAAAATGCTTTTTTCTTAAACGTTTAAGAATGTATTCCCCATTAAATTATTAACAACTTGACAAATAATGACAAATGTATCCATTATTATACAGATTCCAATGAACAGGTGTTTTGAGATTTATATCTTGCACTAAATGGGCCCTAGGGCACTTAATGTCGTTTTTTGCTCATATGAGCTATATAAAAATTAGTTTATGCATTTGCTACTTAGTAAATGAATGGATCTAACAAAACTTTGTATAAAAAACCTTGGTAGCCCATATTAAAATTCTATAGGGAACTGAACTCCTTATGTCCATTCTCTAGAGACATGGGGCCCCAAATGTCTTTTTCAGTGAACGTCTAAGATTTTATTCCCCATTCAATTAAAATCGATCTTTAGAAATATAAATACATGTATCTATACTTATAAAAGGCAAAGCCCTGACTGACTCACCCATTCATCACAAATTCTCCAACTTCCCGTGTAGGTAGAAGCATGAAACTTTTGGAAGTTGTTGATTAGCCGCTCGCGACGATAATTGTAGTAAGAGAATTTTTAAATTCACACTCATGGGAGCCGGGGGCCCAAAAACGTACTTTTTTCTTTATATGGCCTATATAAAATATGAAAATCACTAATTCTCCTATTTCCCGAGTAGGCAGAATCATGAAGTTGTTGAGTACACTTCCGCAATGGTAACGTACGAAAAAAAAATTAAATTATCACCTGAATAGGATTACTAGAGGTGATTTGTTACTTTTCGCTTTTGTTTTTCTGCGGGACCACGATAGACAGACAGAAAAGATGGTGAAGTTAATATGTTATCTTCTTCTTATCTTAGATTTACAGACGCTCCTTCTATGCAGAAGATAGTTGCGTCCACAGACCATGATGGATGATCTGTTGGCAAGTGATGCAGCGTTCACAGGCCACGTCTTTGTGGGTTGCACGCATTACCCAGCCGCCTAACTAGTGTTAGGTACCCATTCAGAGCTGGGTGACTCAGGGACGCCCTAGGCCCCGGGAGCAAATCCTTGCCTTCACATGGATTCGAACCCGTGACCATCGGTACGCTAGTCGAGCACGCTGCCACTCGACCACCGCTAAATATATTTAGTTTATGTATCATGATCCAGATTGAAATCAATTGGTGTTTTGAATTTGTGTTACGCGGGTTCTCAACGCTTACTGAAATCCTAATTTACCGCAGCAAAGCGCGGGTATTTTGCTAGTGCATTATGAAATTGATTTGAATGAACATGTGTTTCGAACTTAATATCTTGCAACGAATCGACCCGTGGGCCCTTAATGTAAATTTTTGCTTAAATCAGCTTTATAAAAATTAGTTTATGCGTTGGCTACTGAGTAAATGAATGGATCTTAACCAAACTTTGTATACAATTACTTGGTGGAACATATTAAAATAATATAGGGCACTAAATTTCTAATGTCCATTCCTTTGGGTCGGGGGCCCCGATTCTCTGTTTTTTTCATTTATGTTTACAATATTTTTCCCAATCAGTTGTAACAATCTTGAGAAATATAACTACGATAAAACTACTGAATTAAACTGAACAGGTTTTTTAAATTGACATCTTACACAAAATAGGCCCTGGGGCCCGTAACTGTTTTTTTAGCAATTATATTAGCTTCACCGCCGTCTCTCTCTGTCTGTCTCTATCTCTCTCTCTCTCTCTCTCTCTGTCTCTCTCTCTCTCTCTCTCTCTCTGTCTCTGCCTCTCTCTCTCTCTCTCTCTCTCTCTCTCTCTCTCTCTCTCTCTCTCTCCCTCTCTCTCTCTTTCTCTCTCTCTCTCTGCCATTCGTCGCCGGGCAGGCGGGAAGGCGGGCAGGCGAAAAAACAAAAGTAAATTATGATACACTTTCCGTGATGCTTTCGAGCTGAAATTTTGCACATAGACTCGTATCACCTAACAATGCATACAATCAAAATTTCAGATCGATCGAATTTACAGTTATTAAATTAATGCATTTTTAGTTAAGCTCTATAACTATATGTAGCGTTCGCTATTGTTTACATTTTACGGGTCACTTGACTTTACGCCAGCCATCGATGACCACATCTCGTGTTTAATACTCAGTTTCAGGCTGTAAATGTTTGTCGCGTTGGAACATTATCAGAACTTTAAGTTCTGGCTCATATATATTGGATTTAAAGTCAAAAACTTTTTTATGGGGTTGTTTAATTTAAATCCCTTATAATTACTTCGAAATCTTATCGTCATCTCTCTTTCTCTGTCTGTCGTTCTTCGTCGGACAGGCGGGAGGGCGGAAAAAAAAGAGTAAAAAATCGCACACTTTCCGTGATGCGATCGAGCTGAAATTAGACACATAGAATCGTGTCACGTAACAGTGCATTGTATCAAAATTTTAGATCGATCGAACGTACCGTAATTACTTTAATGCATTTTTAGTTTATCTCTTTATAACATAAGTAATTCAATTTCACAGTTTGTTATTGTTTTTCTTCCAATTGCCAGTTGAGTTGAATTAACGCGTTGACGCCGCCAGTCAACGTGCACACCACTCCCCCTCCCCCCGGTTTTAAAGCCAGGGGAGATAATTCGGTTTCAGTCTGCAAATGTTTGTCGCGTTTGAACATAAGCAATACTTTTAGTTATGTCTCATACATAAGGGATTTATAGTAAAAAAAACGTTGTTTTAACGGTGTTGTTTAATTAAATCCCTTATATTAACTTCGAAATCTTGTCGTCATCTCTCTCTCTGTCGTACGCCGGCGAAAAAAAAAGTAAAAAGTGACCCACTTTCCGTGATTCCAACGAGCTGAAATAGGCACATAGACTCGTGTCACCTAACAATGCATCGTATCAAAATTTCAGATCGATCGATCGTACCGTAATTAAATTAATGCATTTTTTAGTTTATCTCAATAAACTATATGTAGCGGTCGCTGTTGTTTAATTTTACGGGGCACTTGACTTCAGGGCAGCAATCGATAACCATATCTCGTAATTAACACCAGGAGGATTTCACTTAGTTTCAGGCTGTAAATGTTTGTAGTGTTTGAACATAATCAATACTTTTAGTTATGTCTGATATATAAGCAGTGCTTTTTTCAATGGGAACTCATGGGAACTGAGTTCCAATACCTTATTTGGCCAGATTCGTGTATATTTATATAAATAGTCGGCATTTTACTTACTGTCAGTCCTTTTTACAGTGGGGACTCACGGGAACGACGTAAATTACAGTTTACAAATAAACAAACCACTAGTGGCAACCGCTGTTATTTCACTGATATGATATCTATGGAACATAGATATCATATTAGTTATTATTTGTAGAATAAGAATAACAGCGTTTGCCACTTGGCGTGGCCTATTTCTATTTCCTGAGGGGCTGATTTTAGTACAAACTTTGGTAAATAATTTTTCTATGTCATTTTAAAGTCTAGAAATTAATTATAATTAAACAAGCAAAAAAGCGTTGAAATGAAAAGAATCTCAAGCTTTTTCCCATCTGCTGCTCCGGTAAACAAACAATTTAAACAAGAAGTTGCGGAAGATAATGTCGATATTATACAAATGGTTCAAACGACAGTGTCAGGACAAACGTGTGTAGGCGATCATGGCGATGTAAACATAGACTCTGACAGTGACCTGCCAAGTTGTTGGACATTGGAGTGAAATGAGTTCCCAAACATTTTTCGCTAGAAAAAAAGCACTGCATATAAAGGCTTTATAGTCAAAAACTTTGTTTTACGGGATTGTTTAATTACGGGGTTCTTTAACTAAATCCCTTATATTTATTCAACGCCGTCTCTTGGGCGGGCGGAAAAACAAAAGTAAAAATTGACCCACTTTCCGTGATGCGATCGATCTTAAATTTTGCACATAGACTCGTGTCACCTCCTAACAATGCATTGTATCAAAATTTCAGATCGATCGAATGTACCGTAGTTAAATTAATGCATTTTAGTTTAATTCAATGTAACTCAATATAGCCGTCTGTTTTTGCTTACATTTCAGATCGATCGAATGTACCGTAATTAAATTAATGCATTTGTAGTTTAATTCAATGTAACTCTATATAGCCGTCTGTTTTTGCTTACATTTTACGTGTCACTGGAGTTCACGACCGCATCCTGGTGTTTATTGCAAGCGAGTTCAGTCGCGTTTAGTCTGTAAATGTTTGTGGCGCGATGGGATATTATATTGAACATAATCAATACTTTTAGTTATGTCTCATATATATAAGGGATTTATTTTTATATAAAAACTTCGTTTTTAAATCCCTTATATTAACTTCGTGGCCGTCTCTGTCGTCATCTCATCATCTCTCTCATCATCTCATCATCTCATGGGCGGGCGGAAAAACAAAAGTCCAAAATGACCCACTTCCCGTGATTCGATCGAGCTGAAATTTGGCACACTGACCCGTCCGACCTAACAATGCATCGTATCAAAATTTCAGATCGATCGAACGTACCGTAATTAAATTAATGCATTTTTAGTTTATCCTTATATGAGGTATGTAATTCAAATTCACGGTTTGTTATGTTTTTTTTCCCACGTGAAATTTTGAGCTGACGCATTGAGGCGACCCAACGAAGCGACGGGGCGCTTTTGTTTATATTTTACGTGTCACTCTGAGCTCGGTCAAGCGAATCGGTGACCAGACTTTTCCCCTCTCCCCCTTCCACCCACCCCTCCCCCCCCTCCAGAGTTATGAAGCGAAACTTGAGTTAAGACAGATTCAGTCTGTAAATGTTTGAAAATAATCAATACTTTAAGTACTGTCTCATATATAAGGGATTTATAGTCAAAAAATTTGTTTTTACGGGTTTGTTTTATTACGGGGTTGTTTAATTTAGTAAACGTTTAAGATTTTATTCCCCATTCAATTTTTAAAGATCTTGAGAAATATAGATAAATATATTCCTTATGAAATTGATTGAAATGAACAGATTTTCGATATTTATATGTTAAACTGATCGGGATCGGGGACCCTTTATATAATTTCTTTTGATCTATATGTATAAAATATGAAAACTTGTTTGTTTGTCCCGCATGGCTTACTACACTATTCATCAGATTGCTATGAAACTTTGGAATATAGTGGGATACGCTTCCTAGATGGTATCTGGCAAAAAACGTTTTAAAAATTAACACTCATGAGAGGCCGGCGGCCAAAAATGTCTTTTTTTCGTATATGAGCTAAATAAAAATTAGTTTAAGATTTAGCTACTGTGAAAATGGATTGATCTTTACCAACTTGGTACATAAAAACGTGATAGCCCATATTAAATATGATAGGCATCGAACTCCTCATGATTTTTCTGGGACTGGGGGTCCCACATCTTTCTTTTTTTTTCGAAAACGTTTTACTTTATTTCCTTTTCGATTATACATGATCTTGACAAATAATGACACATGTATCCATTATTGTACATATTCAAATTAACAGGTGTTTTGAGCTTTGCATATTGAACCGATTGGGTACATGTTTTATTATTTTCGTATGTAACCTATATAAATATTATTTTCTTCATCCGATTACTATTAGACTTTTGTAAGATTTTGAATACATTACCGCAAAGGTCTCTGGCATAGAATGTTTTTAAAAAAAATACAACTTATAGGAGTTTTGGGCCAAAAACTTTAAAGATTTCTTTCCCCATTTCATTTTACAGGACCTTGACAAATATTGATTATTTATCCATTAAGATCCAGATAAACTGGTGTTTTCAACTTTTAATCTTGCACCGATTTGCCCCAGAGGCCTTTAGTTTCCTTTTTTCCCTTTATATACACTATATAAATATTTTTTAGAGGGTTTAGGCCCAGAATGTTGCTAATTTTCCTTAAATGAGCTACATTAATGCTACTGGGTTAATGGATGTATCTTGACGAATCCTGATACGTCCATACTTGACGGTCCATAATAAAAATATTATTGGCATTGAACTTCTAGTCTCCATTCCTATTTTTACAAAGGCAAAATATATTTTCTATTTTGTTTGTTTGTTAGGTTGTTTTTAATTTTTTTTTATATTTTAAATATTCGTTTCCTTCTAAGACGTTTCTTCCCATTTGATTTTAGTTGATGTAGAGTGTAGAGTGTAGAGTGTAGAGTGTAGAGTGTAGAGTGTAGAGTGTAGAGTGAAGAGTGTAGACAAATATTAACACACATATCCACCATGATCCATATTGCAATAAACGAGTGTAGGGATTTTGACATTTATATCTTTCACCACTAGGGATGCCTGGGCCTTTTATGTTCTTTAGTGATAAATGACGTCACGCACCTAAAAAAGGGGGGGAGGAGGGGGTCACGAATTTTTGACGAGGGGGAGGGGGGTGTTTAAAAAAATGACGTCACATCAAAATGCGCATCTTTAAATAAAAGGTCTACTTAAATATTTGATTGTTTGCAATTTATTTTAATGACGTTGTCAATGGCTTCACACGTGTTACGATATTAGAATGCATCCTTACATTAATACATACTTAAAATGACAATAAAGTGAGTTGAAACATGCTAGTTTTCAATTAGAAAATATGGCTTTTGGGGCGGGGGGGGGGCCCCCCCGCAAAGATTTGTGACGTCATATTGGAGGGGGTCTAAGCTTTTATGACGAAGTGTAACGAATGGGGAGGGGGTTAAAGTCGGCCGAAATCGCGTAACCTCATTTACTGGTCCGGATGAACTAAGCTTTAGAGTTATTATTTTATTCAACCGATCGCCCTGGTAATATGAGAGTGCAATGCCAATGAATCATTTTAAAATTATCACTCATTTTGGGGCCAGGGCCCTGAAAATTTTTTTTTCTTTTGTAAGCTTTTTAAATATTATTTTATTTATATTTTTTGCACACTTTCGCGAATGTTTCTGGCAGAACTGTTTTTTTTAAAAAAAATTACTCATTGGTTTCTTTTAATTTATTCCTTTATACTGAGATCGTTGCAACGCGCGACGGGTGAGCTAGCGCTAAATAAGGTTTGGTGGCGAACTAATAATATGCAATGTCCATTCATACAAAGATGTGGGTTAAATTGTATAATACAGGAGATGGTATCCACTAGCTCAGTTCTCATCAATGCTCGGGTACTTATCAAATAATTTGGACTTTTTAATTGACAACAACACGAAAAATGTTATCGATGGTGTGTAGGTGATCAATGAGATTTGGCCAAATGAAATGAAAATAATGGATGAGTTTCTGTCAGCGAAACAAACATCAAATAAATAAACAAAAGCTGGTTCTATAATAAATTATACAAATTTTGTAGACAAAATAAAATTTAAAAAATTAAAGCTACAAATGTCAAAAAAAAATCACAAAAAAACCCTTCAAAATTAAACATTGAAAGCATTAACTTGGCATAAATAACAAAAACAAAATGTATACACTGTAATTTAAAAAACAAAATGTACGGTCCTTTATTAAATTTTAAAAAATGAAACACTTAAGTTTACTTAAACTAAAAAGCTCAAACAATAAAGCCTATAATACTAATGAGACCAAAACTAACATCCTCCACTCATAATTCGCAGCAGACCCAGGTGACAAGGACGTCTTAATAAACTTAAATAAAATATAAGAAAAAAGTTTAATAACTGTCGACAAGCTTTAAAACCACAAAAGCTACTGGTCCGGATGAATTACCAACTAGACTAGTAAAAGACCCCTGCAAGCCGTCAACTGTCCCCAATTCTTGAATTACTCTTAAATCCTCTATTTACAAGGGCACAGTGCCACAGGACTGGACACAAGCTAATGTGATCCGACCCCCCCCCCTTTGTAAAAAGAGATAAATCAGACCCTGGAAATTATAGACATGTTTGCACTTTCTAGTATTACTTGTAAATTGTATGCAACCGTCCTTCCTCATGGGACGATGGCGTGTACTCCTGCTCCTCTGCCCCCCCTGCCCTTTCTCCTGGCCCTTCTCTCTTTACTCAAAGCTATGAGGGATGCTTCCGTGACATGAATGCCCTCAAGCACTTTTGCCCGCCAGGAGGTTCACTCCTCGGCTATGGTCTCCCACGTTTTATGGTCTATATGTGCCAATGGCATGTCTTTCTTGCAGACGTCCTTGAAGCGCAAGCAGGGGCGACCTCTTTTTCTCAAAGCGGTTGCCAGCTCACCGAAAAGCAAAGCTCTAGGAATGCGCTCCGAGCTCATCCTGTGGACATGACCTAACGACAGCAGGCGCCTCTCACTCAGAATTGAGTGCATACTCAGCATATGGCTTCTTCTGAGTACCTCGACATTTGTGATCTTGTCCTGCCATTTGATGCGTAGAATCCTACGCAAGCATCGTAAGTGGAAGCTTTTGAGCTGCTTTGTTTGCTTGGCGTAGGTCGTCCAGCACTCACTGCCATAGAGGAGTGTGCTGAGCACGCAGGCCTGGTACACAGTGATTTTCGTCCTATCTGTGAGCTGCGCATTGTTCCACACTCTTTGATTGAGCCTAGCCATTAATGATGCGGCCTTGCCGATTCTGGTTCCTATTTCCTTATCCAGGGAGAGTGTGCGTGTGATGTTACTGGCAAGGTAGGTGAAATCATCGACGACGTCCAAGGTGTTTCCCTCAATGGAGATTGCTGGAAGGCGGTCAGTGCCTTGTCTCATAATGTTGGTCTTTTTGAGGCTAATCGTTAAACCAAAATCCTTGCATGCCTCTGAGAACTTATTGACCAACTGTTGGAGTCCTGCCTCTGTATGTGAGGTAAGGGCTGCGTCATCCGCGAAGAGCAACTCTCTGATTAATACATTTTCCAATTTGCTCTTCGCACGGAGCCGGCTGATATTATATAGGTTTCCATCCGTCCTGGTATGAATGTTCACACCCTCGGAGCAGACCTCGAAAGCATGTCGCAATAGCATCGAGAAAAAGATACCAAAGAGTGTTGGAGCCAGTACACAGCCCTGTTTGACTCCGCTACAAACTGGGAAGGGTTCTGAGGTGGCACCATCGAAGAGCACTGTGCTGTGCATATTGGTGTGGAAGGACTCGATGATGGAGAGAAGCCGCGGCGGACATCCTATTTTTTTCCAGTATACGTAGCAGACCCTTTGCGGCTGACCAGGTCAAATGCCTTCGTTAAATCTATGAAGGCAATGAAGAGGGGTTTCTGTTGCTCCCGACATTTCTCTTGTAGCTGACGGAGTGAGAAAATCATGTCCATGGTTGATCGGCCACCCCGAAAACCACATTGTGATTCTGGGTAGACATTTTGTGCCAGAATTTGCAAGCGTGCAAGGACCACTCTGGCAAATGCCTTTCCCACAATACTCAGTAAGGAGATACCACGATAGTTATTGCAATCGCTGCGATCACCTTTGTTTTTGTAAAGCGTGACAATTTTGGCGTCGCGCATTTCCTGTGGGATGTGTCCGCGTTCCCAGCAATCGCATATGAGTTCGTGCAGAGGCTTCAGTAGTGCTGGTTTGCCGTACTTAACTACTTCTGCAGGAATGCCATCGTTACCTGGAGCCTTCTCATTGCTCAGATGATCGATTGCCTTACTAAGCTCCTCCAATGACGGTTGGGGCATCAAGCTGATCTAGAACTGGTAGTTCTGGGATTCTATCTATGGCAGAGTCAGTTACTACATTCTGTGTCGCATATAGTTCTAGATAATGCTCAGTCCAGCGCCGCAACTGCTGGTCTCGTTCTGTAATCATCACACTGACTTTGACGTAATTGGAGCAGACTTTGATATTGTGGGTCCAGTGGCCTTTTTTATGCCTTCGTACACTTTTTTTGATATCTCCTGATCGGCGGCAGATTGAATGCTTTTACATAGGTCCACCCAATAAGTGTTGGCGACAAAAACGTGACAGTCTTCTGGGCTGTGTTTCTGGCATTTCTGAGACATTGTAGTGTGTCAGGTCCTGGGGCAGCTTTATAGGCCAATAGGGCTTTTCTCTTTTTCTACGTCACGGGCAACATTGTAACCCAATGGGTCTCGAACCAATCCGCATTTTTTCTTTCCTTCCTCCCGAGGACTGCAAGAGAGGCGTTGTATATAGTGGCTCGAAGATGGAGCCATGTCGCATCAATTTCTTTTGTCGCAGCCACTATAGCATCATGAGGATTGGGTATGGCTATCTGCGTGGTATTTTGCTAAAGAGCTGCCTATAGCCTGGTGTTAAGCTGTTCACTGATCTCAGAGCAGTTGATATGGTATTTGTTAATGCGAGTTTTACCCTTACTCTTAGAGTGACACAATTTTTTCGGTATTAATTTGACTCTACTTACGACCAGGGAGTGGTCTGTGTCACGGTCGGCACTGTGGTAACTGCGTGTTTGGAGCACGCTGGCCAGGTCAGAGCGCCTGGTGAGAACGAGATCAAGCTGGTGCCAGTGCTCGGAGTGAGGGTGTCTCTTTAAAAAGAGATAAAACAGACCCTGGAAATTATAGACATGTTTGCACTTTCTAGTATTACTTGTAAATTACTTAAACCAAACATAGATATCCTGGTCCAGTTATTCACATAGACACACGTGACGTCATGTGCCCACACCAACACGGCTTTTAGAAAGCAGAGTTAGTGAAACAATTAATTGGTCTAATACAGTGTTTCCCAACATTTTTTTTGTTACCTGTGACCAACATGAAATGTAAATAAGTCATTTTCAATAAGTTTTTTTTTACAAGATAGAGCGAATTTGCATTTTAAGAATATTTTAGTCGACAGTTGGCAACCACCCAGAAAACCCACCTTGACCCCCTTGGGTGTCGCGACCCACAGGTTGGGAACCGCTGGTCTGATAGATAATTTGTCAAAATAATTAAAGAATATTAATAAATCAGGTACACTATTTCTAGACTTCTTGAAAGTATTTGATAAAGTTCACAATTGAATTTTATTAAAAAAAACTTCGGCATCTGTGATCCGTTATGTCATTAAATTTTATTAAAGGCGTGCAATCAGAGATATGAATGTTTATATAAAGGTAGTCCTCGGGTTTCGGCGGTCCCACCCCGACTTACGCTGTTTCGTGGTTACGAACGCGCTCCCATAAAAATATTTTTAAAAATATATTTCGCGTTATTCCGTCTTTTATAATGTTTAAAAAAATTTTTTTTTATGGGGTATTAATTAAAATACTTTTTATGACATCGCCTGCTTGTATGTTTCGGCGCGCGGCAGAAAGAATACCATTTTTTGTGGTTGTAGAGCGAGGAAGACGCTCAGTCTCGGTGCATATGCCACTTTGGTTGTTTACACCGTCTCTCTCTCTCTCTCTCTCTCTCTCTCTCTCTCTCTCTCTCTCTCTCTCTCTCTCTCTCTCTCTCTCTCTCTCTCTCTCTCTCTCTCTCTCTCTCTCTCTCTCTCTCTCTCTCCCTATCTTTCTACTGTTTCATCTTTTTTTAAAAACTATCTTTTCATGTGGTAAGGAATTTTTTTCTCTCTTTTAAAATACTTTTTTTTATATCATTAACTGTTACATTTTGTTATATTGTTGTACGAGCAGTACTTTACAGTATATATTTAATGTTCCCACTTTCATTGAAGAACAGATCAACGTCATGTCGAGGATCCACTGTAAGATACTCTTAGACAGTGCTTCTCAAACTTTTTAGTATTGCTGATTGGCAGGAAATTTTTCCATTGCACCAGGGACCGGTGAACTATTTTCCCTGTACTGACGTGGTGGCGAAATGTCCTTTCTTGGTAACTTCTGCGGACCGGCGTCGGATGGCCCACGGCCCGGCACCGTTAAGTTAGATTTTGGAAACGTTCAAAAGTTTGAAGAAACTTTTAAAAAAAAATATTCTTAAAGTATGACAGACAAACCATAATTATCTTTAAAAAATGACATTCAATTAATCAATTCATTTTTTTTAATTTGAGGGCTTGGCTGCAATATGTTGGGAACATTTTAGTTCTCTAAATTGTAATCACATATCTTTAAAGAGTGAACGATGAAAGAGCGACGACAAATGTGCACAAACATAAGAGCACACGATGAAAGAGTGAAGACAAATGTGCACAAACATAAGAGCACACGATGAAAGAGCGACGACAAATGTGCACAAACATAAGAGCACACGATGAAAGAGTGAAGACAAATGTGCACAAACGTAAGAGCACACGATGAAAGAGTGAAGACAAATGTGCACAAACATAAGAGCACACGATGAAAGAGTGAAGACAAATGGGCACAAACATAAGAGCACACGATGAAAGAGTGAAGACAAATGGGCACAAACATAAGAGCACACGATGAAAGAGTGAAGACAAATGGGCACAAACATAAGAGCACACGATGAAAGAGTGAAGACAAATGGGCACAAACATAAGAGCACACGATGAAAGAGTGAAGACAAATGGGCACAACCGTAAGAGCGCTATACCTCGTTGGTAGTCCATCTTGATACATTAGCATCTATTTGAACAGTCGCCTCCAAGCTTCATCTGCACTCATTTGTTCTGTGCTATTTTACGGGTCATCATCACGAAATTAATTAGTAAGCTCCACTAAGCAGTGGCGTCACTAGAGGATTGTGAGGAGTGCTGACCGCACCGGATGATGCGATCACAAGGGGTGACAGAAAAATGTAGCGTTCTGTATGTTCCCTTTATTTGGCGCCGGAAGACTTGGATGAGTCCTAGGGGTAAGGGGCCGTCCATAAATGACATCACGTAACTAGGGGGAGGGGGAGGGGAGTCATGCATTTGTGACGATGTCTGACAAGAGGGAGGGAGGGGGGTGTTAAAAAAAACGTGCAAATTTAAATAAAAGTTTCACTTATTTGATTGTTTGCAGTTTATTCAATGAGGTTTTCAATGGCTTCACATGTGTTACGATATTAGAGTGCAGACTTACTAAAATACATATTTAAATGACAAAAATAATTTGCAACCTGCTAATTGTCAATTCGAAAATACGTCGTATTGGGAGGGGGGTCTAAGTTTTTGTGACGAATCATAACGAGGGGGAGGGGGGGGGGTAAAATCGGCCAACATCGCATGACGTCATTTATGGACGGCCGCTTAAGTCGTTAGCGGGTGACACCATGGGCTACCGCTCTGTGTGACACCAACCCCAGTGACGCCTCTGCGATGAAGTAAGGTAAAAATTAACAAAACTTTAACTATAGAAAAAGAAAAGTGTTCAAATGTAATAAGAAGATAAAACTAAGATGCTACCTTACATTAGTAAGACCTAAAATAGACCTATACATTATTGAATATGTAATTAATTATTACATCATTATGTTATATAAAAATTTACTACAAAATTATTTAAGTTTTAAATTCAAGTAACAGTGCATTTACTACTAATAAAATATCTAAATGATATATATTTTGTGGAGTCCCAATTAATTTCCTTTAAAAAAAGAATAATAAAAAACAATAACAACAATAAACAAGCAACACCAACTCGCCCTGTGTAACACAGGTATAAAAATAAAACACCAAGGCTTATTGTGTAAAAGGTAAAGGGAATGAATGACAGCAGGTCCGTGACTTGAGAGGTGATACACGAAAAAAAAACTATAAAAAAAAACTTTAACAAATGTGTTCAAATGGCAAGATGGTATTTTCCTCGAAATCAGCAGGATTATGTGAAACATTTCCTGGTGGAAACGAGTCAAATACCTGGATCTTTATGTGCCATTCTTTACCGAAACTTGTACTTTCAACATATCCGGACTTTAAAACTAGGTGAAATTTTAAAGCTTTTCCTTGAAAATTATCTGTGTAACGTTTTTAAGAGGCAGATTTACATCCTCAAGTGAAACTTTTCAATTAGTAAACACCTAATTGTGTGTGTGTGTGTGTGTGTGTGTGTGTTTGTGTTTGTGTGTGTGTGTGTGTGTAAGAAATGTTTTAATAGTGTATCGTTCACATAAAATTTTGTCGAGTCATTAAATATAAATTTCAAATTTCCTCTTAGTCTTAGTCTGTACATCTTTTAGCAGAAACGCTTTTTAAAAACCATTTGTCTCCCTTTTTGTTCCTCTCCACAGTAGCCAATATACTCATAGTACACTTACATTTTTAGCTCAACTTCCTCACAGGGGAATTGGGTGTATAGGTATGAAAAATCTGTCCGGTATGGATGTCTGTTTGAGCTTGCACAAGCAACTAATCCTGAACCATACCAGATAGATGGTTCGGGTTTCTTGCAAAAATGTGAAGGTGGTCCCAAGAATGTGCACTGACCAAATAAATTCGCGAAAGGTTTTACTTGAGTTCCTGGAAAATACAAACAAAAAAGAAAACAAATATCGGTATTTTGTCAATTTCTCGGCAACCATAATAGCTATCGGGTTGAAACAAACGCCAAACGATAGCTAATAATATTTAGAACAATATTGGAGAAAGAATTTTTGAAAAATCTCTTTTCATTCGACTCCTCTAATTTTTGCAGCAATTTGTAGATAGCAATTGTTTTGTTTACTTTCAGAATTATTGATTTGAAATTACTTTAAATGTAAGCAATAATGATTTCCCTTGCATAAATAAAATGTTGGAAATTGAACTTAAATACACATTCGAGTTTTAATTACTTCTTTTCTTTAAAAAAATGTTTTTTTCTCTAAGTGCTATGGCAAGAATAGACACAAAGTAAAGAATAAAACTCTATCTTTAGAAAGACTAAAAAGAAACTGTATCATCTCAACAAGGAAGACACTTTATTCGTTGCATTTGTTTATTAGTAGCTTTTAAATAGACGTTTAGTTTATAGACTGGGGTTTCCAATCTAAGGCCTGCCTAGCCCTGCTGTTATCTTTCCTGAGGGTGTGTCCAATCCATCTCCAATTTCTTTCCATGATTTGTTTTTCTACTGTTCTTTGTCCACACCTCTCCCACAGCTTGGAGTTTTTGACCGTATCGAACCATTTTATTTTCAGAATATTTCTGAGGCATCTGTTAACAAACGTCTGGAGTCTATTTTTTGCTGTCTCTGTCGTCCGCTAAGTTTCGGATCCATAAAGTAGGACCGTTTTAACATTGGTGTTAAAGATCCTTACTTTTGTTTTGACAGAGATGTGTGTAGATCTCCTGACCTGTTTCAGATTTGCAAAAGCCTGTTGCGCAAAATTTATTCTTCGTTCGATGTCCTCATCTGTTCCCCCTGATACACTGACCACACTCCCAAGGAATACAAAGTTGTTTAATTGCTCAAGTTAACGGTTTTCTACTTGGATGACTCCATCTTGTAGGAAGTTTATTTTCAAAAAATTGTTTTTTTGAATGTTTATATTGAGTCATACTCTTTTCCCAGTCTCGCTCAAGGCTGTGATTTTGTCTTGTATGTCTTGAAGTCTGTGGGACAGAATGGCCAAGTCATCCGCAAACTCCAAATCTTCTAGTTTTTGCATTAGGTTCCACTGGATTCCTTTTCCTGAGCTTGCATAAGCTTCTTTTGTGACCCAGTCTAACACAAGAAGGAACAGAAGTGGTGAAAGGAGGCATCCTTGTTTGACTCCAGTTGTGACATGGAATGCATCTGTTAGTCTATCATTATGTACTACTTGGCAGGTGAAGTTTTCGTACAGATTTCGGATGATGTTAGTTATTTTGTTTGGTATTCCATAGTGCCTCATTATTGACCATATAGTTTCTCTATTTATGCTATCAAAGGACTTTTCAAAGTCCACAAATGTGGCAGAGAGTGGAGATTGCCATTCAATAGATTGTTCTATAATTATCCGGAGTGTTGCTATTTGGTCAATGCATGATCTTCTTTTTCTGAACCCAGCTTGTTCTTCTCTCAGGAGATCATCGCAGGCATCTTTTATTCTGTTTAGTATTGTTCTGCTAAAGACCTTGCTTGGTGCTGATAGAGTAATTCATCGCCATTTCTCACATTGTGACAGATCCCCATTCATTGGAATTTTAATCAGTAAGCCCCTTTTCCATTCTGCAGGAGGGGTTTCATTTTGACCAAATTTTGTTGAAGATACCGTGGAGTTGGTTGATGATTTCAGCTCATCCTTCTTTAAAGACCTCGGGTGGTATGTTGTCTACACCTGCTGCTTTCCCTGTCTTCATTTGATTGATGGCCGTCCATATTTCTACTTTGGATATCTCTTCCATATTTATGTCCCAGTGTTTCTCCTGTGGTCAAAATGGGTGGGTTCAGAGGGGTTGGTCTGTTTAGGACATCCTGGAAATATTCTTTCCATCTTCTAAGCTGGTCATCTATGATGGAAGTGACTTTACCTTGTTTATCTCGGACTGGTACATGGTAGTTAGATTTCTTGCCACTCAAGAGTTTAGTAATTTTGTATAACTGTTTTAGATCTCCTTTTCCTGCTGCTCTTCTGCTTGTTCAGCTAGCTTATTATAAAATATTCGTTTGTCATTTCTAAGCATTTTTGTGACCTCTTTTGAAATTGTATGGTACTCTTGTTGAGTAAGTTGTTTATGTTTTCTTGTTTTGGCTTGATTCACTTTTTGTTTTGCATGTTTCCTATCTCCAATTCCTTGCAATGTCTCATCGCTGATCCAGTGTTTTTTTCTCTTCCGGGGCAGGTTTTAGTATTTCCTTGCAAGATACTGTAAGTATTTCTTTGAAGTTATCCCAGGTTTTGTCTATGTTTACTTCATTATCATAATCTAGTTGCAGTGCAGCATATCGGTTTTTAAGGGTTAGCTGTAGTTTGTTTTTTTCCTGTGGGTTTCGGAGCTTGCCTAGGTCAAATCTGATTCGCCTTTCTGTTTTTGGCCTTTGGTTGGCTAGCTTTATTTTTAGCTTGGCCACAACAAGATGGTGGTCTGATCCAATGTCTGCTCCTCTTTTTGTTCGTACATCCTGCAATGTGCTCCTCCAGGTGCGACCTATAGTGATGTGGTCTATTTGATTCTTTGTTTTGTTGTCTGGTGAGACCCACGTTATTTTGTGGCAATTTTTGTGTGGGAAGATGGTGCCTCCAATCACCAGCTCATTGAATGTGCAGAAGTTTACAAACATCTCTCCATTTTCATTCATGTCGCCCAGTCCATGTATGCCCATTACCTTCTCTCTCTCTATGTTGTCATTGCCAGCTTTAGCATTCATATCGTCCATGACGACCAGTATATCTCTTTTCGGTATTTTATCCAATAGACTTTGAAGTTGTTCATAGAATGCAACTTTATCTTCCTCAGGTGCAAGGTTGGTTGGAGCATAGCACATAATGATATGGACATTTTTGAACCTCGACAGGAAGTTGGCTCTGATTATTCTGTCTGAAATTGGCTCCCATTCAAGGAGGCTCTGTAATGCGTCTTAGTTCAATAGGAGTGCTACTCCATTTTCATGAGTGTCTTCTTCATTTTTTTTTCCAGACAAGAGCAGTATTAAAAGAATTAAAAGTATTGATCATGTTCAAACGCGACAAATATTTACAGACTGAATCTGCCTTAACTCCCCTTTGCTGTATAACCAGTGGTTGGGAGGGGGGGGGAGACTGGAAAGTTCTGGTCACCGATCACTTGACGGAGCTCAGCGTGACACGTAAAATGTAAACAAAAGCACGCCGCTACATCGATGGGTGGCGTCAACGAGTGAACTCACACGTGAAAGAAAAACAATAACAAACAGTGAAATTGAATTCAATACGTTGTATATAGATAAAAATAAAAATTCATTAATTTAATTACGATACGTTCAACCCATCTGAAATTTTGATACGATGCTTTGTTAGGTGCCACAAGTTTATCTATATAAACTATATGTAGCGGTCGCTATTGTTTACATTTCACGGGTCACTTGACATCACGCCAGCCATCGATGACCACATCTCGTGGAGGAGGAGTTCACTCAGTTTTAGGCTGTAAGTGCTTGTCGCGTTGGAACATAATCAATACTTAAAGTTCTGTCTCACATGTAAGGGATTTATAGTCAAAAACTTTGTTTTTACGGGGTTGTTTTATATAATTTTGTTTTTCAGCCTTCCCGACAGACGACAAAAAACACGATTTCGAAGTTATTATAAGGGATTTAATAAAACAAACACGTAAAATCAAAGTTTTTGACTATAAATCCCTTATATATGAGACATAACTAACAGTAGTGATTATGTTCTAACGCGACAAACATTTACAGACTGAATCTGTCTTAACTCCCCTTTGCTTTATAACGGGTGGATGGGGGTGGGAGGAGGAAAAGGTCTGGTCACTGATCGCTGGACCGAGCTCAGCGTGAAACGTAAAATGCAAACAAAAGCACGCTGGTACCTTGACTATAAATCCCTTACATATGAGACATTACTAAAATTATCGATTATGTTCAAACGCGACAAACATTTACAGACTGACACCGAGTGATATCCCCTGGCTTTAAATATGGGGGAAGGGACTGGAGGGAGTGTGGGAATCGACGGGTGGCGTCAAGCGTGACTGAACTATCACGTGAAAAAAACAAAAAAAAACCCCCAGTGAAATTGAATTACATACGTTGCATAGAGATAAACTAAAATGCATTAATTTAATTACGGTACGTTCGATCGATTTGAAATTTTGATACTATGCATTGTTAGGTGACACAAGTCTATGTACCATATTTCAGCACGATGGCATCACGGAAAGTGGGTCATTTTTAAATCCCTTATATTAACTTCATCGCCGTCTCTGTATCTCTCTCTCTCTCTCTCTCTCTCTCTCTCTCTCTCTCTCTCTCTCTCACTCTCTCCCTCTCCCCCTCTCTCTCTCTCTCTCTCTCCCTCTCTCCCTCTCTCCCTCTCTCCCTCTCTCCCTCTCTCCCTCTCTCCCTCTCTCCCTCTCTCCCTCTCTCTCTCTCTCTCTCTCTCTTTCTCTCTCTCTCTCTCTCTCTCTCTCTCTCTCTCTCTCTCTCTCTCTCTCTCTCTCTGTGTGTGTGTGTGTGTCTGTCTGTCTTGGGCGGGCACCACGGAAAAAATAGTCAAAAATGACCCGTTATCCGATCGAGCTGAAATTTGGCACACGGACCCTACTCACGTGTTGTTCGTGTTCGTTTGTCCGTCGATACGACGAGGACCACTCTAGTCATCCGAGGGTTGTCTGTGCGTGCGCAGATGACTGATTAGGCCGATCCTTGCACGAAAAGTTCGGGAACAGAAGGGACAAGGGACGAGTGCGACATCTCCTGGAGGGTTGACAGCATGGTCCTTTCGGGCTTGCCTCTTCTTTTCTGCGGCGGTGATCCGGTTTGCCTCGAATGACCCGGCACCTTCATGGATGGAAGAGCGCCAGGTGGATCGGTCCATTTCAGCTCGTAACAATGCAACGTATCACAATTTCAGATCGATCGAACGTACCGTAATTAAATTTATGCATTTTTAGTTTATCCTTATATAACGTACGTAATTCAAATTCACTGTTTGTTATTGTTTTTTTTCCACGTGAGAGTTTGAATTGACGCGTTGACGCGAACCATCGAAGTACCGGCGTGCTTTTGTTTACATTTTACGTGTCACGCTGAGCTCGGTCAAGCGATCGGTGACCAGACCTTTCCCCTCTCCCAACCCCCCCCCCTCCCGCCCCGGTTACACAGCAAAGTTGAGTTAAGGCAGATACAGTCTGTAAATGTTTGTCGCGTTTGAAAATGATCAATACATTTAATTATGACTCATATATAAGGGGTTTATAGTCAAAAACTTTGTTTTTACGGGGTTGTTTTATTTACTTTGTTTTTCCGCCCGACGCACGAAGAGATGACGACAGACAAAGAGAGACAAGATTTTGAAATATAAATGATTTAAAAACAACGTTTTTTTACTCTAAATCCTTTATGTACGAGACATAACTAAAATATTGCTCATTATAATACGCAGCGCAAGACAATCCAAAAATACAAAATTGTAGTTATGTGTCGTAAAACATGTTTAATATAATGCGCACAGATCCGGAATATGTTTATAAAAAGTATTGTCAATAAAATACGCACCTTATTGCGTGACATGAGAGGTCGTTCAATATAATACGCACCATCGACATCATAGCAAAAAAAAGTTAATATATTACATTAGAGATAAAAAAAGATCATCTAAGAATTCATTATTTAATTACGGTACATTCGATTTATGTGATATTTAAAAAAAAACATTTTATCAACGCACGAGTTTGCCTGCAAAATTTCAGCTCGCTAGTTTAAGAGGAAGTTAGTTTAATATCGATCAAAAGTTTTTTCGGTACCGCCAGCCTGCCTCAAGCAGACACCACCATTTAATATAAAGTATTTTAAAATATTGAAAACAAACGGTGAACTGGAGTAACATGCATTTCACTCTCGTCACAACTATACAATCTGGGGATTAGACTGATGACTGTATTTTGTAATCATTATTGCAAGCTTCAAATGCGCAGCCCAGGTGCGGACTGGATCTTTAGAGCGGCCCGGACGTTATTTACAGAGCGGCCCTTCTCACTAAAATTGGCCTCAACGGTAGCGACTCGTCTTACAAATCTAATATTCTATACAACAAAACTGGCCCACCGGCCCACAGACCTTGCAAAAATGCACGAGTGGCCAGTCCGAAACTGGTGCAGCCCGCAATAAACCTCAATTCGTCTTATAGATAAAGGCAGAAGTTGTACCAGAGTTGATTGAACTAAGAAAAGCTTTGTTGTATTTAAAATCTCAATAGTATTTGCTAGTAATACTAGTAAAGTTAAACTAAATACTTGAAGAGTATGACTCAAAACAATGAGAAATTTAAAAACATTTAACTAGTAAATAATATATTTTTAGAAACCACGTCGTGCTAGATGTGAGGCGAGAAGCTTCACTGTCACTTGAGTTTCAATGAATGAGCCACCAAGCTACGCAGTATTTAAATGTATCCGTGAATAGATCTTCCAGATGATGATAAGTGGATGAATCACAAATGCACACTTGAAAGAGTGGGTTACTTGTCATTCATAATATCCGCATGTTAAGTGTCATCTTGAGGAAGGGTCAGTATAGTCCAGCTGCTAATGTTTACCTTGGCCAATGGTCGTCAAGTTAATATTAATTAAGCGATGTACGTTTTACATTGCAATTCAACTCTAATGTTTATGCAACAACTTTGTTAGATTAAATCTTACAGGATTTATCATCATGTGTTTACTAACAAGGATAACAACAATTTTTGAATACCAATTTAATAGTAAAAAGGGGCTAACAAGACGAATGTGGGTGATTGTCAGATGTCTTTATAAACACGTGAGAAGTTTGCCATTGAATGGTTTGAAACAAGCACCTAATAAAAACATCCGAGTAAACGAGAGCTTAGAACGGTAAGGAAGTCAAGTGACTGGGTCAATGTTTGCGGACCTGAACGGGAAGTCTGTTAGCTTACACTCCCCCTTTTATACAAGGATATAATTGCAATCATGGTTTAATACTTTGGGAGGAAAAAAAATGTCTATTGTAAGCATTTTTCGTATCCTGGTTATATGTTTGTCGGTTGCATGCTACGTCATCTATTATTTTGTTCCAAGTCCGTAGCTTTGTTTCAGGTAAATTGAAATCCTTTTTTTTACCTACGCAAAAACTGATCATATCCTGTTTGTTTTGTCTAGCTACAGTATATAAGTAGCTTGCAGAACTTAACCACACAATCAAATTTGAACACGCGGGGATCACTGTTGACCAAAGGAATAAAAAACTATTACACCCTTTTAATTTAAACGAATGAGATTACCATAACATGGCTGGTCATGTAAGCACGTTTCTATGTCTCGCCATGGTGTTGGCAGCCAGTACTGGAGCCTTTGTTAACGACTGGGACCAGCCATTTAATTTCAACTGTCCATCTGGACAGATCATCAGTTATGTCTCCAGTATCCATGACAACCGAAAAGAAGACAGACGCTGGGAGTTTCTCTGCAAGGGAGCTGGCACAACACATTCCTGTTCTGACAGTGGTAAGTGATGATTCATTTTTTAATGTAAGAATAATTGGCTAATTATTATTTTTAATGTTGCGCATTTAGGGAAACATGATAAGAAATTAAATAATGCAATAAAAAAATAATTTAAAAAAAACACCGAAAAAAAAACTGATTAAATACAGGTATTGAATCAATACATTTGGTATATTTTAAATTGAATTTTCTTTAAAATTTCGATCTTTAAATTTAATAAACAAATTCATTTCGATTTCAATTTTTAAAAAATTATGTCTCATTAATTATAAAATAAAAACAATGTAATAATTTAACAACCCGAGTTAAAGATTTATATTAAAACTAGACACCCCGTGGCGTAGCATACGCCGCAGACTTGGTCATGGAGAATGCAAAGAAATTGGAGAAAGAATGGACACAAAGTACATCACGAATAAATAAAAAAAACGCGATTGAACGTCGATTTGGAAACTGCCGACTCATTGTTTGTTTCGAGACATTCGCACTGTGGTTATCTACCTGCCCACCACTCTTTGCCACATTATCTTGCCAACCATAAACTGTGATTTGCTGATCCTAGCGAGGGTCAGCCATGTTTGCAATAAATGGGTAAAAGAACGAACACAAACAGACATTAAAAAACAATATTTTCGCTGGGGCTTGAACCCTGGACCTTCCCCGTGTAAGGCGGGCTTGATAAACAGTACACTACGAATCTCACGTTATTCTGTAAAGGAGCGATGCAAGTGAACGCAAGGACCATTGTTAGTCTCCAAACATTGGTCGACCCATGCGAGCGTCATTCGTCATGCTCGTTTGCACATACTTGTATGATGTCTCGCATGGTCCTACGAAGAGAATTATATATATAGATGATTTTAAAAAAGCATAACAGATTTCATAATTTTATTTTAAGAGAACAAAGCGAATGTACTGTACTATGCACTACTCAGTTTGGTGAAATTGGCTATAGACAAAGTATTGATATTAAACACTTTCTATTAAAAAATAAATCTTTAAATATTTTCGTGTGTAAATAAATTTGTTTTATTTTTAAATATAAAAACTTTAGTTAAGATTGTATAATATCTAGATATACGTACTGATCAACAACAAAATGTTAAAAGTTTAAATTCTAAAAATATGTATTTATATTTTTAACTTGGCACTCTATTATTTTAAGTCATGAAATCAAACAGAAATATGTTGTACACACACACACCTTCCTCTCTTAACCTATCACATTTGACTTGTAAAGAGCAAATATTGCAAGGAAACATTTTGCCTTCGAAACTGACAAGAATAACACCATTAGTTAAATCATTAAACCTTGAAACACTAGAGGATAGAAGAACCAAAAGCAAAGTAGTAATCATACATAAAGCAATTAACTCTAATTTAGAAATACACCACAAAGATAACTTAATACAACCCTCAGAAAGACATAAAGATAAAAACACCTTTCTTATTCCGTATGCAAGAACAAACACATACAAGTTTTCCTTCTTCCAGTCCGGAATTCGGGCGTGGAATGGGTTGCCTGAAGAATCCAGGAAAACCAACACTTTATCAACATTTAAATCTCTAATAAAAATGCAGGACTTAACACAAACCATAGATAAGCGTAGGGCGCAATAATCTTCTGTATAGAAGGAGCGTCTGAAAACAGATAAGATAAGATAAGGGGTAAAGAATTGTTTCTCTTCTTTGTAAACTCATTACAGAGACTTTTATGGAACATTTATTTACGATCAACGCATTCACTTAATTTCTTACAAACCCATTACAACTCTGCATATTTCATGGCAAGGAATAAGTACTCATTAAAAAATAATAATCGCGTAAATAAAATTTAAAAAATATATAATTTTGATAACATTAATATTTTGACATTTATTTCCCATAAGCCAAAAGACTACTAGAATTAGCAATGAGAATGTGTTCTCTGCAGTTCACTCGGGAATGTCGATTTACCGAAACATATCACGAAAAACGAGTTAATTGTACATTCAATTAACTGTGTGTCTGCGAAATAAATGAAGTTATTTTAAGTAATGCGTTTCAATAGTATTTATGTTTTTATTCCTTCAGGTTATGTCAACACATTTGACAACCCTCTCGTTTTTAAATGTCCGGGAGATCAAGTGATCACTGGCGTCAACAGTTACCATAGCAACAAGCATGAGGATCGCAGGTTCGGCTTCCAGTGCTGCAACGTCTTCGGACTTCAGCCACGTGACTGTTACATCACTGGTAACGTTAACGACTGGGACGGTAAACTGACCTTGGCTGTTCCAGAGGGCAAGGCCATCAAGGGCGCATACAGCCACCACAACAACCGCCGTGAAGACAGACTTTGGCAGTTTGAAATCTGCACTCTGTAGTCAAGCCACGTGAAGACAGACTGGAGAGGTTTTGAGAGCTACATAATATAGACAATTAATCAATGTGAAGACAAGGCTCTGTCATTTCAGATATGTTCTCTATAAGCATTTGAAAGGAAGACAGACTAGATAGAAAAATGAATTTCGTTCGTTTAAATGTAACTTATAAACTTACTTTGTAAAAATCAATTTGATCATTTAAATACTTTTAGCATATTGTCGCATTATAGTGTTAGGTATTTTGACAAATCTTTAAAAAAAACAACAAAATTTTTTGCATAAGCCGTTTTTGTATTAGAAATTTTTAGTTTTGTGTCGTTTAAAGTCAGGGCAAAAAAGATAATAAAATTGGACCTGAAGTCATTAAGCAGAAGTTTAATAATGTTATCCAAGCCTTTATCGAAGTATTTGAAAGACATAAGAATTCCATTGTACGGTTATTATCATGCATATCTCAGTAAATAAAGAAGAACTTTCAAAGCTTCGTACATTTCTTTTGTTGTTTTAATATAACAGATTTCGCATGGTTCTGTTAGTGCTTTTGTTAAAATGTGGAATCAAAATTTAAATTGATTTTCTGATGTAAAAATCCAGTTGTATGTTTGTCACGTGGCACAGTGGTTCACAGCCTTTTTATCACCACGGACCTGTAAAGCTTTATTAGTTTTACCGAGTCCCACTGAGGGAGAAGACGTTTATTTGAAATATTTTGATTTAACAATGTTCATTTGATTGTTTTATCAATGCCTTCAAAATCATATAAAGATACACCAAAAATTGAATACAGTGAAATTTACCATTTAAATTTACTAGAACGCTAATTCAAAGAGAAAACGTATCTTGCGCACCTGCAAAGATACGGTTTTATTTAGAGGTAATAAGAGACAATGACACCCGCGGTGTGTTGGTTGTGATCAGTTTATTCTTTTATTCTTTTGTTTTGTATTGGTTGCTGTCACTGCAGAGAGAGTGTTGAAAATGGAAATACAAATTTAAGTGCTATGGTGCGCATATTATAGTTTTCCACAATGACTTTAATTCAGAGCAACGTTATTGTGCACCAACTGATATCATGAATGCTTCACCTCACTTTTAAATGTTTATTGTGCACTTACTGAGTGAATGAATGCTCAGCCTCAGTTTAAAGGTTCTTTTGCACCACCTGGGAGCATGGATGCTTCAACTCATTTTAAAAGGTTATTGTGCACCAGCTGAGTGAGTGAATGCTCAACCTCAGTTTAAAAGGTTATTTTGAGCCGAACTGGTGCATGAATTCTTAGATTTAGTTTAAACGGTTATTTGTGCACCAACTGAGATAATGAATGCTTAGACAAAGTTTAAAAGGAAATTGTGCTCCAGATGGGAGCATAAATGCTTATATTCAATTTAAAAGGTTTTTGTGCACCAACTGGGAGAATGAATTTCAGAATTATTGATTTGAAATGACTTTTAATGTAATCTAGAATGATAGTTAATGGGGGTATTCCCGCTTTGTGAATGCTAATGTTAGATTGTTGCGCGATGCACATTATATTGACACATTCTTGGTGTGGCGTTGAGACAAATATGCGATAATGACGGTTTGTTCATCATAACAAGGAGAGCACTGATATTGTCGTGTGTAGATGGACTTCTTTGTTTAAGAGTGGAACAGTTTAAACATATTGATTTTTCTGATCTAGAACGATTTCCCTTGAAAACAAAATGGAAATTCTTATTTGGAAATTGCGTTTAAATACTCATTTGAGTTTTTATTACTTGTTTACTAATTTTAAATCAATCGTTTTCTATAAGTGAATGTTGCAAATAGCGATCGTTCTACGCAGCTTCACTTTTTCTGCCAACTTTCCTCCTCCTCTACCACCATTCTCACCATTGGATATAGTCTCTCTCCAAAGGAAAGCTTCTAAATTTTAGCTAGCTATGTTAATAATGATAATCCTTTTTTTAAAAAGTTCTCTAACAATTATTATACAAATGATTAATCTTTTATAGGTTACTAGACGCCCCGCGGCGTAGCATACGCCGCAGACTTGCTCATGGAGAGTTCTTTTACCCCTTTAATGCACTTTTTAGGGCGCTTACGGCGCCGACCTTTTTCAAAAGCCCAACTAACTTGTCCTTGTTTGATCAATACGAAATATTAAACTTTCTGAAATGCACACAAAGTATTTTATAATAGGTTTTTTTTTAATGTTATAATTAACCATCATCAAATCCTCTTTTTACATTGTTCCCTTTTTACAAAATTAAAATATCAGCGAAAACAATGACGTCATATATATATTTTTTTACAGCGCATATTTAATTTGCACACCTTTTGATGCATTGGTGCAGTAATTTGATGCGCTGCTTTCTAAAATTAGTATATGTTGCACATGCAGCTTCTTGTTGCCTCGCAGGGTCCGACCACGAAGAGAATTATATATCTATAGATGTAATATATATAATTAGATTGATACTGTATACACTAATGTGCAGTGTAATTCAGTTGTGTTATAAAATTAAAAGTGATGTTTTCTTAGAGCTTGGAACGAATTAGGCAATGTACCATAAAAATGGACCAATCTTACGAAGAATCTGGGATACAAAAAGGACTCCCTGTAACGATTTTTACTTTGTATACCCTTTTATGTAGGCGTTCTCGCAATAATTAATCTTGTGTACAATAATTCTCTGAAGAATTCGTTTATCCAAAACAACTTTAATATATATATATATATACACATAGATATAATTTGAGGTAATATAGCGTGGAAATCTTGATTCATTCATCACACAACCTTCCTCGACGGAAGTCTACACACAACTGTTCGCCCAACACTTTCAACCAATAGAAATGCTCCTTTCTACCCGCGTCTCTTGTACATGTGACCTTACGTCACAAAATTATGTTAATCAGATGTGACATTCCCCCCATCCTTCAAAAAAAAATGTTTATGAAATACAACATTTTTGGTCTTCATAAAATCAAATCAATCTATATCTATATTCAAATTTCAAATATTTATCATCAATGAACATTCATTTTCTTACATTCAACTTCTGGATATAAAATCAATAAGAAAAATCTGTAGGACTGCAGCAGTCAAAACATAAAAAATAATGAGAAAAATCTGTAGGACTGCAACAGTCTAAACATAAGAAATAATGAGAAAAAATCTGTAGGACTGCAACCGTCTACCTGTGCTGAAAAAATGAAAATGGACTTTTAAACACGTCTGTAATTTTGTGTAATTAAAACATTTAAACACTCAATATTATTAAAATTAACTAATAATCCAGTGGAATTCAAACACTGTTCCTTGTCCATTGTTCAACAAATAAAATATTAATATAATTACAGTCTCTTTTTGTATCCTTTAGGAATTCACAGACTAATATTAATATAGTCTTTATTTTATTATTTAGTAATTCACAGAATGTCTTTTTAATACAGTCTCTGGTTTTATAAGTTAGGAGTTCACAGAGTGTCTTTATTTATTGTCATTCTACTTAATATGTCTGCAACCACATTGTCCTTTCCCTTCACATGTTTAATGTCAAATTTGTAGTCGGCTAATAGCATAGCCTAGTTCAATATAGTCATTCTTCAGTTGACGAGTATGAATTCAAATCGATGGGCTTTGAATGTTTCTTCAGACTGTTAAATGTTCAATACTTCACCAACCATGACTTCGATTATGTCCATTCACAATATCAATTCCAGCATCTTGAATCAGTTTCTTAGCTTTTGAGATGTCATTTTTGCTTCCTGATAGTTCGATAGAATTTGGACCAGATGAGTCACTGTCAGAAACTTTTATCTGAAAAATATTGTCTCTATCTGTAAAGTTTTTGATTTTGCTTAATACACAACCAATTGTTCTTCCTAATTCAGATGATTTCACACAAATGGTTTCAGATTCACTAGTACCATCTCTTTCTCTGCTACAATGGTCTTCATTTCTTTTATCATATACTTGATTTTTAATAGTGGCTAAAATGTCACTAGTTTCTGTCTGTGCTCGATTTAACTTTATTATTTTTCTATCATTCATGTCTTGGTTTTCATTCTTTCTCCATGATTGAATTGATTGATCATAATTTCTTTTTCTGGAGTCAAAATTGTATTTGCCTCTCGCTGATCTTCTGCTTTCATTATAATCTCTATTTATGGAATTATGATTATTTCTTTCTCTCCATGATTGTCTTTCTTGATCATAATCTCTGTGTCTGGAATTATGATTATATTTTTCTCTCCATAATTGTCTATCTTGATCATAATCTCTATGTTTGGAATTATGATATTTTTCTTTCCATGCTTGGCTACTTTTGTTTTCAAAGTGCTCTTGTCTTGATTTTTCTTCTGTTTTCTTTCTTATAGGGCTGCCATTAGGTGACACCCTATTTGGTTGTCCTCTATTGTGGTAACACTGCTTCGCCATATGTCCTGGCTTGTTACAGTACCAGCAAATAGTTTGTCTGTTGCCTTGGTTTGGCAGACTCTGGTTTCTCAAACCTTGCCTTTTTTCTTGACTTTTAATTTGTATAGCTGCAAATATGTCTTGTCTCTTATCCATTTCCACATTCGGATGAGAGTCTTTGAATGTTCGTAATGCATTTGTTAGCTCTGCTTGAGTACGAACTTTCTTGTCAGTCAAATCTGTGAATAGGGTTGGTGTTGCATTTTCTAAAAACTTGTCAATTAATACCATGTCTATTATGGCCTTTGGATTGCTAGTATCTATTGCTGTCAGTTCCAGCCATTTTGTTAGTTTGACTTGTGCTTCATGTACTATGATCTGTGGATCTTTGTCCATCTTGATTATCATTTCATGAAATTCTCTTCTATAATCATTTTCTGACTTTCCAA
This sequence comes from Ampullaceana balthica, assembly GCA_944989445.1. Classification (NCBI taxonomy): domain Eukaryota; kingdom Metazoa; phylum Mollusca; class Gastropoda; family Lymnaeidae; genus Ampullaceana; species Ampullaceana balthica. The sequence continues at coordinate 279,770 of CALYLW010000680.1, read as the reverse complement.
AATGACATAAAAGTGCCTTTTTGACATTCTTATATATGCTTTTGTCTTCTTTGGCTATACTGTTATAAGCTTCAAATGCTTCTCCAGTTAATTGAGTCATTAGTTGTGCTGGCCAATCTTCTTCATTATAGCCTTTCATAGCCATTATGGATTCGAAATAATCCAGATAAACATCCATTTTTTCTTTTTGGCTATCATATTTTTTTACTTTGATAGTATCCCTTGGTGCTGAGATTCTATTTGTTTCATCACCAGGATTGTGGCCACTACTGTCTCGCTCCCTTTGTAATTTTAACTTATCGATTGCAAGTTGTTCAATTTCTCTTTTTACTATGAGTCTTTGCATCTCTTTTTCTTCAGCAATTCTTGCTTTTTCTTCAGCAATTCTTGCTTTTTCTTCAGCTTCTCTTTGATTTTCTTTTTCTACAGCTTTCCTTCGCTGTTCTTTTTCTTCAGCTATTCTTGCTTTTTCTTCAGCTTCTCTTTGATTTTCTTTTTCTTCAGCTTTTCTTAGCTGTTCTTTTTCTTCAGCTTCTCTTACTTTTTCTTCAATGAAATCTCTCATTTCTTTTCCCTTTAATCCCATCTCTTTAGCTATGGCGGTGAATCTTTCGTAGTAATCCATGTTTTGTTTGATTGAATAAAATGAATCTTCTTGAAACAATTTTCGAGTAGTTTTTAAACAATTTTAGTTCACTCTCATCCACCAAAGAAAACATTGATAAACTAGAACAAATTCAAAAAAGAGCTGCCAGATTCATTACTGGAGAATATTCGAAACTGACAAGAATAACACCATTAGTTAAATCATTAAAATTAAACCTTGAAACACTAGAGGATAGAAGAACCAAGAGCAAAGTAGTAATCATACATAAAGCAATTAATTCTAATTTAAAAATACAACACAAAGATAACTTAATACAACCCTCAGATAGACACTAGGATAAAAACACCTTTCTTATTCCGTATGCAAGAACAAACACATACAAGTTTTCCTTCTTCCCGTCCGGAATTCGGGCGTGGAATGGGTTGCCTGAAGAATCCAGGAAAACCAACACTTTATCAACATTTAAATCTCTAATAAAAATGCAGGACTAAACACAAACCATAGATAAGCGTAGGACGCAATAATCTTCTGTATAGAAGGAGCGTCTGTAAACAGATAAGATAAGATAAGAATCTAGCAATTCGGTAAGTAATGTATGTATATTATATATTGATAAAGTTATAAATCGTCCAAAAGAAAAATCTTGAATTCAAAATGTTAAGTTCAAATAAGTGACACGTCTAAACCATGTAATCTAGTTATTGACAAGATGAGACAACAAAAGAATCCTCACACGGGATCTTTAGTATACTTTATATATACGCTCCTTCAGATTGACAAAATATATTAAATGGTCCGATCGTTTTGAATAAAAGTCACTTGGTTAAAATTTCAATTTTCGAGTAGTTTTTTAACAATTTAGTTCACTCCATTAATCCAAAATTGTGATAATCAAACTCTTCACACAATTAATGGATAAAAAATCCGTTTCTTTATTTATAATTCACACCAACACATTTAATAGTCCATAGCTTCTCGGTTCGATGTTATGTTTACAAATATTTCTTGGAATCAACTAGCATTGAGCCTGTTGACGTCACGACCTATATATGTTCACCGTGTGTCACCATTCAGTAAGCCTACACGACCCAGATTCCAGTACTGTGTAGTATGCTTGTACTGTCGTCGAATGTGACGTAGAACCAACTAGGCGACCTAGTTGTATATACCGTACGCCGTGACCATGCGCCTGTATGCCGCCATTTTGAAATCTTCTTGTATTTTCATTGAACCACAAAAGTTTATTCACAGCTTCTTACGAACTTGAATATTCAAAAAATACTATAGCTGTTATTATTTCTTATTTTAAAGAATACTTTCCTTTTTTTGAAATATCCAATACTTATTTCCACGAAACCTCTTTCTTGAAATCTCTTGTACTGTGTTCACATAGAACTTTTACTTCTGCACCAATGTAACGATTTTACTTTGTATACTTGTTACATTTTTAATCTTAGGGCTGAAGAAATTTGTTTATACACAAATAACTTTAATATATGTATATATATTGTACACATAAGAATCATTTGAGGTAATATAACGTGGAATATTCAACCAATAGAAATGCTCCTTTCTTCCCGCGTCTCTTGTACACGTGACCTTGCGTCACAAAATTATGTTAATCAGATGTGACACTCCCGAATGAATTAATTTCGTATCTCGAGGTACTACTGCAGTTAGTTATATTTCACACCCTGTGACATGCATCGATGGACGATTGCCCAATCAACATGTGAAAATTATGGCAAAGGTTTAGCTTCGACAAAGAAATACCTTCAAAGTACCTTGTTTTCCAAGTTTTGCAGAAGTAGGTTTATTGTAAAGTAAGTATTTTCAATTTTATTGTCCTGTTACACGTTGGAGGCAGCTGAATAAAATCTATTGGGTAACAATAAACCTCACCAATTTTATGAGCACGCAAAGAGCAAACTGATGCAGCGTACATAATATAAACACTTATCTAACCCAGGGTTTGACATATTTTATGATGTAAAAATCGAGTATTATGTTCATCAGTTAGCCCAGTGGTTCCCAAACTTTTAAACATTTTTTTCTCAAAACAAAATAAACATAAAAAGCATTTGCTGAGGAAAACATTTCACACACTTTAGGGAAATACGAGTTTTAAAGACAAATTTCAAGACATATCTCTATATAACACCGTTGTCTTGAAACCCAAAGTTTGAAAGATTCTAAATTAATAAGGATTTTAAAATATTACAAAAATTCTATTTACAATCTTTTTTACCCTGTTTTTTTTTAAAAAAAGTATATATTTTTTCTTTTTATTTTCTTTAAAAAATAATAACGATAATAATAAAAATAATAATAACAACCCCCTTTGCAGACCTTGACGGCCTCTGGGGCAAGTGAAGCAGCGTTCACACGTTTCATCGAGCCACCATAACGAGCGGGGGATTGTGCGGCTAGCACAATGCCCCGGGGGCAATGCAGTACCGAGGTTGGAACCCGTGACTCGAGTTATTTTTAGCTCGGTTCGACAGTTCGACTTCGACAGTCCAGCGCGCTACTACTTAGACCACTTAGACCGAATATACAATCGTAACTGTTATACGTTTTAAAGAAACATTTCAATACATTGCCCTATTTAACATCTTTGTTTTTAAACCTAAAGTTTGAACGATTCTAAATTAAATATGATTTTAAAATATTAAAAAAATTACTTGTAACAATCTTTTTTACATTGGGTTTTTAAAAAAAAGTTTATATCTTTTTAAAATTATTTTTTTTAAAACAAATATACAATCGTAACTGTTGTGTGGTTTTAAAATGCCCAGAAAGTGCAGGAAAACTTTAATGTTTCGAATAAAACATGGTAATCTATTTGAGAATCTTCGCGTAAACTCCAGCCATTCATTAAAGTATAACTCTATGTGTGATGACTTGAACCCGTCTTGTGGTGTCAATTTGTGATGATTCAGTTAGTTCGAGCTGATCTGTAAACTCGCAGTCAAACCTGGTGCACCGCGAAACATTTCAGATTCAAGCGTTCATTTGAAGGTGAGTAAAAATTTTAACTTAACTACAAATAATCACATCATGTAAATATGCGCTAAATGTGCAGGTACAAAATGTGTGAAATTAAAAGATGAAACTTCATTAGATCCTAAATATTTAAACAATTAACTATTATACATTCTCTGTCTTCAAACAAGCTAGAAATGAAAAATAAAATAATGTCATACATTTCGAAGATACTTGTACTTTGGCACAAAAAGAAAATTGCAAACGACGAAAAAACTTCGATACATTAACTTCGATCTTGATATGATAATTTCTTTAATCTTTTTACAAAGAAAGCAAAACGAAAGATTCTGTAAATATGCGATTTGTTTCAAAAATTCAAAAAATTAAAAAAATTAAAGACAATTATGACAAGTTCTTTTATCAGGAACACACTATTGACACTGATTAGATCATATCAATTTGATAATGTTGTTGTTGTTGTTGTTGAGCCTTCTCCTCCATGAGGGGCATCCACCGATCTGCGATTCCTCCAAGGGCATAGGCCACCTACGAGAGATCTCCAGGCATCACTATCCTGGGCCAGCTTCTCCAGGATCTTCCATTTATTTCCAATTCTCTTGATGTCTGCCTCCAATTCTCGGTGCCAAGTGTTTCTTGGACAGCCTCCTTTCCGCTTACCCTGTGGGTTCCATTTCAGGGCTTGCTTTGTTGTGTTAGAAGCAGGTTTTCTTAGTGTATCCACCTCCACCGCTTCTGGAGAATCTCTTCCTCAATGGGCTTCTGTTTTGTCCGCTGCCACAGTTCCTTGTTGCTGATTTTGTCTGGCCAGTGAATTCTGAGAATCCTTCTTAGACAGTTGTTGATGAAGGACTGGATTCTATTCAGGTTTACAGCCGTTGTTCTCCATGTCTCGGCTCCATATAGCAGCACAGGTTTTACCATAGCGTTAAAAATCCTTACTTTTAACTTGCTGCCTAAGTTGTTAGAGACCCAAACATTCTTGAGTTGCTGGAAGGCTGCTCTTGCTTTTCCGATCCTTATTTTGACGTCCGCATCTGTACCACCTTGTTTATCAACCACGCTTCCAAGTTAAACAAAACTGTCCACCTCCTCAAGGGCTTCTCCTTCAAGCATAGTGGGTGATGTACTGGTGGCATTAACCTTGAGGATTTTACTCTTCCCTTTGTGAATGTTGAGACCCATCCAGGGCAGAAGTGGCTGCGACAATGTTTGTTTTCTCCTGCATCTGTTGATGGGTATGTGCAAGAAGGGCAAGATCATCAGCAAAATCAAGATCATCCAGTTGATCCCACAAGGTCCATTGGATGCCATTCCTTTTCTGCTGTGTAGATGTTTTCATCACCCAGTCAATGGCTAACAGGAAGAGGAATGGTGACAGCAAGCAACCTTGTCTCACAATAGTCTTCACCTGGAAAGCATCTGTCACCTGCTGGCCATGGATAACTCGGCAGTTTATCCCTTCATACATGTTTCTGATTATATCAGTAATCTTCTGTGGCACCCCTTAATGCCTTAGCAATCTCCACAGGGTTTGCCTGTCAACACTGTCGAAGGCTTTTTCACAAAGTTGACATAGAGCGGCGAGTTCCACTCTAGTGACTGCTCTAGAATGATTCGCAGGGTCGCTATCTGGTCCGTGCAGGATCTGTTGGTGCGAAAGCCAGCTTGTTCGTCCCGCAACAGAGGGTCTACAGCGTTTTTCATCCTGTTAAGTAGTACATGGTTGAAAACATTTCCTGGGATGGACAGCAGGGTGATCCCTCTGTAGTTCGAGCAGGAGCTTAAGTCTCCCTTCTTTGGGATCTTGATAAGGTATCCCTCTTTCCAATCGGAAGGAACTTGCTCCTCTTCCGATATCTTCATAAACAGAGGGTGTAGCATTTCCACACTGGTTTCCAAGTCCGCCTTCAGTGCCTCAGCTGGGATGCCATCAGGTCCCGCAGCCTTTCCATTTCTGAGTTGTTTAATGGCCCTGCTGATCTCTTCTTTGGTGGGACTATTACAGTCAATTAGCAGGTCACTATTGGCTGGTTGGATATCTGGTGGATTCCTTGGTTCAGGCCTGTTTAGGAGCTCTTCAAAGTGCTCTTTCCATCTCCCTCTCTGTTGCTCCTAACTTGGTATGGTGTTTCCCATTTTGTCCTTCACTGGTCTCTTTACTTTGCTAAGATTCCCTGACAGCGTCTTAATGGTATCAAACAGTTCCCTCATGTTCCCCTAGTGAGCTGCATCCTCTGCTTCTTCATCAAGTTTATCAACAAATTCCTTCTTGTCCCTCTTGATGCTTTTCTTAACTTCCTTATTTGCATCTGCATACTCCTTCTGGGACTTGTTTTCTGTGCTTGGGTGCAGCTGTTATTCACTTCTGATTTCTTTCTTTTCCTTTCTTCTATTTTACTCAGCGTACCTACTGTCATCCATTCTTTGTGTGCCTGTTTCCGGTTTACTAGCACTTCTTGCCATGTTAATTCGATAATGTACATATCTTTTATTTAGTTGTCGCAAATGCATTATTACATTTATGCAAAAATCAATTTTAATGAAAAACTAAATATTTTAAAAAAATATTTTTATAAAGAAATCAATGCAAATGATCATATAGGTAGCTAAGAAGTATCGATTGTACTTCTGTGGACTGAGTGGGCTGGGGGAGAATTTAATTATGTGTTTGTGATATAAAGAATCTTTTTAAGTTTTTGTGTCCACTAAAAGTTGTGAAAGCAGTGGAATCAACGAAAAAAATTAAATAATCACAATGAGCCAAGAAGGCAAAATAAGCTCAGAATATTTTCGATTGAGAGAAATAGTACGTATAGAATCGAGTCAATTTTAAATAAATTTGCAAACCAAATATATTTTTGTACCACTGGTTTAGAGCATGGGTTGCAAATGTCCAATTGAGTGTATTTACAATATTGTGTCAATTTATTCTGCTGATATATGTTACTGTGAACACAAATTAAACTTATTTAATTAGTGATTAATTTTAAAGCATTATGTTGATTACGAATATGTTTACATTGACTTTGCACACAATTTGTATTAAGCAATGTTTCTTAGCTCATGGTTACAACATTTATCATTATGACCATACAAAGGTAAATATAAAACAGTAAAGAGTATAAAATTAATTAACACGATAATAATATGCTTTTTAGAGGTGATTAAATGTTTAATAAGCACTTCAAAAATTATTATAAGCTAGGGGTTATAGGGCGCCTAAGGCGCCCACTTTTTTCAAAAGCCCAAGTAACTTATCCTTGTTTGATAAATACGAAATATTAAACTTCCCGAAATGTACACAAAGTATTTTATAATTATAAATCCTCTTTTTACATCGATCCCTTTCCCAAAATTAAAATATAAGCTAAAAACAATGACGTCATATAATATTTTTTTGACGATGAGAAAGACCACACGTTTTATTAACTGATATGGACCGTTGTACTGTCATTCAGCGACTCTCAAAAGGCAGCACAGGATCGGGACAAATGGCATGAGATAGTGTGCAGTTCACGATGGTGCCCCAACGACCTAACGACGGGTTAAGGGATAGTTCAAGTTCAAGTTGTACTATATTAAAATATAAGCTAAAACAATGACGACATAAAATATTTTTTAAGGTGAGAAACACCACACGCTTTTTTAACTGCTATGGACTATTTTACCATGTTCCTCAGAGTTACGGATCCTGTGATTTTGGGCTTTTATATTGTTTACTAGTGTATCACCCGTAAAAAATGACGGAATTTTTCAAAATAAATACACATCAGATTAAAAAATAATGTAATTCAGAACTAACATTTTATTCTTTTATTTTCATATTGAACAATTTTATGCGGAACGTTCGAAAAGAGTTATTTTTGGTGCAGTAGTTTGGTGCGCTGCTTTCTAAAATTAGTAGCGTCACAGACAGGACGGGACGGACGTGACATACATTGCAAATTATGTTCTTGATGCTTTATTTGAAACCAGTATTTTATTTTGTAAAATATTTTAATTAAAATAAACTCTTTCTTTTTTAAACAGCTGAAAACTAAAAATAATATGGCAGGTCAACTGAGCATGTTATTCTGTCTCATCATGGTGATGGCAGCAAGTACTACTGACTATGTCAATAATTGGGGACAGAAATTTGATTTTAGTTGTCCAAAGGGACAGGCTATCAGTTCTATCTCTAATATTTATAACAAGGAATATGAAGACCGACGTTGGCAGTTCGGCTGCAAGGAAGCAGGTGCTACAAAGAATTGTAACGAAAGCGGTAAGCAAAGATGTCATTTTAGGCCTTAAATCTATAACAACAATATGGCTAAATATGGCGCAAAGAAAATAAAGCTAGTTGATTTCTATTTAGAAAAATTAAAAAAATATTGTGTTAAAAGAGCAAGAAAATACAACAAAACTATGGTGACTTGCATATATAAAATTATGAAATATTTTAAGATTAAAGCCCTAATGCCCTCTATTAAGTTAAGTTATCTCTTAAAATAAAAAATGCTATTTCATACCGAATAGGGCCGCAATGCATGCAGCTTTCAGTTAAAAATACAAGCTACGCACATGAATAGTGTGATCAAAACAATATATAAAAACTTTACTATTAGACTCAATCAAAAATAAACTCTTCGGCTAATGCCTTAATCAGTACAAATAATTACAAGAATTTTAATTAACATTTACATCATATATTACCATATATACCATAACTGAAGTAAAAATTAATTAGACATAAAATAAAATAATATATTGGGCACAATTTCTTCACCAAAATACATGTACAGGATAGAAAAAGTGGTTGGACTTATAAAAAAAAATAGGGCTGTACCGGATTTAAAATTTTGAAATCCAGCCCCAGCCAGATTTGATCGGATTTATGAAGTGAAATCTGACCGGAACCGGAGCCAGAATTGGATTTGTTAAAATGGTCGGATTCCGGATTAGCCGGAGCCGGGGCCATTTAATATATATATATATATATATATATATATATATTTGTATTAGGGCTCTACCGGCCAGCTGGATTTGGCTGGATTTATGAAATGAAATCCTGGTGGACCTGGAGCCAGATTTGTAAAAATGGTCGGATTCCGGATTAGCCAGACCCGAAATCTGGTACACCCCTAATAAAAAATTACTGTTAATAAACACGACTGGAAGAAGATTATAAATATAATTGTGAGCTTGGCTCTGAAATAGGGCTCTCAATATTGTTGAAAAAAAAGCTGTTTTTCTGCTAGGCCTGAGCATGTTAACGAACACAACAAACACAAACGAATGGAAAGGGCGCACTTTTGTAATTTGTTTCAGCGGCTGTGAGATGTGTCATGCGGCATGTGGACAATTGTTCGTGGGTGGTGACAGTTTACAACAACAAACATTTACAAACCATTCGCTCCGTGCAACTTTTAAATTTACATCAAGCCCAATATTCAACCCTTTCTTTCTAACCAGATTTTAAAAAAACACAAAAAAACTTTCATTTATTTTTTTGTTTCTACAGTGAAAGTCATTGAATGGCTCAATCATTATTTTATATTAAACCCCAATAATAGACCAGGCGTTTTATTTTATTTTTTAATTAAAAAAAAATATGGTTGGGATATGATTGGACTGGGGAGTGAGGGGGGGGTACCGGGGTACATAACCAACATTGGGTCGTAGGTAATTCAATGTTTTCAGTGTATTTCAAATCCAAGTTCATGTCCTGTCATATAATAACAGCACTGGTGTCATTACATTACTAATAACACAAAAGACCGTCTTTTTTTTCATTTTCAGCCCATTTGGCAGTGCGGTCATGTTTCCCTTGATTAATTCAAAGAACCAAATTATTTTTGTGTTACGAGATTTTTTATTTCTTGTTAAGAGAAAAATGTGTATCAAAATGCATTGTAATTTGTCGGGACCTTTTTTCCTGAGGGCAGATATTTATTCTAAAGCGGTTTGTGTTAAACGTATTTCAGAGATGATATATTCAAAAGAAAAGTTTAAAATTGATACAGTGTTCGCTAGCCGCAATGTGAACACAAAAGAGCTACATATGGCTCGCGAGCCGCGAGCCACAGTTTGGTCACCGTTGTTATTGAGTGTAGACAATTGCAGCCACATTTTCCCGGGGACCCGTGCGGAATTTTACTACCCGGGTAATTGCACGGCAACGGGTACCCGGGTTCCCGGAAGCCCGTGACAGGCCTACTCAGAAAGCTCGTAGCCAATGTACTAAAACGTTTTATCAATCTATTTTCATTAAACATGCTTTTGTGGATAGTTTTTGTATATAGAATGCCAGTAAATGATAAGCACTGTTTATGTGTTGAGAGACAGAACAAACTCCCTGTTTATAATGTACATTTGTTCTCTTTACCTATCTTTATGCAACAAAATGCCTCATTTACATAGATTTTAATTATATATCTCGCAAAGCATCGCACAAAACACGTTGCGACTTGTGGAAGTGAAACTATCTTTTATTTTAATCTTCTCATGAGGACAATAATAATACATGTATATATTTGTAACACAGATGCACACGTATTGTAATCGTATCTTTTACAACATTGTATTCCAGTGTTAACTTTCATAGCATGAAGATGATTTCTTACAAGCATTTCTTTAAGACTTCTTCTCCTACGAAAAGTAGTAAAAATAAGGGGTGGGGGGGGTGTGGGTTCTTTTAAAGACCGGTTTTGTTGAAGTGTCAGCTATGAGAATCAATTTACTTTTAAAAATCTTCTGTCGGGCCATAAGGTTTAATTGATTAAAAATAGTCAACGGCTGTTAATATTGGTTCATGACATAAGCTTCTTTGAAATAAATCCAACTTTTCAACATTAAAAAATATACGTGCATTACAATGTCTTTTAAGGCTAAGTAAAAGATATCCGGTCATGCAAATGTAACCCGCCCACACACCTTGGGGCACACTGCCAAACAAACTTCTAGGGCGTCCCTGAGTCACCCAGCTTCGAATGGGTACCTGACAATAGTTAGGCGGCTGGGTAATGTGTGGAACCCTCATAGCCGTGGCCAGTGAACGCTGCATCACTTGCCAACAGATCATCTGTCATGGTCGGTGGACGCAATTATTTTTTGCATAGAGGGAGCGTCTGTATAGATAAGATAAGATAAACTTAAACATTTTTTATATCATGAACATTATGAAGTTGAAATGACTTATGCCGAAAACCATCTGGTTTGAAAATTCAGCATGTTTTCTTTTCAATTCTACTTTAGGTGAATGTTAAATGACAAATTCAAAACACTTGAAAAGTAAATTTAATATTATATTAAATAAACTGATTGTCACCTTTAGGAAATATAAGTTTGGAAAAGTTTGATTCAATTGTTAATATTTCTGTCTTTTTAAACAGCCTGGATCAACAACCTCAAAATGGATGGAATATATAATTGTCCACAAGATCAGGTGATGACTGGCATGATGGCTGAAAAACATAACAACACGTATAAGGATCGCTTATTTCGCCTCCGTTGCTGCAATTTCAACGGTCGTTACAGAACAGACTGTTACTATCCAGAAATGATTAACAACTTTGGGAATGAAATGATCTACCAGGTACCCGAACACAGGTTCATCTCTGGCGTCGTAAGCACATACGAAATTAAATCGAACTATTATGACAGGACATGGGTTGTTTTGACATGCGATTTAAAGGCATGAAACTTGACGAAATTTCAATTATGTCTTTCTATTGTTGGTTTAAGTTGATTTTTATAAATATTTTTAGAAATACTTAATTTTATCCCCCCCCTCTCCCCCACCCCACTTTTTTAGTAAATGAAATACCATTAATTTTTTCACAGCACGTTTTCTCGGAAGTAATGAACATAGCTGTTGATAATTTCTTTAAATAAGAGACCTTTTAGAAAGCATGGCTGAAGCTGGATCTCAAATCCATTAGGAAATCTTGTTTATGGGGTGTAATAAAATCTGTTTTTAAAATATCATTTTAACTAATATCAGCAAGTAAAATATCTTTTTATTTAAGTATTAGAAATACAGTTCATACAATTTTACCAGCAATGCCTAAAATAGACCAATATCGAAAACAATGCACCGTTTTCATATTTTGTATACATGTTAATTATATTTTTAAAATAATTATTTCATTTGTGTGTGTGTTGATTTTTTTTTGTATTAGAATATTGCATCCCGATTTCGAATAACTTTGAGATGTCCAAACCGGTTGAAAGTTTTCCAGTCAACACAGATGCCTTTATCGTGCTAACCGTTATGGAAATCATAGCTGCAAACTTTCTTGAGCCCCATTACACTCAGGCATAATTATAAAGAGCCATTCTACGCAGACTGTACCAAAGGCTTGAATCATAAAAAAAGACTGTTTTGTTCTTTACACATTTCTTTCAGTTCACTGTTTAAATATGTTGATGTTCAACGTACTGTTCGGGGTCCACACTGACGTTTTTGGCAGTTGATACTGGTCAATCTGTTCAGTGAGGCGATTTAGAATATCCCATCTCTTTTGAATCAGATCAAAATATTTCCGGAAAAATAAATATTAAAGAATTACATTTGACTAGATGCTAAATATTTCAACAATTATTTATTACAATGCGCCAAGAAGATAAGACGGAAGGAGTTTATATGAGCACGATCTGGTTTCACTAGAGGTGCTGCCCAAGAGTTTAGCGGGTGGAAATTGAGGTTTAGCCAATGGGAATAGTCAAAGCTACCAAAAATTTGCACGGAAGCCGTAGACCATTGCAATGAATCGATGTATTCGAATATTTATTGCTTACTGAAAATGGCATGTGTGATTCCTGTGACTTCCTGCGCGTGTTAGCGAAGTTTCAGTGCACTCCGAAGTTTGCACAATTTCATGAGATGTTCAATGGGACAGGAAAGACTTACAGAGATTGCTTTGATGTATATTCACTACGCTTTCAATATCAACGAAGACAGTGTTTCACAGATATATTGTTAACAAAAAATCAAGAAGGATTTACAACTTTAAAGCATTGTGGTCGTCCGTCTTGTCAGTTCCGTACTATAATAAATGTCTTACAAATTCTTCAAAGCTTTTGATTGAAGATTTAATTATTAACAAGAAAAGAAATGAATGACCGAGTACTTGCATTTTGAATAAAATACTGCTTTGGAAACTTTTATTTGCAGTGTTTATTATTTATTGCTTCAAAACCTAATTTTTTGGTCACTGTACGCACTGAAAACAATTTTTTGTGTGCAAAATATTGCAAGAAATACGAGAAGTTTAATCAACGCCCTCTAAAATTCAGAGGTACAGAAATATTTATTAAACATTCTCATCGAAAATTTGAAGTCATATCACCATATATTGTAGGTATCTGACCATGAAATGTGACGTCATATCACCATATATTGTAGGTATCTGACCATGAAATGTGACGTCATATCACCATATATTGTAGGTATCTGACCATGAAATGTGACGTCATATCACCATATATTGTAGGTATCTGACCATGAAATGTGACGTCATATCACCATATATTGTAGGTATCTGACCATGAAATGTGACGTCATATCACCATATATTGTAGGTATCTGACCATGAAATGTGACGTCATATCACCATATATTGTAGGTATCTGACCATGAAATGTGACGTCATATCACCATATATTGTAGGTATCTGACCATGAAATGTGACGTCATATCACCATATATTGTAGGTATCTGACCATGAAATGTGACGTCATATCACCATATATTGTAGGTATCTGACCATGAAATGTGACGTCATATCACCATATATTGTAGGTATCTGACCATGAAATGTGACGTCATATCACCATATATTGTAGGTATCTGACCATGAAATGTGACGTCATATCACCATATATTGTAGGTATCTGACCATGAAATGTGACGTCATATCACCATATATTGTAGGTATCTGACCATGAAATGTGACGTCATATCACCATATATTGTAGGTATCTGACCATGAAATGTGACGTCATATCACCATATATTGTAGGTATCTGACCATGAAATGTGACGTCATATCACCATATATTGTAGGTATCTGACCATGAAATGTGACGTCATATCACCATATATTGTAGGTATCTGACCATGAAATGTGACGTCATATCACCATATATTGTAGGTATCTGACCATGAAATGTGACGTCATATCACCATATATTGTAGGTATCTGACCATGAAATGTGACGTCATATCACCATATATTGTAGGTATCTGACCATGAAATGTGACGTCATATCACCATATATTGTAGGTATCTGACCATGAAATGTGACGTCATATCACCATATATTGTAGGTATCTGACCATGAAATGTGACGTCATATCACCATATATTGTAGGTATCTGACCATGAAATGTGACGTCATATCACCATATATTGTAGGTATCTGAACATGAAATGTGACGTCATATCACCATATATTGTAGGTATCTGACCATGAAAGGCATTCGCGCAAGTTTGTGAAACTCCCTAAAAGTATACTGGGTATGGCCTTGTACATGCTGAGATTCTTTGTAGTTAAGTTTCAAAGTTGTACTCACCATGAAATAGACGTCTGAGCCGAAAAGTTCTGGCGTGGCACCAGGTTGGACTGCAAATCACGAATCAGCTCGAACTGACTAAAATATCACAACATTACAGATCGAGGCGGGTTCAATACCTTACGTCATTACAAAGATATTTATATTTTTATATTTGGATGACTTCATATTTATATTTAAATCCCTTATATTAACTTCAACGCCGTCTCTGTCGTCATCTCATTTGCGGGCGGAAAAACAAAAGTCAAAAAATGACCCACTTCCCGTGATCCGATCGAGCTGAAATTTTGCACGCGGCCCCGTCTTACCTAACAATGCATCGTATCACAATTTCAGATCGATCGAACGTACCATAATTAAATTAATGCATTTTTAGTTTATCCTTATATAACGTATGTAATTCAAATTCACTGTTTGTTATTGTTTATTTTCATGTGATTGTTCACATGAACAGGGTTATAACCCCAGGGTTATGAAGCAAAGTTGAGTTAAGACAGATTCAGTCTGTAAATGTTTGTCGCGTTTGAAAATAATCAATACTGTTAGTTATGTCTCATATATTAACTTCGACATTTTGTCTGTCATGATCTCTGTCATTCGCGGGCGGGCGGAAAAACAAAGGAAATAAGGGATTTAAAATACAAAAGTAAATAAGGGATTTAATAAAACAGACCCGTAAAAACAAAGTTTTTGACTATAAATCACTTATATATGACCATCGTCTCATCATCTCTAAACTTAAGATATGCATTCAGCCCAAAAGACGGCCCCAAGGAAGGAAAACCCTAAAACGGCTAAACATCACAAAGCTAAACTGTGCGAGTACTAAACAATCTCTGGAGACAGCCCTGGAGGGAAAACTGAGATTCACTACTCTAAACAATACGAACATTGAGACTGTTTGGACGAACTTTAGAGTTCAAATCTACAGCACAGCCTCCCAAATCCTTGGACCAGCGACGAGAAAGCACCAAGACTGGTTCGATGACAATTGCGATGAAATAAAGCAAATGTTGGCAGAGAAACATCAACTCCACAAAAGACACATCAGCAATCCCAGGTCTTCAACCATAACGGACTCATATAATAGCATACGCCGCGTCATACAACAAAAACTTCGCTGGATGCGAGACTCATGGCTAAACAAGAAAGCTGATGAGATTCAACAATATGCAGACAGGCATGATATGAAGAATTTTTACAACGCCCTCAAGGAAGTGTACGGACCCACAACGTCTAATTCATCCCCGCTTCTCAGTGCTGACGGGACATATCTAATTACTGATGGGGAGAAGATTCTCGAGCGCTGGGCTGAACACTTTCATGCTGTCCTGAACAGCAACTCAAGTATTAATGAAGATGCTATCAGTCGCCTACCCTCAAGTACCAATTAACCTGGCAATGGATGACCCGCCTACACTTCTTGAGACGCAAAGAGCTGTACATCTTCTGTCATGTGGAAAGGCTCCTGGAGCAGACTCAATTCCAGCAGAAATATACAAAGAAGGTGGCATGGTTCTACTGGAAAAGCTGCATGAAATCTTCCTAATGATGTGGCAGCAAGAGGCTGTCCCCCAGGATTTTAAAGATGCCTCTATAGTCCACTTGTACAAGCGAAAAGGGAACCGCCAAGCCTGCGATAATCATCGTGGAATTTCACTGCTATCAATTGCAGGAAAAATACTCGCCAGAATTCTCCTAAATCGCCTAAATGCACATCTGGATCAGGGTCTTTTACCAGAAAGCCAATGTGGTTTCCGGAAAGAACGTGGGACCATTGACATGATTTTTGCAGCTAGGCAATTGCAGGAAAAGTGTCAAGAGCAGAATATGGACCTATTTTCCATTTACATAGACCTTACGAAAGCCTTTGACACAGTCTGCAGAGAGGGCCTATGGAGGATTATGGCCAAGTATGGGTGTCCAAATAAGTATATAGCCATTGTAAGGCAATTTCATGATGGCATGCAGGCTCGAGTCCAGGACAACGGAGAGGTCTCTAAACCATTCCCTGTCACAAATGGCGTTAAGCAAGGCTGTGTTCTGGCCCCAACATTGTTCAGCCTCATGTTCTCAGCCATGCTTACAGAGGCCTTCAGGAATAGAAATGTAGGCATGGACTTCAGGTATCGCACTGATGGTCGTCTGTTCAACCTCAGGAGGCTTAAAGCTAAGACAAAGGTCAAATCAGACAGCATCCTGGAACTTCTTTTTGCTGATGATTGTGCCCTTAACGCGGGCTCTGAAGCACAACTGCAACTAAGTGCTGATAAATTTTCCAGTGCGTGCTCTAACTTTGGGCTCACCATCAGCACAAAAAAGACAGAAGTGCTATACCAGCCGGCCCCGGGCAAATCCTATACTGAGCCTAACATATTCATCAACGGCAACAAAATCAACACAGTGAGCCGCTTTACTTACCTTAGCAGCACACTGTCCCAGAAGGCCAATATTGATGACGAGGTGAACACGAGAATCTCAAAGGCCAGCGCAGCATTCGGTAGATTGCATGACAGTGTCTGGAACAGAAGGGGAATCAGCACCCAAACAAAACTAAAAGTATACAGAGCTGTAGTGCTCCCCACCTTATTATATGCATGTGAAACTTGGATTGTATACCAACGCCATGCGAGGTTGCTGAACCACTTCCACACCAAAAGCCTTAGAAAAATTCTCAATATAAAATGGCAGGAAAAAGTTCCAGACACCGAAATATTAGCCAGGTCAGGACTCCCCAGCATCCACACTATCCTCATGCAAAGCCAACTACGCTGGGCGGGGCATCTAGTGCGCATGCCCGACCATCGCCTACCCAAGAGGCTCTTCTATGGTGAACTTACCGAAGGGCATAGAGCACGCGGAGGTCCACGTAAGCGCTACAAGGACGCACTTAAAACTGCTCTGAAGGCCTTAGACATCGGACATGACTCCTGGGAAGCAGCAGCCAGTAACCGAGCCCACTGGCACTCTACGATATGGAATGGCGCAGCTGTCTGTGAAGCTAATAGACAACAGGCTGCCAAGTTAAAACGCCAAGCCAGAAAGGAACGTAACCAAAACCGACCTGAAGGGACCGCTTCTATCTCTTGTCCGACATGCGGACGCCTCTTTCGTGCAAAAATAGGGTTAATAAGCCACCAGAGAACACATGTGGCGGCCCAGCAAATATGATGAGAGTGCTCATCGTCGATCACGACGGACGAACAAAAAAATCAGACGTTTATAGAGTTTTGTTCATATTGTGTTGTGGCAAGAAGTGAACGCCATTAAAGATTGCGTGTTATTCTTGTGTTTTGGATATAGTATAATTCTGGTGTGGTGACAAGCAGTTCAGAGATATATATATACTACTAGCAGACCCGTCGTGCGTTGCAACGATCAAATTAAAAAGGAATAAATTTTAAAAAACCAATGAGTGGTATGTTTAAAAAAAATTCTGAAGAAACCTTCGTGGAAGTGTGAAAAAAAAATCCAAGTTTCATAGCAAACAGATAAATAAATTAATAATTAAATAGTGTACAAAAGAAGAAACGATATTAAGGGCCCCGGCCCCAAAATGAGTGATATTATAGTTTTTTTTATTGACATTGTACTCAAGCTATATTCTTCAATATCGTGTAAAATGGAATAGGGAATACAATGATTAAAGTTCAGTAAAAAGACTTTTTCGAAGGAATGGAAATTAAGAGTTCAGTGCCCTATAGCAATATAGGCTCTTAAGTTTTTATATTCTATATTTTGTCAAAATCCAGTTATTTTCTCAATATCTAACTCTTAAACTACTTTTTATATACCTAAAAAAGGGGGGAAATAACATTAAGGGGCCCCTGGCCCATTCGATGCAAGATGTCAATTTCAAAAACCTGTTCATTTTAGTTCATTTTTATTGTAGCTATATTTCTCAAGCTCTATAAAAAGTAAATAGGAAACATATCTTAAACATATACAAAAAAAAGATATTTGGGGCCCCGGCCCCGAAGATATTGGCATTAGAAGTTCAGTGTCTATAGTATTTTAATATAGGCTACCAAGTTTTTGTATGCAAAGTTTGGTGAAGATCTATTCATTTACTAAGTAGCTAACGTAGAAACTAATTTTTATATATCTCATATAAGATAAAGATATCGTGTTAAATTGAATGGCGAATACAATTATTAACGTTCAGTAACAAATACATTTGGGGCCCCAAGGTCCACGGGAATGGACATTAGGAGTTCTGTGCCCTCTATTAATTTATTATAGGCTGTTAAGTATGTATATACTAAGTTTGGTAAAAAAATCCATTTATTTTTTCATTATCTAACGCTTAAACTAATTTTTATATAGCTAATATAGGGGGAAAAACGACATTAAGGGGCCCCCGGGCCCATTTGGTGCAAGATATCAATTTCAAAAACCTGTTCATTTTAAGTCAGTTTCATCAGGGAGATATTTCTCAAGATCGTTAAAAATTGAATGAGAAAAATATCTTAAACAGATACGAAAAAAAGACATTTGGGGCCCCCAGCCCCGAAAAAAATGACATTAGAAGTTCAGCGCACTTAATTATATTAATATGGGCTACCAAATTTTTGTATACAAAGTTTGGTTAAGATCCACTCATTTACTCAGTAGCTAGCGCATAAATTAATATTTATATAGCTCATATTAGCTAAAAACGGCATTTAAGGCCCCAGGGCCCATTCAGGGAAAGATATAAAGTTCAATACACCTGTACATTTCAATATGGATAATAATGGATACATTTGTCATTATTTTTCAAGATCGTTAATAATTGAATGTGGAATAAAATCCTAAGCGTTTAAGAAAAAAGGCATTTTAGGCCCCCAGCCCCGAAAGAATGGTCATTATGAGTTCAATGCCCTATAGTATTTTAATATCCGCTGTCAAGTTTTTATATACAAAGTTTGGTTAAGATCCATCAATTTACACAGTAGCTAACGCTTAAACTAATTTTTATATAGCTCATATAAGCAAAAAATGACATTATGGGCCCCCGGCGCCCCATGAGTGTTAAATTTAGAAAAAAAGTTGCCAGTTACCATCCCGGGAGCGCACTCAACAGTCTCAAAAAGTTTCATGACGATCGGATGAATGGTTTAGTCTGCTATAAAGGACATGCACACACACACACAGACATACTTTGATTTTTATATATATAGATATATATTAGGAAGATTGTGACATGGTGAAAAAGGTTGAAACTGAATTGCAAAGGCAACGTCGACTTGAGAAGGTAAAAGAACAGCGTAAACTTAAAAAGATTCAAGAGTCATCAGAGTCACGTTCATCTCGGCTTGAAAAGCGACGTCAAAAAGATGGAGAAAGACGTGAACTTAAAATGCTTAAAGAGTCACCTACATCTCGCTCATCCCGACTCGAAAGAGATCGTCTTACCCATGAAGCTAGACTACGTAATGAATCACCAACGTCTCGCTCATCCCGTTTCGAAAGAAATCGTCTTGCCTATGAAGCTAGACTACGTGATGAATCACCAACGTCTCGCTCATCCCGACTCGAAATAGATCTTCTTACCCATGAAGCTAGACTACGTGATGAATCACCAACGTCTCGCTCATCCCGACTCGAAATAGATCTTCTTACCCATGAAGCTAGACTACGTGATGAATCACCAACGTCTCGCGCATCCCGACTCGAAATAGATCTTCTTACCCATGAAGCTAGACTACGTGATGAATCACCAACGTCTCGCTCATCCCGACTCGAAATAGATCTTCTTACCCATGAAGCTAGACTACGTGATGAATCACCAACGTCTCGCGCATCCCGACTCGAAATAGATCTTCTTACCCATGAAGCTAGACTACGTGATGAATCACCAACGTCTCGCTCATCCCGACTCGAAATAGATCTTCTTACCCATGAAGCTAGACTACGTGATGAATCACCAACGTCTCGCTCATCCCGACTCGAAATAGATCTTCTTACCCATGAAGCTAGACTACGTGATGAATCACCAACGTCTCGCGCATCCCGACTCGAAATAGATCTTCTTACCCATGAAGCTAGACTACGTGATGAATCACCAACGTCTCGCGCATCCCGACTCGAAATAGATCTTCTTACCCATGAAGCTAGACTACGTGATGAATCACCAGCGTCTCGCGCATCACGGCTCACTCAGAAACGTCAAGCAGATGAAGCTCGACGAAATGCTCAATTGGATATTGACGCCACAGTAGCTGCTTTCGAAAGCAAAAGTTAATGTTTATGCTGATTGCATCTGTGAAGTCTGTCACAATCGATGCTACAAGCAACAAGTGTCAAACTGCAGCTTTTCTGGTGGAAGTCCAGATTATCTTCTCCTCGAGTTGGCCAAAAAAGTTTTTTGCTTTGTTGTTACCGTTGTAAGACACATTTGAAATCGAGGAAAACACACCATCCATCGAAGGCATATTGGAACAATCTCGATCCTGGTGTTATTCCTAAAGAAATTGCAATTCTCACACAAGTAGAGATTCGTTTACTCGCTCGAATCATTCCATTCCTGAAAATTATCAAGTATGATGGTGTTTTCGGAAAGTTCGGATTCAAGGGTCAAGCAGTTTTGTTCGCCCAAGATATTTTCGAAGTTACTGAAAAACTTCCAACATCGTTGCCTCGATCACCTGATTCTGCCGGCTTGATTGTCATTACTGAGTCATTGGAGAACCTCAACATCACACGTGAGTTCATAATTTCACGCGACAATGTTAGTAACGCATTAGAGTGGTTGAAGGCCAACAATCCCTTGTATCGTGATGTTCAAAACATAATAAATAGTACACAGCTCGATAACACAAGTTTTGTCAGAGTTAAGCCGCCTCAACCAGCACCACGGCCTAGTAGTATTTCACGAATTAATGAATACTCGACAATCATTCATGCTAAATATAGTCAGGCACATTCAATGTGTGGTCTAAATGCTGGATAACAATGTTGTGCTATGGCCATTGGAGCTATTATTCGCTCGTTCATTCAATCGCCTCTTGAATGGGACTCCAACACACTCAATGATATTTTGATTGAGTCGAATAGACTTTACGAAACAATTGTCTCTCTTCATCCGCGTGGTGTAATTGAAGAGAGTGGTTATCTTCTAGTCAACAACTTCGATGTAGTATCCAATGATATTAAAATGTTTGGAGTCAGTGTATCGCTTCAGTACGATGAAGATCCAGCAATATTTGGCAATGTTGAGGATGGCAGAAACCAAGGAGATTTTAGTGTTAGCCTTTCTGAAGGTATAGAGTCACTGTTTATTGAACGTTTGGCTGGAGTTTTGATTGCAAATTCGAAAAGCTACGCTATTATGAAGGTTAATGACATGTTCTGTTTTGCTGACTCTCATTCATGTGGTCCAAAAGGAGCTGCTGCTGCTGGAATGATTGGCCGAGCGTGCGTTATCGAGTGTAGCACTTTTGACGAATTGATTCGCATCTGTAAGCGTGCGACAGGTTCTAAAAATGTCCAGTACACACTTGACTATATTGATGTGATGATTACGAATGACGAATCCTCCCAAGTCATTTATATAGATCCTGAAATGGACGCTGATGGCCAACTTTCATGTTTTCCATCTATTGCTTCACCTATTTGTTCTCAACTCTCTGACGTCATCTATGTTCCTTCTGAAGTGGACGCGATTCCCGTTCAAACTTCTGTTATGGCACCAATTGATGCACGTCAGCCTCAAGAAGATTCGAAGTTAGTAGGCATTCCTGGGGATGGTGGTCGGACGGAACAGCACAAGATTTCAAGAAAAACTTCTAACAATATAGTCAATGATCGTCATGAGCTAAAAGCTGAAGAGTTTGCTTGGTATCATCTCTTCCCCAATGGCATCAATGGACTTAAACATCCTCGACCAGTACAAATTTCGCCCCTTGACTACTTCCAAGCACGTATCATGGGAAAGGATACAAGATTTCAATGTACTGACTACCTCTTTTACGCTCTCTCTATGTATGAACATCTTCGCATAACGAGCAACATCAACGTATTTGGAAAGAAAGTCAGAAATAATGACGAGATGGTGGAAGACGTTCATCTATATATCAAGAATTTGCGAGGTTCATTGGCGTATTAGAACACTGCTTTGAGTGAGCTTATTGCAATGATCAGATGCTTGGGACCACCGCATTATTTCATCACATTCAGTTGCAACGACCTACATTGGAAAGATATGATTCATGCATTGTTGATTGCTGATGGTAACGCTGACAATGATCCAGGTTCTTTAAGCACATATAATGTTCAAAAAATTGGTGAGAAATATCCCAAGGTCATCATTCGTCTTTTTATGATTCGAGTCAACGCAATGATGAGTTTACTGAGATCAGATCTTACTGTTCTCGGTGGAAAATTAATTGATGAATGGTCGCGCATTGAATTCCAAAATCGTGGATCGCCGCAGCTCCACATGTTAGTTTGGGTAAAAGGAACGCTAAACTTTGACACCCCAGAAGGCATCGCTCGAATTGATGAAGTCATGACGTGTGAATTGCCAGACGATGATGAGGAAATGAAAAACCTAGTCACTGGAGTTCAGCGACTTCATCATACTCAGACGTGCTACAAGAACCATTATGTTGAATGTCGCTTCAATTTTCAACGTATTTCAAGTAATCAAACACACATCGTCGCAAAATACATCTGAAGAGTTCATTAAAAATGGAGGTCGTATGTGCATTTTGAAACGAAAACCAGAAGAAAACTTTATAAACAACTATAACAAAAAGCTGCTTCAATGTTGGAAAGGAAATATGTACATTCAACCATGTGGAAACAGTGAATCAATTGCCAATTACCTTGCCAAATATTGTTCAAAAAATGAACCTACCGAGATGTCTGCAGGTCTGCGCGATGCTATTTATACTATACGCCAAGAAAAAAGCAGCACATCAGCAAAAATTTCAAGATTTTCATGAAAATTCTGCAAGAGCGACAAGTTTCTGCTTGCAAATGTATTTATCGATTGTGCCCCCTTCCTTTGAAACATTCCTCTCGTAAATGTGTGTTTCTAAACACGCGCAAGCCTGAACAGTGTTACATAGTTTTCCGCTTCGTAAATGACGATGCTGCTGGCTACTGTACTAACATATTTGAGCGATACGCGAATCGACCACATGCGCATCCGACTTATGAATTTGAGAACATGTCACTGATTGAGTTTGCGATGTTGTTTGAACCTCATTATAGAACAACTGTCGAGGATGAAGAGGGTGGAGATCAAGAAGCTTACGACGACACATTAGATGTTCCTCAAATAAGTTTTCTGATTCTGTTAAATGGAACAATAATAAAGATAAGAAGCCACCCTGCTGTCGTTCGAGCACCTAATTTCCAAGAAGCAAATGATCCAGAAAACTACTACTACAGTCTTCTTGCTCAGTATGTGCCGTTTCGTGATGAGGCTGAGTTGCTAAGAGGATACAATTCCTCCAAAGATGCGTTCTTAGCGAGATAAGCTCAACTCATAGCTACAAGCTCAACTCATAGCTACAAGCTCAACTCATAGCTACAAGCTCAACTCATAGCTACAAGCTCAACTCATAGCTACAAGCACAGACATGGAAATTCACAGAGTACGAGATCGACAATTGGCTAATGCAGTGAATCAGGCAAATGCTTTAATCCAGTTACAGAATCCAGTCAACGATGAAATTGAATTGGATGATAATGATTATGACTTAGATGACGTTAGACCCAGCAACAGTGATTTCAAAGGTTCTTTATCGATGATGAATGTTGGCCAAAGAGATCTTTTCAATTTCATCACGAAAAGTATTGAAGAACAGTTGAAGGGATCAACAGATCGAGTTCGCATGTTTGTCACTGGTGGCGCTGGAACTGGAAAAACGTTCACACTTAATGTTATCAAGGAGCAGATTCGTCGCTGCTATGGTGGAGAGATGAGTTCAGTTAAAGTTAGTGCGCTTACTGGTGGCGCAGCAAAGTTGATCTCGGGTTGCACGCTTCAC
The DNA here is from genome assembly GCA_944989445.1 of Ampullaceana balthica. Taxonomy (NCBI): domain Eukaryota; kingdom Metazoa; phylum Mollusca; class Gastropoda; family Lymnaeidae; genus Ampullaceana; species Ampullaceana balthica. The sequence goes on along the minus strand of CALYLW010000680.1, from coordinate 255,613 downwards.
TCGATGTTCAAATTACCAGTCCAACGTGATGGTAAGCTCACACGACTTCCAAATCTAACTGGAATCTATTTGAGATCTTTGCGATTGTGATGGCGACAAACTTGATTTCTCATCATTGACGACATTTCTATGGTTCCGTACGAAATGCTGGAACATTTAAACTCCCGCCTACAGCAACTTAAAGATAGCAGCGAATTGTTTGGAGTAATTGATATTTTGGTGTTTGGTGACTTGATGCAGCTACCACCAGTTAGAGGAAACGCTGTGTTCCATCAACCAAATAGCTCGGAGCCATCTACTCATCTTTGGCGTACTTTGTCTTTTTGCGAGCTAATTCAGAACATGCGACAGCGGGGAGACACAACTTTCATCGATTTACTCAATGACTTGCGAATCGGAGAGTTGAAGACCAAACACATTGAAATTTTACTCGGGAAAGTTGATAAAAAATCTTTGTGATTTTAATCCCCATTCAATTTCTAAAGATCTTGAGAAATATAGATAAATATATTCGTAATGAAATTGATTGAAGTGAACAGATTTTCGATCTTTATATGTTAAACTGATCGGGATCGGGGACCCTTAATATAATTTCTTTTGATCTATATGTATAAAAATATGAAAACATGTTTGTTTGTCATGCATGGCTTACTACACTATTCATCAGATTGCTATGAAACTTTGGAATATTGTTGAATACGCTTCCAAGATGGTACCTGGCAAAAAATGTTTTAAAAATTAACACTCATGGGAGGTCGGCGGCCAAAAATGTCTTTTTTCGTATATGAGCTAAATAAAAATTAGTTTAAGTGTTAGCTAATGTGAGAATGGATTGATCTTTACCAACTTGGTACATAAAAACGTGATAGCCCATATTAAATATGATAGGCATCGAACTCCTCATGATTTTTCTGGGACTGGGGGTCCCACATCTTTATTTTTTTTTCGAAAACGTTTTACTTTATTTCCTTTTCGATTATACATGATCTTGACAAATAATGACACATGTATCCATTATTGTACATATTCAAATTAACAGGTGTTTTGAGCTTTACATATTAACGTCACATTTCTTCAACCCCCCTCCCTCCCCCTCGTCACGCATCGTCACAAAAGTGTGACCCCCCTCCCCCCCTAGGTGCGTGACGTCATTTATGGACGGCCCCTTTATTACATCATTATGTAACATAAAAATTTACTACAAAATTATTTAAGTTTCAAAGTCAAGTAACAGTGCATTTACTACTAATAAAATATCTAAATGATATATATTTTGTGGAGTCCCATTAATTTCCTTTAAAAAAAGAATAATTAAAAACAATAACAACAATAAATCAACAACACCAACTCGCCCTGTTTAACACAGGTATAAAAATAAAACACCAAGGCTTACTTAGAAAAAGGTAAAGGAAATAAATGTTGACAGCAGGTCCGTTAGTTGAGAGATGATACACGAAAAATTGTTTTTAAAAAAATTAACGAATGTGTGCAAATGGCAAGATGGTATTTTCCTCGAAAACAGAGCAGGATTGTGTGAGACATTTCCTGGTGGAAGCCAGCCCACGACCTAGATCCTCATGTGCCATTCTTTACCAAAACTTGTTCTTTTAATATATCTGTACGTTAAAACTAGGTGAAATTTGAAAGCTTTTCCTTGAAAATTAATTTTGTATGGTTTTTATAAAGCAGATTTACATCCTCAAGTGAAACTTTACAATTAGTACAAACCTAACTGTTTGTGTGTGTGTGTGTGTTTGTGTGTGTGTGTGTGTGTGGGTGTGTGGGTGTGTGTGGGTGTGTGAGTGTGTGCGTGCGTGTGTGAGTGTGTGTGTGTGTGTATGTGTGTGTGTTTGTGTGTGTGTGTGTTTGTGTGTGTGTGTGTGTGTGTGTGTAAGAAATGTTTTAATATTGTATAATTCAAATACAATTTTGTCGAGTCATTAAATATAAATTTCAAATTTCCTCTTAGTCTTAGTTTGTACAAATTTTAGCAGAAGCGCTTTTTAAATCCCTTATATTAACTTCGCGGCCGTCTCTGTCTGTCCGATCGAGCTGAAATTTGGCACACGGACTCGTCTAACCTAACAATGCATCGTATCAAAATGTCAGATCGATCAAACGTACCGTAATTAAATTAATGCATTTTTAGTTTATCCTTATATGAGGTATGTAATTCAAATTCAAGGTTTGTTATTGTTTTTTTCCACGTGAGTTTGAGTTGACGCTTAGACGTCGACCGTCGTGCCGACACCCCCTCACGTCCCATCCCCCGTTAAAATACAGGGGACATCACTCGGTGTCAGTCTGTAAATATTTGAAGCGTTGGAACATAATCAATACTTTTAATTATGACTCAAATATAAGGGATTTATAGTCAAAAACTTTGTTTTTACGGGTTTGTTTTATTTAAATCCCTTATATTAACTTCACCGCCGTCTCTGTCGTCATCTCTCTCTGTCTGTCTTGGGCGGGCGGGCGGAAAAACAAAGTCAAATATGACCCACTTCCTGTGATTCGATCGAGCTGAAATTTGGCAAACGGACCCGTCTCACCTAACAATGCATTGTTTCAGATCGATTGAATGCACCGTAATTAAATTAATGTATTATTAGTTTATCCTTATATAAGGTATGTAATTCAAATTCTCTGTTTGTTATTGTTTTTTTCCCACGTGAGAGTTTGAGTTGACGAGTTGACGCGACCCATCGAAGTACCGGCGTGCTTTTGTTTACGTTTTACGTGTCACGCTGAGCTCGGTCAAGCGATCGGTGACCAGACTTTTCCCCTCTCCCCCCACCCCCCTCCCAGGGTTATGAAGCAAAGTTGAGTTAAGATAGATTCAGTCTGTAAATATTTGTAAATACTCTTAGTTATGTCTCATATATAAGGGATTTATAGTCAAAAACTTTATTTTTAGGGGTTTGTTTTATTTTAAAAATCATTTGTCTCCCTTTTGTTCCTTTTGTCAGTAGCCAATATATTCATAGTACATGTACAGTTTTAGCGCAACTTCCTCACATGGGAATTGGGGCGTATAGGTTTGAAAAATCTGCCCGGTATGGATGTCTGTTTGAGCTTGCACAAGCAACTAATCCTGAACCATACCAGATAGATGGTTCGGGTCTCTTGCAAATATGTTAAGGAGGTCCCAAGGATGTGCACGGCCAAATAAATTACCGAAAGGTTTTACTTGAGTTCCTGGAAATACCAACAAAAACGAAAACAAATATCTGTATTTTTGTCAATTTCTCGGCAACCATAATGGCAATCGGGTTGAAACAAACGCAAAACGATAGCTAATAATATTTAGAACAATATTGGAGAAATACTTTTTGAAAAATCTCTTTTCATTCGACTCCTGTAATATTTGCATAATTTTGTAGATATCAATTGTTTTCTTTACTTTCAGAATTATTGATTTTAAATTACTTTAAATGTAATCAATAATGATTTACTTTGAATAAAAAAATTTTGGAAATTAAACTTAAATACTTATTCGAGTTTTAATTACTTCTTTTCTTTAAAAAATGTTTTATTTTCTAAGTGCTATGGCAAGAATAGACACAAAGTAAAGAATAAAACTTTTTCTTTAGAAAGACTAAAAATAAACTGTATCATCTCAACAAGGAAGACACTTAATTCGTTGGTTTTGTTTATTAGTAGCTTTTAAATAGACGTTTAATTTATATATGTTTATGAAGGAAAATAAATTCACTGTAAATTATTGTCATATTAGCATTTTGGAGTTTTCTTATGTTGAAAGTGTTATCTATTATAACTCTTAGAACAATTCATATGTAAAATTTCTATCTATGTTATTCAAAGCTCAAACACAAATTAAAGAGAAAAAAAAACCCGTAAATAAAACAACCCCGTAAAAACCAAGTTTTTCGATAACAATCCCTTATATATAAGGGATAATTAAAAGTATTGATCGTGTTCAAAGGCGAAAAAAATTTACAAACATAATCGGCCTTAACTCCCCGTTGCTGTATAACCGGTGGTGGGGGTGAGAGGGGAAAGGTCTGGTCACCGATCACTTGACCGAGGTCAGCGTGACACGTAAAATGTAAAGAAAAGCACGCCGGTACATCGATGGGTGGCGTCAACGCGTGAACTCACGCGTGAAAGAAAAACATTAACAAACTGTGAAATTGAATTACATACGTTGTATATAGATAAAATTAAAATGAATTAATTTAATTACGGTACGTTCGATCGATCTGAAATTTTGATACGATGCATTGTTAGGTGATACGAGGCTATGTGCCAAATTTCACTTCCCGTGATGTCATGTTTTACTTTTGTTTTTCCGCCTGCCCGACGGACGACCAACGACAAGATTTCGAAGTTAATATAAGTGATTTAAAAAAATCGATAAAAAAGTTTTTGACTATAAATCCCTTATATATGAGACAGAACTCAAAGTATTGATTATGTTCCAACGTGACAAACATTTAAAGCCTGAAACTGAGTGAAAACTCCCTGGGTAAACACGAGATGTGGTCATCGATGGGTGGCGTGAAGTCAAGTGACCCGTAAAATGTAAACAATAGCGACTGCTACATATAGTTTTGTATATATAAAATAAAATTGCATTAATTTAATAACTGTACATTCGATCGATCTGAAATTTTGACACGATGCATTGGTATGTGACACGAGTCTATGTGCCAAATTTCAGCTCGATGGCATTACAGAAAAGTGGATCATTTTTTACTTTTGTTTTTCCGCCTGACGACGAACGACATATAAGGGATTTAAAAACCACGTTTTTGACTCTAAATTCTTTTTGTATGAGACATAACTAAAAGCATGTTCATTATATTACGCACCGCAAGACAATCCAAAAATACAAAATTGTACTTATGTGTCGTAAAACATGTTTAATATAATGCGCACCAATCCGGAATGAAACTATATAATTTGCAATTGTCACGCAAGTCAGTCTGTCCTGACGCTACTAATTTTAGAAAGCGAGGAAACCCAAATTACTGCACCAATGCATCAAAAGGTGTTTAAATTAAAAATGCGCTGTAAAAAATATAATATCGCATCATTGTTTTCGCTCATATTTTAATTTTGGAAAAGGGATCAATGTAAAAAGAGGATTTGATGATGGTTAATTATAAAATTTAAAAAAACAAACGTAGCGCCGCAGGCGCCCTGCAACGCAACCCCTATTTTATAAAATACTTTTTGTACATTTCAGAAAGTTTAATATTTCGTATTTATCAAACAAGGACAAGTTAGTTGGGCTTTTGAAAAAGGTCGGTGCCATAGGCGCCCTAAAAGGTGCATTTTTTATAAAATAAATAGATTTCAGCTGAAAAGCTCCGTCATTTTTGACGGATGTACACTAGTATGTTTATAAAAAGCATTCTCAATAAAATAAGCATATTATTGCGGGACAGGAAAGGTTGTTCAATATAATACGCACCGCGACACTATAGCAAAAAAAGTTAATCTGTTACATTAGAGATAAATAAAGATAATATAAAAATTCATTAATTTAATTACGGTACATTTATCTGAAATGTTGATAAATCATTTTTATCATCGGCACGAGGTTGCCTGCAACATTTCAGCTCGCTAGCTTACAGGGAAGTTGGTTAAATATCGATCCAAAGTTTTTTCGGCACCGCCCGCCTGCCTCAAGCAGACACCACCATAAAGTATTTAAAAATATTGAAAACAAACAGTGAACTGGAGTAACATGTATTTCATTCTCGTCACAAACTATACAATCTGGGGCTTAGAATTATAACTGTATTTTGTAATCATTGTTGCAAGCTTTAAATGCGCAGCCCAGGCACGGACTGGATCTTTAAAGCGGCCGGGCGTTATTTACAGAGCGGCCCTTCTCACTAAAATAGGCCCCATACGTTAGCGACGCGTCTTACAAATCTATTATTCTATACAACAAAATAGGCCCACCGATCCACCGGATATTGCCAAAATGCACGAGTGGCCAGTTCGCCAATGGTTCAGCCCACAATACATCACAATTCGTCTTATAGATAAACGCAGTAGTTGTACCAGAGTTGATTTAAATAAGAAAAGCTGCGTTGTATTCAAAATCTTAATAGTATTTGCTTGTAAAGATAATCCAAATACTTGAAGAGTATGGCTCAAACAATGAGAAATTTGAAAACATTTAGCAAATAAATAATATATTTTGAAAAATCATCTCGTGCTAGGCGAGAGGAAAGAAGCTTCACTGTCACTTGAGTTTTAATGAATGAGTCACCAAGCTACTCAGCATTTAAATGTCTCTGGGAATATATCTTCCAGATGATGATAAGTGGATGAATCACAAATGCACACTTGAAAGAGTGGGTTACTTGTCATTCCTAATATGCGCATGTTGCATGTCATCTTGAGGAAGGGTCAGTATAGTCGAGTTGCTAATGTTTACCCTGGCCAATGGTCGTCAAGTTAATATTAATTAAGCGATGTACGTTTCACATTGCAATTCAACTCTATGTTTATGCAACAATTTTGTTAGATAAAATCTTACAGCATTTATCATCATGTGTTTACAAAAAAGGATAAAAATAATTTTTTAATACGAATTTAATAGTAAAAGGGGCTAACAAGACGCATGTTGGTGATTGTCATTATGTCTTTATAAACACGTGAGAAGTTTGCCATTGAAGGGTTTGAAACAAGCACCTAATAAAAACTTCCGAGTAAACGAGAGTTTAGAACGTTAAGGAGGTCAAGGGACTGGGTCAGTGTTTGCTGACCTGAATGGGAAGTCTGTTAAGCTTACACGCCCCCTTTTAGACAATGATATAATTGCAATCATGGTTTAATAACTTGGGAGGGAAAAAAAATTGCCCATTGTAAACATTTTTCGTATCCTAGTTATATGTTTGTCGGCTGCATGCTACGTTATCTATTATTTTTTTCCAAGCCCGTAGCTCTGTTTAAGGTAAGCTGAAATTCATTTTTTTAACCCACACAAAAACTGCTCATATCCTGTTTGTTTTTGACTAGCTACTGCAGAGGTTCCCAACCCCGTGCCCGCGGGAACCATGGCGCCCGATGAACGATTCATATGTGCCGCCACTATTCGACAGAGACAACATTTTTCATAAACATAAATTTAAAATGTGATTTACTTTTATCTATTTGTTAGAACTTTAATTTTTTGAGTGCCTAGGTTTATTAAAATACGTTTGTATGTTTGCGATATTGTATGTACGAGTGGTTCCTTTGCTGAAAGTACTTGTCGCAACTTGTATAGTCGCGAGCCAGACTGCACTCTTCACACTTGCCTGGAACGGGGAGTGTTATTTTCACATCACTCCTTGTACACGCAGAAAACCCGAAGTGAACGAACGCCACGAACAGAGACGCTGAACACCAAAGGCGCCAAAACACACGGCACATGACTCTGAATGCCTCGGTGATCATCTGCTCACTTCGGGGTTTCGGCGTGTTCAAGAGGTGATGTGCAAATATCATTCCTCGCCTGTTACCACGTTGTCATTGTGATTGCGATTGCTGCCATTTTCGGGTCGCGACAGTTAGCTAGGAGACATCTTCGTCTGACGAAACACGAATAAGGAGTTGTCATATTCCTTCTGAAAAAATTTAACGGATTAAAATAAGCGAGGTGCGTAATCTATTATATTAATAAGCGATAATCTAATATGATTGTGGGGATAGTTAAAGTCCTTGATGTAAATGGTTTACTTTTATATGTGTTTTGTAGGTGTTGTCACAATACAAACTTTCGTGCAATAAATCTTTGAAATACTATTGTCAACAAAATAACTTTAATATGCACACTATGTACACAAATATAACTTTGAGGTTTCACAACGTGGAGACATGAGCCACACATTCGCCATTACTCTGCCAACTGCTTTCGCGCGCTTTTACCCATGTGATCACTCTGTCACCAATCTCTTGATTCTCACGTTACATTCACCCCCATCCTTCAAAACAAAATGTTTATGAAATACAACATTTTTGGTCTTAATAAAATCAAATTAATCTACATGTATATTCAAATTTCAAATTTGTATCATCAATGGACATACATTGCCTTACACACAATATCTAGACATGAAACTCAAGAGAACAAAATCTGTAGAACTTCAAAAGTCTACTTGTACTGAAGAAATGAAACTGAAATTTTAAAACAACTATAATTTTGTGTAAGTAAAATACTTTTAGCAATCAATATTCATAAAATTAAAATAAATTATATTGTCCAATGGAATTCAAACACTGCTCCTTGTTTATTGTTCAGCGAATAACAATACTAATATTAATACAGTCTCTGGTTTTATCATTTAGTAATTAACAGAATGTATTTATTTATTGTCATTCTACTTAATATGTCTGCAACCACATTGTACTTTCCTTTAACAGGTTTAATGTCAAATTTGTAGTCGGCTAATAGCATAGCCCAACGATTTACTTTTGCTTTGCTTATTTTCGTCTTGTTGAATGCCACAAGTGTTTTGTGGTCTGTTAGAAGAGTGAATGTTCTACCTAGAAGGCATTTTTGAAGTTTTTGTACGCCCACACTATGGCTAAACATTCTCTCTCTATGGTGCTGTAGTTACGTTCTGTTTTTGTAAAATTTCTGCTCAGATATTGCATAGGATGGAGAATACCATAATGTTCTTGCATGAGGCACGATCCTAATGCAATAGACGATGCATCAGAAGAAAAAATGAAAGGTTTGTCCCATTGAGGGGTAACCAAGATGGGGTTCTTCCTAAATGCTCCCTGAATGTTTTCCAATGCGTTGAGGCAATCTCCTGAAAACTGAAATTTTCAAATTTCTGTGTGTTTTATAATTTCTGTTAGTGGGTGAACAATTTCTGCATAATTTGCCATGAAAGTTCTGTAAAAGTTACATAGTCCCAGCAGGTCTTGCACTTTTTCTTAGATTTTGGGACTGACATGTTAAAGATCTTGTTTTCATTCTCTGCAGTAGGAGTGACTGCACCACCTCCTATTCTGTATCCCAGAAAATCATCATATTTCTTTCCAATGTTGATCTTTTTTGGTGAGATTCTCACGTTATGTTTCTTGAGTCTATCCAGTACAGCTTCAAGTGTATGGATATGTGTTTCCCAATCTTTAGTGTGGATACATATGTCGTCTACGTAATGCATCACATTTGGAATGCCTAGTAACATCACTTTCATAAATCTGCAAAAAGTGGCTGTACTGTTGACTAATCCAAATGGCATCACTAACCATTCATATACTTCATACATAGCTATAAATGCAGTATATTTGACAAAATCAGGATCCATATTTATCTGCCAAAAACCTCTGTTTAAGTCAAATGTATAGAAAATTCTGGAATTACCAATTCCGTCTATAATGTCTCTTGTGTTCCAATAGGTTCATGGTCCAATTTTGTAATATTATTCAGTTGTCTGTAGTCACAGCATAGTCGAATCTTTCCATTCTTCTTTTCTACTATGACAGTTGGTTAGGTATAGTTAGCTTCAACTGCTTTTCTTATTTTGTTTTCTTTGAGTAGGTAATACATTTCTTGTCTATATATGCCATTTGAATAGGGTATACTTTAGTCTTGAAAGGTTCATGTTCTAATAGTTGTATCTTATGAGTCACAGTTTTTGTGTTTCCTGTTTCTTTTGTGATGACTAGGGCTGTCAAATTTTTTTAAAAAGCTGCCTGGGAACCGGTGAAAATTTCGAACGGGTACCCGGGTTACCCGTTCTAAACGTTGCATAATTTTCCCCGTCATGACCACTATACAGTGCGACCTAGCCACCATCCATGCACCTCATTTCACACAGTAGTAGTAGCAAACGGCTTGCTTTCATTAACACTATTACTAATGCACTACAATTAACTATACCGCACTAAAAACTTTAATTCAATTCCTGCTGTAAATGCATTCGTCACTCTCATAAACTAAAACTACAGTAAACTGAACATGCAAACAAAAATGTCAACAGCAATGACGTAAAGTTCAGTGTCATACCTTGAATGTTAATATCCACTTGGCGTCGGTAGGCGATGAAGGGCGCAATACTGTGGTAAATCTCAAGTGATCGTGCTTTGGTCAGTGAAGTGATCGTGCTTTGGTCAGTGGTACTGCTTTTGATGACACCGTAATATTTCTGATATTGGGTGGGTCGGAGGTTTGTTTATCAATATCAATTTTATGAATAGCGTTCAGATGGCGTTTTATCGTGCTGGGTTGCCACCCTTCGCAGACACAATTTCATTACAATGGTTGCATTTTGCCGTGTCAGGGGTCAACTCGCTTGGCATGATTCCACACGGAAGACGTCTTACCCATCTTATTAACTTTAAAAACTGACAACTTTGGCTGTATATCAATTTTTGGGCTAGGCAAACACGTGTTAATGAACACAAGAAACACACGCGAATGCAAGGGGTGTCGGTAATAGCAGTGCTTCTCAAAATGGTGGTCCGCAGAAGTTATCAAGAAAGGAGAGATAAATATAATTATAATCCTCCAATTACTACCAATAATACGAAGACAATGGAATTTGCCATTTTTGACAATAAGCTAATAAATGAAAGAAATAATAGGAAATAAAATACATTTCGCTACCATGTAAGTACAGGGAAAATAGTGCACCGGTTCCTGGTGCAATGGAAAAAATTCAATTCCTGCCTGTCCGCCATACTAAAAAGTTTGAGAAGCACTGGGTTATAGGAGTGAAGAGAGAAAGGGAAGGGGGTAGAAAAACGACATTAGATAGTATCAATCGGTGACCCACTGTCGGCTATTTCAAAGCAAAAATAGTGTCAAAGCAAGGATGTTTTTATGAATAAAAAAACAAACACGGCATCTTTCATCTCTATGCAGTTAATCCTCACAGCCGACGTCTGCCCATTCTAGACTGTTAGTAATTATTTAATTTATTAAATTTAAATACTGACGACCTTGCACGCATTATTAACATCAGTTTTTCTAGGTCACCACGTGTTAATGAACACAAAAAGTACAAGCGAATGCAAAGAGTGAACGGAGGAGAGGGGGGTAGACTACTAGTATCAATCGGCGTATTTCAAAGCAAAGTTAGTGTCAAAGCAGGTTGTTGTTTTTTTATTAACAAACACAGCGTTTTTCATCTCCAAGCAGTCCATCCTTATTTTGGTAGAGGACTTTTGTTTTCTTTATATGATTCTTTTCAAGAACAAAAACCTTTTTGTGTTGTGCGATTTCTGTTTCACGTTGAGAGAAAAAAGATGTATCAAAATACCTTGTAGTTTGTTGGGACAATATTTTATTTCCCGTTGACAGATATTTCCTGTTGACAGATATTTCTCCTTAGATGTACTTCACAGCATATATTTGAAACAAAAATTTTCATTTGATAAATTGTTTCACGAGCCACATTGTAAACACAAAAAAGCCTCATGGGAGCCGAAGTTTGGCCTACGGTTAATATAGACATTGAAGCCACATTTTCACGGGTACCCGAGCGGAGTTTTACTACCCGGGTAATCACACGGCAACGGGTACCCGGGTCCCGGGTACCCGTTGACAGGGCTAGTGATGAGACCTTTGTATTTTTGAAAAATTTTCATCACTCTGTGTTTCATATTATCTGGTATGTCAATTGATATTCTTTCACTGTCAGGGCTTTTCTTTTTCATTGTACTGTCATTTTCATCACTTTCTTTGCTGATGATATTTACTGTTTGTTTTTCTTCTTTATAGTCACCATATGCTCTTAGTTTATCAATGAGTAATTTTTTCACATGTCCTTTTATATTGACGCTATATGTGACATCTCTAAGTTTCTCTTCAATGTTGTATGGACCTTCCCATGTGATTTCATTCTTCGCATTTGTTAACAATACTAAGACGTGTCGTTATGGCTCAAATGTTCTTAATTGTGTTTATTTTTTATTCCTCTGTCTTGTACTTTGCTTGATTAGTCTTTGTTTTGCTGTTTCAATACTGTATAGTATTTTACCTCTAGTTTCTGACATCAGCTGATATCTGTCCTGTATGACATCTTGTTTGCTTATCAGTCTTTCTTTGAAATTTTTCAAATTATTTGCAGGGTTTTGACCAAACATTAACTCAAAAGGACTAAAACACTGTGCTTTCATGCTTGCTGCTGTTGTATGCAAATATTACTTAAGGTAAATATTCATGCCGTTTGCCTTCATGGTCTATTGTAACCTTTAATAGCATATTCTTGATGGATTTATTTAGTCTTTTAATCACTCCATTTGATTGTGGATGGTAAATTGTGCTTTGCACTTGTGTAATATTTAACATTTACATAATAGCTTGTGTTATCTGTCCCTTGAATTGGCTGCCATTGTCTGAATTAAGGGTTTGAGGAAAACCATATCTGCTGAAAACATTGAGTAATTAAGTGCATATACTTTCTGCATCTATTCGCTGCAGTGGAATAGCTTCACCCCATCTGGTGGCTATGTCCACTATGGTAAGAGCATACATATGTTTTTTCTTTGACATCTTTATGAATGGCCCTATTAGGTCTATGGCAATTTTCTCGAATAAGAAGTTTGCCTTGCTAGAGGATTGCATTGGCGCTGTGTGCTTTCCATCTTTGGGATTATGTCGTAGACACACTGTACATCTCACTCTTGATGTATTCTTTTATCTGCCTAGACATTTTAGGCCAGTAAAAGTTTTATGCTATTGTAGCAATTGTTTTCTTAGCACCCATGTGTCCACCTAAAGGACTGTCATGTATCATTTTAATAATGGTTTCCTGTAATATTTTAGGAAGAACCACTCTTTTTCATGTATCTGCTTGTGCAATGTTTATCAATATGCCTTTATTTAGTTTATAATTTTTGTTGTGGCCTGTTTCATTGTCTTTGATGAGTTTCATTTTTATTTCCATTATTGTGTTATCTTCTTCTTGTAGTTATTTGAATTCTAGTTTTGACATTAGTTGGCTTCCTATTTCAAGTTTCTCATCAACTTCAATGTCTATGTTCTCTTTTCTTTTTGTGGTGGCTCTGGTTTGTACAGTAGCAGATAATTGATAGCTGTTGTCAAACCAAGCATTGAATATTTCATCAGACTTGTCAACAACGCCTTCTATATTCCCTATGATGAGATCACAAATGTCATCTTTCAAAAATCTCGCTCGAACTTCAACTTGAAACCAGGGTGAGTTGATGGTAAGAGTAGCAGTTGGACACACTCTCTTTGTGCTATCAGCCATTATTTGTGTGTCTTTTTGCCCATCATATTCTTTTTTTTTCCACCATCCTACTGTGAACCACAATCGTTGTGCATCCTGAATCACGAAGACACATACATTTTCTATTATCTATGTAAACTGGGTAGAATTTCAGATGGTCCAAGACTGTTAATAGTGGCCACAGTATCACTAGATATCGATTCTTCTTGTTTCAATTTTCCCTTATCATCTACATCTTGGTAGTCATTCCTTCTCAATGGCTGATCAGAATCTCTGTATCTGGAGTTATGATTATATCTGCCTCTCCATGATCTTCTACCTTTGCTTTCAAAGTGACCGTTTCTTGATCTTTTTTCTGTCTTCTTTCTTGTAGGGCTGCCATTAGGTGACACCCTATTTGGATATCCTTTATTGTGATAACACTGCCTCCTCGCCATATGCCCTGGCTTGTTACAGTACCAGCAAATAGTTTGTCTGTTGCCTTGGTTTGGCAGACTCTGGTTTCTCATTCCTTGTCTTTTTTCTTGGTTTTTAATTTGTATTGCTGCAAATATATCTTGTCTTTTATCCATTTCTACATTTGGATGAGAGTCCTTGAATGTGCGTAATGCATTTGTTAGCTCTGCTTGAGTACGAACTTTCTTATCAATTACATATGTGAATAGAGCTGGTGTTTCATTTTCTAAGAACTTGTCAACTAACACCATGTCTAGTATGGCATTTAGATTGCTTGTATCTATTGCTGTCAGTTCCAGCCATTTTGTTAATTTAACTTGTGCTTCATGTACTAGGATCTGTGAATCTTTGTCCATCTTAATTCTCATTTCATGAAATTCCTTTCTATAATCATTTTCTTAATTCCCGAAATGACATAGAAGAGCCTTTTTGACATTTATTGCCCTCTGCAAGAAGGATGAATCATTTTCAAACTTTATGTCCCACCACTGTAGCCTATTATCGACCAGGAAGCTCTGTGTTGTAAATTATTGCAACTTGAAAACGCTATGAATGTAGTTTTAACAATAATCAATTCTATTCGAGCAGCTCCTTTGCAACACCGACTTTTTAAGGCCCTGTTAGAAGATACTGAAGATAAAGAACATGATATTATTCTGCAAACTGAAGTATGTTGGCTCAGTAAATGAAAGGTTCTTACAAGATTTGTGAGTTTAATTGAAGAAATAAAAACATTTATAAACGATAAAAAGGAAAATTATGATGAATTAGCTGACACTCGCTGGCTGATTGATTAGGGATTTCTCACAAACATCATGGAAAATTGAATTCTTTAAATTTGGAGTTAAAGGGTAAAGACAAAAACATAGCTGAAATGATAAGCTCTGTAAAGTCATTTAAAGCTAAATTGGATTTGTTGATATCACATCAGCAGATCAATCTTATCTTATCTTATCTATACAGACGCTCCTTCAATGCAGAAGATAGTTGCGTCCACAGACCATGACAGATGATCTGTTGACAAGTGATGCAGCATTCACAGGCCACGGCTTTGTGGGTTCCACGCATTACCCAGCCGCCTAACTACATGTAGTGTTAGGTACCCATTCGGAGCGAGGTGACTCAGGGAAGCCCTAGGCCCCGGGAACAAACCCTTGCCTTCACACAGATTCGAACCCGTGACCATCGGTACGACCACCGCGTCCCAATTCTCTCGTGCATTTCCCACATATGAAAAAAATGCTAGGTAACAATGAATTAAACGGGTCATTATTTATTAAGCATCTTCAAGTGTTACAAAAACAGTTTAAAGAGAGATTTTTGCAGTTTACACTTATCGAGCCAATTGTTTCCTTCTGTATCAATCCTTTTACTTGCCAAATAAATGTAATGGAAATGATGGAAATGGCCGCATGTATTGCATATTTAGTTCAAGATAAGACAGAAAAATTAACTAGAGTTAGAAATTGTGGACCTTAAGAATGATATTTTGCTAAAATCCTTGATATCAAAGGACTTTTGAAATGCAGTGGACAGAGAAAAGTTCCCAGTTTTGAAAAAAAACGGCATATAAAAATTTATCATTTTTCGGTTCGACATATCAATGCGAATCATTGTTTTCAAACATGAAATAATAAAATCAAGATATAGATCTCGACTCATCGTTGAGCATCTTTATGATTGTTTGATGATATTCAATGCCAAAGATCACATTGTCAAATTGATATTATTTTTTAAAAATGTTTTCTTTGTATTTGTGTTTTTTGTTTACTTTGTTTACGTTTTGTAAATAAATTTCTCTGTGTGTATGCAATTTGAATAATAATTTTATTATATTAAACATTTTTGTTTATTATTTATTAATACATCATGAATATAAGAAAATAAATTATGGGGAAAAAAATAAGTTATGGAAGGAATTTGTCGATTAAAAATAGGTGGTGCCCGTCACCCTACTGAAATTTTAGAATGTGCTCTAGAGTACAAAAAGGTTGGGAACCCCTGAGCTACAGTATATAAGTAGCTTGCAGAACTTAACCACACAAACAAATTTGAACACGCCGGGATCACTTTTGACCAAGGGAAAAAAAACCTATTACACCCTTTTATTTTATACGACTGAGATTACCATAACATGTCTGGTCATGTAAGCACGTGTCTATGTCTCGCAATGGTGTTGGCAGCCATTACTGGAGCCTTTGTTAACTATTGGGACCAGCCATTTAATTTCAACTGTCCACCTGGACAAATAATCAGTTATGTCTCCAGTATCCATGACAACCGAAGAGAAGACAGACGCTGGGAGTTTCTCTGCAAGAGAGCTGGCACAACACATTCCTGTTCTGACAGTGGTAAGTGATGCTTCATATTTTAATCATATAGTCTATATATTTACGCTCAATTATGTAGCCTAAGGCTGTGGTTACACTGCACGCGAATTCGCCAATCTAGTATACGCGCGAACACGCATCTGAAATGTAATTTTTATGGTGGTTACACTGCAAGCGTTTGCTTCAGCTGATATCGCGCGAATTTCATTGTTTGTCTTGACAACAACCTTTAACCTTTTCGCTATTTAAACACACATTTTGTGTGTTAATATAGACATTGCCTACTTTCGTTTTTATTTGTTTAGCTTAACAACCACTGTTTTACGACTACGTTAATATTTGCATATAGAATTAGAATAGATAAAAATTTTATAAATATATTTCCCCCATTATTATATTATGATGGGTAAAGATCAGAGAGACATGTGGTTAAACCCAAATCTTGTAGAGTGTTGAATTTCATACATTGAAACATTGTTGATTGTTGCCTAAGCCTAAGCCGCTGGCGTTAGAGTTAGAGCTAGAACTTAGACATAAGCTAGAGTCACCGTCCGTAGTAGTTTAGCAGTTTGTCGTCCAAGCCAAGAAGCTTTTATTTTTATAATTTTTTCAGGATGCGACCTAAAACATTTTTAAAAAGATTAAATAGAATAAGGGGCTATCCATAAATGACGTCACGCACCTAGAGGGGGGGGGGTCACACTTTTGTGACGATGGGGAGGGAGGGGAGTTGAAGAAATGTGACGTCACATCAAAAGGGTAACTTAAAATAAAACTTCCACTGAACTATTTGGTCCCTTACAATTTATTTAATGACTTTAAAAAAAATCAGTGCTTCTCAATATTCCGGTCGGTAGGCCATCAGACGCTGGTTGGCGTAAGCTATCAAGACACGAAAATTAAATCTAATTATAATCCTTAAGTTTGAGAATCCACAAGATAACATAGGAAATTGTTACACTGCGTCGTTTGATGTTGACATCAAAGCATTTGTGATGTAACCGCAGCTCCGTTTGGTTCTCTCATGGCAGGAATAGTAATTTTTTTGCCAAAATATACAAGTTCCTTGTGGAACTCCTGAGTTAACCTTTATTGGTGCAGATTTAGATCCATTAATTATTACAGTTTGCTCCCTGCCCAAAAGGAAGTCTTGGATCCAGTGATGTAAGGAACCTGAGATTCCAAAGTAGTTAAGTTTTTTAAGTAAACTAAGGTGGTGAACTTTGTCAAATGCTTTTGAGAAGTCTAGTAATATTGTATCTATTTGATCATTTTTGTCTAAGCCTTTTGATAGTTCATCTATTAAACCTATTAATTGTGTTTCACATGATCTGTTTTTTCTAAAGCCGTGTTGATGTGGGAATAGGGCATTATATTTGTCAAGGTGGTTAACTATTCTACTATATATTATGTGTTCTAGTAATTTACAGGTGATACTAGTAAGTGATACAGGCCTGTAGTTACCAGGGTCTGATTTATCCCCTTTCTTAAAGAGTGGAGTTACGTTAGCTAATTTCCAATCCTGGGGTACTTTACCCTGGTTTAGAGAGGCTTGAAAGAGAACTACAAGGATTGGGGACAGTTCATTGCTTAGTTCTTTTAATAACCTTGCAGGCAAATCATCTGGGCCAGTAGCTTTGTTTATTTTAAAGTTTTTTAGGAGTGAATGTATACCTATCTCATCTACAGTTATGTTACCTATTTCTTCCATTTTATTTAAATTTATTAAAACTTCTTTGTCGCCTGAGGCAGAAAAAGATGATGCAAAATATGTTTTAAGGATATTAGCTTTAGTTTCATTATCATTATAGGTTTTATTATTTGAGCCTTTTAGTGAGGCTACGCCTGAAGGTTCCATTTTTTAAAGATTTGATAAAGGACCATAAGTTTTTATTGTTATCTTTGGTAATTACATTGTTTATATATTCATTTTGGAGGTTTCGACTAAGTTTTTGTGTCAAGTGTTTAATCTTTAAGTATTTTTTGTGTATCCTATATGAATAGGTAGCTTTATATTTCTTAAATAAGTTCTCTTTTTGTTTGCATAGCTTTTTCAATCTAGAATTGAACCAGCATTTGTTAATTTTATTTGATGTTAGTTTTGTTGGAACATTCTCATCCATTATAGTTTTTAGATTTGTTTTTATATCTTTCAAAATTTTTTCTACTGGGCTATTTGTGTTAAATTTACTTAGGAAAGTTTGTTGGAAGTTAGCCGCTGATTGGTGTAGTTTTATTGAATTACATTTATTCCAAAGATAGATTATTCTTCTAGGTATCTTACTAATTTTAGTTTTTATTGTATTGGTG
Organism: Ampullaceana balthica; assembly: GCA_944989445.1. NCBI lineage: Eukaryota > Metazoa > Mollusca > Gastropoda > Lymnaeidae > Ampullaceana > Ampullaceana balthica. The sequence goes on along the minus strand of CALYLW010000680.1, from coordinate 237,339 downwards.
ACCCTAACAATATCATGGTCGGACAGTCCTGGAATTATTTTATAGTCTAACCCTAGTCCTGGTCTATTTGTTAGGAATAAATCTAGTGTTTTATTTTTCCTTGTTGCTGTTTTTACTATCTGTTCTAGGTTTACGTTGTTTATAGTGTCTAAAAAGTGTTCATTATTTTCTTTGTTAGTTTGATGGTTATCAATTGTATAATTTTTCCAATTTATATCTGGAAGATTAAAGTCCCCCATAATCCATAGAACTGCATTTTTATTATTCTCTTTTATGAAAGTTAATTGACTACAAAGATTGTTCATGTATTCTAGGTTTTTATTCGGAGCAGTGGCGTAGCTAGGGGGGGGGCGGTGGGGCGGTCCGCCCCGGGCGGCACTCATTGAGCGGCGGCATTTGTGGGCATTTGAAAAATACAACCATTTCCGACAATCGCCCTTGTTCCTTTGAAAGGAGACCAAGGTGAATCAAAAATATTTTTAATTTCGAGTCTTAATTAACGGATTCGCACAACATTTGTTTGATTACATAGTGGATATTATAACTAATGCAAACCGTTCAAAAAATTTTTAATCGCTAAAAAAAGTATCCATTTTTTTGGAAAACTAAGCTATATAAGTCACAAATGACGCTTTTATAAGAAAACTACCCAAAAACACATCATCGCTGGGTCGAATAAGGTGTGCTATTAATATCGTCACGTGGAATTTCTACGTGGAGTTTCGATATTCGCAGAATGATGCGCCAACAAGTACCTACAATGCATGGTTGTTTAAATATTGTATTTAACCTGGAAGTAGTAATTTATATTACTGTTTCAGTTTTGAATAAATTATTGTATGGTAAGTTATTAAAAATTAAATTTATTATGTTTTTATTCCATTAAAGTAGCACAAATATTTTGTGTTTTTCATTAAAATACTGTTATTCATTAAGCATGTTACGCCTATCAAATTAAAGTAATAGTAATGTGTAAATAATTTGAATTCGTCTATTTTATGGAAAATTATTAAGATTTATGACAAGAAGTTGTAAATATTCAAATTTCTCTGTTAATAAACACCACAATAGGCATAATAATTTCGAAAAAGACCTTTAAACTTTCAAGCGTCTTGGAAAAATTGACATCTGAAGAAGTAACTAGGAAAACGAGATCAGATGCTGGAATTTTACTCAAATCAATTTAATCTTTCTCTCTTCTATGTTATCTCAATTTATGGGAACCCGTCATTTTTTAAATTAATGCAAAGCCATTGCATGGAACAAATAGATGTGCTAATACAAAATGCTGTTATATGAGCCAAACAATTTGTGAAGTGAGATGGAGATATCAACTGAACAACTAGATAGAAGGAGAAAAATATGAGTAAGGAAAATTCAGAAGGCGTGGTTATATCTTTAGAACAAGAAGTACAACGAGAAATGTTTTTATCCATGGCTGGAATTATAAAATAAAATAACGCTTTGATGAGTTGCATGTCCTTGCAAGAAAATATTCGTATATAATACCATGTAACCTACTAAATGAAGCATTTGAACATCAAATAAATTACTTTATTGACATTGACAGTTCAATATGGAAAGAAAAGGGATCCAGGTTTTTATGGCTGTACCTACACTTCAAGAAGACGCATTATGTTAGAAAAACGGGGGAAAAGGGCCCCTTATCTATTAAAATTTATTCAACAGTATACATTGGAAAATTCTGTACCCAATATTGTAATTTTGCTATGTATTTTTTCAACTACAATGTATTGCTATCATTGTCGCTAGTTATGAAAAGATCTTCTCCAAACTGAAGTTGATAAAAAAATTATCTTTGTTCCACAATGAGCGATTAAAGACAACAAAATCTTGCAATACTGTCCATAGAACAAGATATTACAAATAATTTTAAATTTGATAGCATAATACACGATTTTTCTATTATGAAAGTTCGGAAAGTAAATGTATAAATATGTTTACAGACTAAGGTACACAGGCGTAACTGGGTTTTTGACGCCATTGCCTAATTTATTTTTGGGGCATTTTATTTAATTAAAAATTTAAAAATTATAGATTAAGCGGCACCCTTTTGAACTTGCTCAGGCCGGCGCCCATGGCAACTGCCCCAATGCCAAGCCATTGTTACGCCACTGCTAATGTGTACAATTTCTTTTTCAATACAAAAATCATTTATTTATAAATACAAAATAAAGGAATAGTATTTGGTAATGTTGGTGTAAATTTGGAATATGTTTTGACTCATGTGACTGCGACCTCAGTAACTTTCTTGTGGCCTTTAAAAAAGTATTTTGTATGTTTATAAATGTGCATTTATAGGTATATAATCTTATGCGGCCTCTTTTATTACTGCTTACATAAATATGGCATGCAATGGTAAACATGTTTCCCACCTTTACTTCGTTTCAATTACAATTATTTATACATGTTTATTAATTTTTAAAAACCATAATACAATCGACTAAGTGGCCGTCCATAAATGACGTCACGCTATTCTGGCTGATATTTTACTCCCCCCTCCCTCGTCACACGTCGTCACAAAAACTTAGACCCCTTCTTCAATAAGACGTCACAAAGCTTTGCCCCCCCCCCATAAAAGCCGTATTTTCTCTTTGAAAATGAGCATGTTTCAAATTAAATTTTTGCCATTTAAGTATGTTTTAAGTGTAACGCTGCATTCTAATATCGTAACACGCGTTTTACATAAAGGTCATTAAATAAAGTGTCAGTAATCAAATATTTAATTGGGAATTTATTTAAAGTTGCGCGTTTTGACGTGACGTCACATTTCTTAAACACCCCCCCACTCGTTACATATCGTCACAAACCGATGTGTCCCCCCCCCCAGGTGCGTGACGTCATTTATGGACGGCCCCTAAAAAGGGCGGCAAATTGGAGACCGCCCCGGGCGGCAAAAGTTCTAGCTACGCCACTGATTCGGAGGTCTATATATACTGCCTACAATAAGTGGGGATGAGTTTGGTGTAATTATTTTACAATAAATAGACTCTATATTAAAATTTGGCTGTGTAGCAATTTCTTCAGCTATGATATTTGATTTAATTGCAAGTAGCACTCCTCCATAATTGTCTGGTCTATCTTTCCTAAAAATATTATAATTGGTGTTTACAATCTCAGAGTTATATATGTTGGGGTTCAACCAAGTTTCAGAACCAGCAATTATGTCTGGTTCTTCTGTTTTTATAAGTAGTTCTAAATCTGGAATTTTATTTTTTATGCTTTGGAAATTAACTATTAGTGTTTTGAGAATGTTTTGATGATTATTATTATTAGATTTTTTATGTGTAGATTTATGGGTTTGTGTGGTATACGGGCGTATACTGGCGTTTTTTACTCTGCCAATGTAACCACGCACACTATGTTATTGCATTTGTTTTTCAGATGCGCGTTCGCGCGTATACTAGATTAGCGAATTCGCGTGCAGTGTAACCACAGCCTTACGCTAAGGGACATCACTCTGCTTTTTTTAAATTTTGCGTAGTAAGCAGTGCTGATTGACTCAAATAGTTATTTTTTGGTGCAGTAATTTGGTGCGCTGCTTTCTAAAATTAGTTTATAAATCGTGTGGTGATTAGCACTGTAAAAATTATTATATAAATACTTTGTTTAATTTTCAGGAATATTTCGTATTTATCACACAAGGATAAGTTACTTGGGATTTTAACCAAATAAACAAAAAGTGGGCGCCGTAGGCGGCATACAATCTCTATTTTAAATTACTTTGTGTACATTTAAGGTAGTATAATATTTCGTATCTATCATACAAGGACAAGTTTGTTGGGCTTTTGAAAAAAATGGGCGCCTTAGGCGCCCTAAATACAAGTGGGCGCCCCAGCACAACCTATATTATATAATACTTTGTGCATATTTCAGGAATATTTCGTATTTATCATACAAGGATAACTTACTTGGGCTTTTGACATAAAAAAACTATTATAAAATACTTTGTGTACATTTAAGAAATTTTAATATTACGTATTTATCGTACAAGGACAAGTTAGTTGGGCTTTTGAAAAAGGTGGGCGCCGCAGGCGCCCTTAAAAAAGGGGGCGCCGCAGCACAAACTAGTGTAAGAATATTTGGCTAAATATTATTTTTAATGTTGCGCATTTAGGGAAACATGATAAAAAATTAAATAGTGCCAAAAAAAAATAATAATTTTTTAAAAAATGATTAAATTACAGGTATTATATCAATACATTTCGTATCTTTTAATTCTGTGATATTTTAAATTGAATTTTCTTTAAAATGTCGATATTTAAATTTAATAAACAAATTCATTACAATCAGTGGCGTAGCTAGAGCTTTTGCCGCCCGGGGCGGTCTCCAATTTGCCGCCCTTTTTAGGGGCCGTATACAAATGACGTCACGCACCTGGGGGGGGGTAGTCATACATTTGTGACGATGTGTGACGAGGGAGGGGTGTTTAACAAATTTGACGTATCGTCAAAATGCGCAATTTTAAATAAAATTTCCACTTAAATATTTAATTACTGACACTTTATTTAATGACGTATATTTAAAACGCGTTTTACAATATTAGAGTGCAGCCTTACACTAAAAACATACTTAAATCACACAAATTCGATTTAAAACATCTCATTTTCAAATCGGAATTACGGCTTTTAATTAAGGTGGGGGGGGGGTGTCAAAGGTTTGTGACGTCATATTGAAGAATGGGTCTAAGTCATGACGTCATAGTTACACAGCTGTTGCCCTTACCGGCGGCGTGCGGTAATTATGTTAATTAGTGTTTGACAAGTTAGACAACTTAATTAATTAGTGTAAGACACGTCATGTTTGACATATTTGACATTTTAATTAGTATGTCATGATAATTATGCTAATTAGGATATCATTATATATATATTTACGCTCAATTATGTAGCCTAACGCTAAGGGACATCACTCTGCTTTTTTTAAAATTTGGCTAATCATTTTGGTTTCCAGATTAACATTAAACACCCTCCACACTATTATTAATAATTGAACAATTTAATGCGGACGTTCGATAAGTGTTATTTTTGGTGCAGTAATTTGGTGAGCTGATTTCTAAAATTTCTCGCAGTAAAAAGATATTATATGACGTCATTGATTTAGATCATATTTAAAATTTGGAAAAGGGAACGATGTAAAAAGAGGATTTGAGGATTTTTAATATATATATGACAAGCTCCTGTCCGTCATCACCATCGCCCAGGGATGTGTCCTGTCAAACATCCAGGCCCAAAAAGTCACAGAAGGCCACCGGTGGCAAGAGCTAAACATCATCAACAACAACAAAACCACCCGGTCCATTTTTGTTTTGCCATACTGTCCTTTTCAGGACAACCCCCAATTACTCCCCAATTAGCTTGGTCTTGGTGCCGCCCATGAACAAACGAGTTTTCCTTCCAATGTTTACTTACTGTCGTTGCTAATTAGTATTAGTCCCACCCTAACTAGATCTCTCTGCATTTCCTGTACGTAGTATCAATTCAACAATACTAGCTATGTGTTTAATATTACGTATTTCATACAAGGACAAGTTAGTTTGGCTTTTGAAAAAGTTCGGCGCCGTAGACGCCCTTAAGAAAAAGGGGGCGCCGCAGGCGCCACGGCGCCGCAGCACAAACTAGTATTGTTATACTTTCATTAGAACATGTGACGCGGGAAATTCAAATTTTCTGGTTTTTAAAGGGGATAATCGTGTATTTGTATTTAATGTTTAAGTTTCTTCCCCTTTTTATTTATTTTTTGTTTAACTTTATATTTATTTTGTGTATTGAGTGGTCCTCAAATTACTTTTATTTATTTTTCATTTAATTATTAAGTGGTTCTCAAGCTATTTTTATTTATTTTGAAGTTTATTTTATTTGTTGAATGGTCGTATTTAAGGGTTTAAGTACGGTTTTTATGTGTTTCATGTTGTTAGGCGATGTATTTTATTTGGGGTACTCTGCTGGACAGGTGTTGTTGGTGGTGAATTTAATTATATTAACATAGTGGGGGCAGACGATGGTATAAGTTACAATCTGGAATGGTTTAGTATATATTATAATTAATTAGACAAATTTAGGAGGGGTGGAAAAAAAGAGCGGGTTTGACCGTTTGATCTGATGTTAGTTTAGGTTTTGTGGTATAATGTATGTACAGGAAGTCATGAAGTTGATTTTAAAATGAGTTGGTTTACTTTAAATCAATACTACAAACGAGGGGAGGGGTTTCGATGACCATATGTTACCACTTAATTTATCGTAGTTTTTAGTAAATTAGTTGAGGTCCAGGACAAGTAATGCTTTGGTTTAGATTGAAATCAATAGTACAAATGAGGAGAGGGGTATGAATGGGGGGCTATTTCAGACGTTGGTTGTTAATTTTCTTTGTAAATATAAATAATTTTAGTAGTTTTATAGGATTTTCTAAAATAAACAGTTTTCATCTTAGTGTGGGGGTCTATGTTATGAAAAGGTCTCGTAGCGTTTCTTAATTCTAGGATTTCCACAAAGTTTATTTGACAGCTTTAGACATGCTTCTTATCTTAGTCTCGGGAAAATTTTCTAAGTTTAAGGATGTTTCCTTTCTTCCTTTTAATACTTTTTAATAGATTCATAGTTTAAGTCAAGAGGTCTTAATGTATCTTTTCTTAACTAGATGTGATCATCTAGTAATAGAAAAAGACATTTGAACTCAGGGGCGGATTAAGACTGCACGGGGCCCCTGGCTGCAATTCAAACTGGGGCCCTATTCAGTCAGTGTACCTTTAGATAAAATGATTGCTTGCAGCTAATTTTAGACTGTAACTTGTAAATATTCATCCAAAATGACTATTCATGAAAAACCCGAATTCGAAGAAATAACTTTTTGCCGGTATCCTAAGATTGAGTGTATAAGACAATTTATAAAATTAAAAAACACATGAAAAATAAAATTCACACCCAACCCGGGGATCGAACCCGACACCGCTTGCACCATAAGCCTTAGTTCTTCACATTCGGCCACGGGAGCTCATTTAAGGAGGTCAATTTAAAATATATATATAATATTTTTTAATAATTTCTGTTATTGAGCCTATCAAATCAGGTTTTTTGACTGCCAAGACTATCGTGTGGGAAAAGAGATCATTTTAATAGATGAGATTTTATTAATTTATCATATTTTCAGCATTGATGTATACATTTGTCCACATTTATTATAAAATATGCTAAGTTTGGGGACCCTAAATCATCGGGGGCCCCTGGCTTTAGCCCGTTCAGCCCCCCCCCCTTAATCCGCCATAGTTTGAACTTATAGAATCGTGCTCTACGCTAAGATGAGAATCTCTAGTTAAGAAAATAGCATTAACAAAAATGACAATATAACTTAGAAAACTGTGCCGGATCTTAAGATTAGAATCTGTAAATAACAAAAACAAAAAAGACCCATTGATCTTCAACACTATTACCGACACTATATTGAGATCTCTATTTAAGAAAAGAAACTAACCCGAGTCCCCTTGAACTTAGAAATCTGTCCTTGGACTTAAGCTGAGAATCCCTAATTAAGAAAAAACACTAAGAAAATGATTCCGTTGAAATTTAAAAAATATGTCCCTGTCCCTAAGATGAGAATCTCTAGTTAAGAAAATAGCATTAACAAAAAAGGCAACGTAACTTAGAAAACTGTGCCCGATCTTAAGATTAGAATCTGTAAATAACAAAAACAAAAAGACCCATTAAACTTATAGAATCGTGCTCGACACTAAATCTCTAGTTAAGAAAAGAAACAAACTCGAGTCCCCTTGAACCTAGAAATCTAGACTTGTGACTGAGGGGGAAGGGGTAAAAAAATCAGCTAAAATCACGTGACGTCATTTAATGACGGCCACTTAGTCGATTATATGATGGTTTTTATAAATTAACTAGCTGACCCGCGGCATAGCATACGCGCTAATGATTTAGTGACGGGTGAAGACTTCCTGAAAGACACAGTTGTCAAAATGGGGTTGGTTTGGGTAAACGACTGTGAGTGAATGAAAAGAAGGAACTCTGGAGAGACCCGCGGCGTATCACCCGTAAAAAATGACGGAAGTGTTCAGCTGAAATTTATTTATTTTGAAAAAAATGCACTTTTTTAGGGCGCCTAGGGCGCCCATCTTTTACAAAATACCAACGCCAACTAACTTGTCCTTGTTTGATCAATAAGAAATATTAAACTTTCTGAAATGTACACAAAGTATTTTATAACTTTTTACATTGTTCCCTTTTTACAAAATTAAAATATCAGCGAAAACAATGACGTCATTTTAAATTAAATTTTTTTTTAAATTAAATACAGCGCATATTTAATTTGCAAACCTTTTTTGTAGTATTGCAAGATTTTGTTGTCTTAAATCGCTCATTGTGGAACGAAGATTATTTTTTTATCAACATAATTTTCCAATCTGTACTGTTGAATAAGTTTTAATAGATCAATGGGGCCTTTTCCCCCGTTTTTCTAACATAATGCCTCTTCTTGTAGTGTATGTGCAGCCATAAAAGCATCAGCTATGGCGGATTAAGGGGGGGGGCTGAACGGGCTAAAGCCAGGGGCCCCCGATGATTTAGGGCCCCCAAACTCAGCATATTTTATAATAAATGTAGACAAAAGTATACATGAATTGCTGAAAATATGATAAATTAATAAAATCGTATCTATTAATATGATCTCTTTTCCCACACGATAGTCTTAGCAGTCAAAAAACCTGATTTGATAGGCTCAATAACAGAAATTATTAAAGAATATTATATATATATTTTAAATTGACGACCCTAAATGAGCTCCCTGGCCGAATGTGAAGTACTAAGGCATCTTTTGCAAGCGGTGGTGGGTTCGATCCCCGGGGGGAGTGTGAATTTTTTTTTCATGTGTTTTTTAATTTTAAAAATTGTCTTTTACACTCAATTTTAGGATACCGGCAAAAAGTTATTTCTTCGAATTCGGTTTTTTCATGAATAATCATTTTGGATGAATATTTACAAGTTACAGTCTTATCTTAGCTGCTAGCAATCATTTTATCTAAAGGTACACTGGCTGGATAGGGCCCCAGTTTGAATTGCAGCCAGGGACCCCGTGCAGTCTTAATCCGCCCCTGAAAGCATGGATCCTTTTTCTTTCAATATGGAATTGTTCTTTATCAATGTCAATATAGTAATTTATTTGATGTTCAAATGCATCATTTAGTAGGTAAAATGGTATTATATACGAATATTTTCTTGCAAGGACATGCAACTGATCAAAGTGTTCTTTTATAATTCCATCCATGGCTAAAAAACATTTCTCGTTGTACTTCTAGTTCTAAAGATAGAACCACGTCTTCTTAATTTCCCCCATCATATTTTTTTATCCTTCTAACTCCGCGTTCAGTTGATATCTTTAACTCTTCACAAATTGTTCGGCTGATATAACAGCTTTTTCTATTAGCACATCTCTTTGTTCCATACATGACGGGTTCCCATAAATTGAGATAACATAGAAAAGAAAAAGATTGCATTGAATTGAGTAAAATTCCAGCATTTGATCTCCCTTTACTAGTTACTTCTCCAGATGTAAATTTTTCCAAGACGCTTAAAATTTTAAATTATGTCTTTTTACAAATTCTTGTATGCAGTGGCGTAGCTAGGGGGGGCGGTCCGCCCCGGGCGGCACTCATTTAGGGGCGGCATTTGTGGGCATTTGAAAAGTACACCCATTTCCTACAACCGCCCCTTTTCTTTTGAAGGGGGAAAACCGATGTGAAACAAAAATATTCGTAATTTTCTATTCTTAATTAACGGATTCTCACAACATTTGTTTGATTATATAGTGAATATTATAACTAACGCAAAACCGTTCAAAAATTATAAATCGTTCACAAAACGTATCCATTTGTTTGGAAAACTAAGCGGTAATAGTCACAGATGACGCTTTTATAAGAAAACTAGCACCAAAAAAAAACACATCACCGCTGGGCCGAAAAATGTGTGCTATTAATATCGCCACGTTAGTTTTTACGTGGAATTTCGACATTCGCAGAAAGATGCGCGAACAAGCACCTACCTACAAGGCATGGTGGTCTGGTGGTTCAAATATTATGTTCAACTTGCAAGTAGTAATTTATATTACCGTTTCAGTTTTTAGTAAATTATTGTAAGGTAAATTATTAAAAATTACATTTATTTTTTTTAAAGTAGCACAAATAATTTGTGTTTTAAAATACGGTTATTTATTAAGCATGTTACGTCTATCCAATTAAAGTAATTGTAATGTGTAAATAATTTGAATTCGTCTATTTTTTGAAAACTATTAAGATTTATGACAAGAATATGTAAATATTCAAATTTCTCTGTTAATTTACACCACAATAAGTATAATAATTTCGAAAAAGACATACTTTAAACTTTCAAGAGTCTTGGAAAAATTGACATCTGAAGAAGTAACTAGGAAAACGAGATCAGATGCTGGAATTTTACTCAATAAAATACAATCTTTTTCTCTTCTATGTTATCTCAATTTATGGGAATCCGTTATTTTTTTTAATCAATGCAAAGCCATTGCATGGAACAAAGAGTTGTGCTAATACAAAATGCTGTTTTATCAGCCAAAGAATTTGGGAAGAGATGGAGATATCAACTAAACGCTTAGTTAGAAGGAGAAAAAATATGAGTAGGGAAAATTCAGAAGACGTGGTTCTATCTTTAGAACAAGCAGTACAACGAGAAATATTTTTATCCACTGATGGAATTATAAAAGATAATAAAATAACGCTTTGATGAGTTGCATGTCCTTGCAAGAAAATATTCGTATATAATACCATGTAACCTACTAACTGAAACATTTGAAGATCAAATAAATTACTTAATTGACATTGACAGTTCAATATGGAATGAAAAAGGATCCAGGTTTTTATGGCTGTACCTACACTACAAGAAGAGGCATTATGTTAGAAGAACGGGGACATGCACCCTTCATCTATTAAAATTTATTCAACAGTATAGATTGGAAAATTCTGTACCCACCATTGTAATTTTGCTATGAATTTTTTCAACTATTGCTATCAGTGTCGCTAGTTGTGAAATGAGCTTCTCCAAACTGAAGTTGATAAAAAATTATCTTCGTTCCACGATTAGCGATTAAAGACAACAAAATCTAGCAATACTGTCGAAAGAACAAGATATTACAAATAATTTTAATTTCGATAGCATAATACACGATTTTTCTATTATGAAAGTTAGGAAAATAAATGTATAAATATGTTTACATACTAATGTACATAGGCGTAACTTGGTTTTTGACGCCCTTGGCTAATTTATTTTAGGCGCCTTTTAATTAAATAAAAATTTAAAAATTAGAGATTTAGCGACTCCCTTTTGAACTGACACAGGCCAGCGCCCTTGGCAACTGCCCCAATGCCAAGCCGTTGTTACGCCACTGCTAATGTATAAAATGTATTTGTTTGTAAAGAAAAAAAATATTTATTTATAAATACATAATAACAGAACAGTAATTGGTAATGGTTTCTTTTGGTGTAAATTTGGAATATGTTTTGTCTTATTGGTGGGACTGCGACCTCAGTAACTTTTTTGTGGCCTTAAAAAAAAGTATCTTGTAATTTTATAAATGTGTATTTATAGGTATATAATCTTATGCGGCCTCTTTTATTACTGCTTACATAAATATGGCATGCAATGGTAAACATGTTACCCACCTTTACCTCGTTTCAATTACAATTATTTATTCATGTTTTTTAATTTTTTAAAAACTTTACATAATTGACTAAGTGGCCGTCCATAAATGAAGCACGCTATTTTGGCTGATTTTTAAACCCCCTCACCCCACCCCTCGTCACACGTCGTCACAAAAACTTTAAGTATGTTTTTAGTTTAGCACTGCATTATAATATCGTAACACGCGTTTTACATAAACGTCATTAAATAAGTGTCAGTAATCAAATATTTAAGTGGAAAATTATTTAAAGTTGCGAGATTTGACGCGACGTCACATTTCTTAATACCCCCCCCTCGTCACACATTGTCACAAGCGTATGTGACTCCCCCCCATGGGAGTGACGTCATTTATGGACGGCCCCTAAAAAAGGGCGGCAAATTGGAGACCGCCCCGGGCGGCAAAAGTTCCAGCTACGCCACTGCTTGTATGCTTAATGTGGTGCTTATTAACGGAGAAATTTGAATATTTTCATATTCTTGTAATAAATCTTAATAATTTTCCATAAAATAGACGAATTCAAATTATTTACAAATTACTTTAATTGGATAGGCTTAACATTTTTAATGCATAACCGTATTTAAATGAAAAACACAAATTATTTGTGCTACTTTAATGCAATAAAAACAAACTTAATTTTTAAAAGCTTACCTTACAATAATTTTCTAACAACTGAAACAGTAATATAAATTACTACTTGCAAGTAAAACACAATATTTGAACCACTATGCCTTGTAGGTACTTATTCGCGCATCATTCTGCGAATGTCGAAATTCCACGCAAAAACTGTTGTGGCGATATCAATAGCACATATTATTTATTCGGCCCAGCGGTGATGTGTTTTTTGTTGTATTTTTCTTATAAAAGCGTCATCTGTGACGTATACGCTTAATTTTCCAAACAAATCGAAACCTTTTTAAGCGATTAAAAATTTTTGAAAAGTTTTAAATTAGTTAAAACATCCACTCTGTAATCAAACAGAATCCGTTGTTTAAGACTTGAAAGTACAAGTATTTTTGTTTCACTCGGGTCTTCCCCCTTCAAAAGAAAAAGAGCGGTTGTCGTAAATGGTTGTACATTTCAAAAGCCCACAAACGCCGTCCCTAGATGTGTGCCGCCCGGGGCGGACCGCCCCCCTCCAGCCCCCCTAGATACGCCACTGATTCCAATTTCAATTTTTTTTAAAATGATGTCTCATTAATACTAAAATAAAAACAATGTAATAATTTAACAACCCGAGTTACCGATTTATATTAAAACTAGACGCCCCGCGGCTTAGCATACGCCGCAGACTTTCTCAAGGAGAGTGCAAAGAAAGTGGAGAAAGAACGGACACAAATTACAGCACGAAAAAATCAAAACAACGCGAGTGAACGTCGATTGGGGGGGGGGACTGCCGACTCATTGTTTGTTTCGAGACATTTGCACTGTAGTTATCTACCTGCCCACCTCCCTTTATCACATTAGCTTGCCAACCATAAACTGTGATTTGCCGATCCTAGTGAGGGTCAGCCATGTTGGCAATAAAGGGGTAAAAGAACGGGCACAATAAGACATTAAAAAGGCAATTTTTTCGCTGGGGCTTGAATCCAGGACCTTCCCCGTATAAAGCGGACTTGATAACCAGTACACTACGAATCTCACGTTATTATGTGAAGGAACAATGCAAGCGAACGCAAGGACCATTGTTGGTCTCGAAACATTGGTCGACCCCAGCGAGGGGCATTCGTCATGCTCGTTTTGTACATACTTGCGTGGTGTCTCGTATAGCCCCAGGAAGAGAATTATATATATAAGTTGATTTTAAAACAGCATAACAGATTTCATAACTTTTATTTTAAGAGAACAAACCGAATATACTATCGCATTACTCAGTTTGTTGTGATTGGCTATAGACAAAGTATTGATATTTAACACTTATTATTTAAAAATAAATCTTTAAATATTTTCGTTTGTAAATGAATTTGTTTTATTTTTAAATATAAAAACTTCAGTTAAGATTGTATAATATCTAGATTTACGTACAGATAAACAACAAAATGTTAAAAGTTAAAATCCTTAATATATATATATATATTTAACTTGGCACTCTATTATTGTAAGTCATGAAATCAAACAGAAATTTGTTGTACATACCTTCCTACCTTAACCTATCACATTTGACTTGTAAAGACCAAATAATGCAAGAAAACATCAAGGGGTAAAGAATTGTTTCTCATTATCGTAAACTCATTAAAAAGACTTTTATGGAACATTTATTTACGAACAACGCATTCACTTAATTTCTTAAAACCCCTTACAACTCTGCCTATTTTATGGCAAGGAATAAGTGCTCATTAAAAAAAAATAATCACGTAAATAAAAAAATATATATATAATTTTGATAACATTAATATTTTGACATTGATTTCCCATAAGCCAAAAGACCACTAAAATTAGAAATGAGAATTTGTTCTCTTCACATCACTCGGAAATGTCGATTTACCGAAACATCACGAAAAAACGAGTTAATTGTACATTCAATTAACTGTGTGTCATCAAAATAAATGAAGTTATTTTAAGGTAATGCTATTTATTAACATTTATGTTTCTATTCCTTCAGGTTATGTCAACACATTTGACAACCCTCTCGTTTTTAAATGTCCGGGAAATCAGGTGATCACTGGCGTCAACAGTTACCATAGCAACAAGTATGAGGATCGCAGGTTCGGCTTCCAGTGCTGCAACGTCCTCGGACGTCAGCCACGTGACTGTTACATCACTGGTAACGTTAACGACTGGGACGGCAAACTGACCTTGGCTGTTCCAGAGGGCAAGGTCATCAAGGGCGCATACAGCAACCACGACAATCGCCGTGAAGACAGACGTTGGCAGTTTGAGATCTGCACTCTGTAGTCAACCCACTTGAAGACAGACTAGAGAAGTTTTGAGTACATAGACATCAAGCAATGTGAAGACAGACTCTGTCAGTTTAGATAGGCTCTCTATAAGCATTTGAAAGGAAGACAGACTAGATAGAAAAATGAATTTCGTTCGTTTACATTTAACATACGAACTTAGTTTGTAAAAATCAATTTGATCTTTTAAATATTTTTACCATATTAATGCATTAGAGTGTTAGGTATTTTGACAAATCTTTAAAAAAAAACATAACAACAACATTTTTTGCATTAGCCGTTTCTGTATGAGAAATTTTTAGTTTTGTGTCAATTTAAGTCAGGGCAAAAAAAAATTGGACCAAAAGTTATTAAGCAGATGTTTAATAATTTTATCCAAGCCTTTATAGAAGTATTTGAAAGACATACGAATTCCATTTTACGGTTATTATCATGCATATCTCAGTAAATAAAGAAGAACTTTCAAAGCTTCGTACATTTCTTTTGTTGTTTTAATATAACAGCTTTAGCTTGTTTCTTTTATTGCTTGTGTTAAAATGTTAAATCAAAATTTAGATTGATTTTCTGATGTAAAAATCCAGTTGTTTGTCAGGTGTGGCAGTGGTTCACAGCCTTTTTATCACCGCTGACCGGTAAACCTTTATTTGTTTTACCGAGTCCCACTGAAGGAGCTAACATTTAGTGTTTATATTTGAAACATTTTGATATACGAATGTTAATTTGATTGTTTTATAAATGCCTTCAAAATAGAATAAAGAAACACCAAAAATTGAAGATTTAACATTTAACCTGACTAGAACTCTAAATCAAAGAGGAAATTTAGCCTGTTCGCCTGCAAAGATACGGTTTTATTTAGGGGTAATAAGAGACAATGAAACCAGCGGTGTGTTGGTTAGGATCAGTTGATTCTTCACCTTTGTGTTGGTTGCTCGCACTGCAGAGAGACAGTTGGAAATGGCAATACAAATTTAAGTGCTGTGTTGCACATAGTAAGGTTTTCCGCTAAAACTTTAATCCAGAGCAACGGTTATTGTGCGCCAAATTGGTGAATTGATGCTTAGCCTCAGTTTAAAAAGTTATTTGTGCACCAACTAGGAGAATGAAGGCTTAGGCTAACTCGTGATCGTAAACCAAGTGTTAGAATAGGACCATGATTAATGTGATCATGCACAAACTTGCAAAATAATGGCCCTGGCAAAGATTCTCTAGCAATAGAGTTAAAAGGCATCCGTTAAAAACAATAACTATTTATTATAGGTAATTAAAAATAATTTAGGTTATAATTCTTGTTATCCCAAAGTTAAAAAAAAAGTTTTTTCCATAACTCCCTTAATTTTTTTCTCTGTTGAATTAAACAAATTCTTATTATATTTTAATTGGTTCAGCGATTTACAATCTACATGCCACAGTACATTGCTATTTAACTAGTAGATAACTGCAGCTCTAATTGTCCAAGGCTAGTAATCCCGGGGGAGGGAGTGGGAAATAAACACCCACTCCTCTCGAAATATTCCCAGTGCTTGCGCCTCGAAATAGACTCTGCTAACCAAAGTCCAGCTCCTGGCCTTCTCTTATGACTTGGAATCCAAGTCTGGCGGATCATGTTTCAACTGACAGGAGAAGGGGTGAAGGAGGACCGCTGGTGCATTAAAACCAGCAGCTTCGGGCAGATGGGTCTCGTAAACCTTGATAGGTAGCTTATCTAGGAGAGGGAAACTCCAATCTCAAACATCCAATGTCCCGAGGCTACACCTGTTCATGGAGAGACTAAAGGAAGTAAACCCTAACAGAAAATCAGGAGACGGAGTCTCTTAGGTAGTTTTATTGCGAATGCGCTATATCTCTAGAAACTCCTGCGTTGCAGATGGTATCTTGTTGTATCAGCCAAGCTGTTCCCCTGGAATCAACATCTGCGTGTAGAGAGAGAGCATGCTGCATGGGCAAGAGCTGGCCTTCTTCAAAGCGCTGCCTAGGCTATCGTGGCTTCCCCTTTTTAAATCCCTTATATTAACTTTAAAATCTTGTCGTGATCTCTTCGAACGTCGGGCGAAAATCAAAAGTAAAAAATGACACACTACCCGTGATGCGATCGAGCTGAAATTCGGCACATGGACCCGTCCGTCTCACCTAACAATGCATCGTATCAAATTTCAGATCGATCGAACGTACCGTAATTAAATTAATGCATTTTTAGTTTATCTATAAAAACTATATGTAGCGGTCGCTATCGTTTACATTTTACGGTTCACTTGACTTCACGCCAGCCAGAGGTTAACACATCTCGTGTTTTAACCAGGTGTACCGGCGTGCTTTTGTTTACATTTTGCGTGTCACGCTGAGCTCGGTCCAGCGATCGGTGACCAGACTTTTCCCCTCCCCCCTCCTCGGGTTAAAAGCAAACGGGAGTTAAGACAGATTCAGTCTGTAAATATTTGTCGCGTTTGAACATAATCAATACTTTTAGTTATGTCTTATATATAAGGGATTTATAGTCAAAAACTCTGTTTTTACGGGTTTGTTTTATTTCTACCATCCTCTACCTAAACCTGGACAGGTCACTCCAGCTTCACTGCAAGGCGAAGGAACAACACGTGGAACGGCAGTTACCGGTTAAAAGCCATTGCTCAATTGCCAGGAGAAAGGGAGAGGGAGGAAGAGGAGCATTAGTCAACGCCATCGTCCCCTATGGACGGACGGATGCCATATAACTGCAGCTGTAATTTAAAAACTTTGAAATAGACCCACAAGTATTCATAAATTTATTTTTCTAAAATTATTTTTTTTTGTTGTAAAAATTAGTGTTAAGGTTTAATATGTTGTTTTTTTCCACTTTTTAAATCAATCAATTTCTGTAAGTGATTGTTGCAATAAGCGCTCGTTCTCTTCAGCTTCATCTTTCTGCCAACTTTCCTCCTCCTCTACCACCACTCTCACCATTTGACATCGCCTCACATCAAAGGTAAGCTTCTAAATTTTTATAAAACATGTTACTAGTGATATTACATTTGTTGAAGATTCTGTGACAATTATTACATTAATGATTTATCTTTTATATGAAATATATTTAATTAGATGGATACTGTGTACACTAATGTATACAGTGCAGTGTCATTTATTTGTGTTATACAATTGAAAGTGGTATTTTCTTGAACGAATTAAGCAATGTACATATACAAGTGGACCGTTCTTACGAAGAATCTGGGATACAAAAAGGACTCCCGAACGATTTACTTTCTTATCTCAAGGTACTTAGTTATTCCTCTCCGGCCGAAGACGGCACATAGGGCAGAAGTCATTGATTTCCATTTACGACGATCCGTTGCCAATTGTATTAGGTCTTAATTATTTCTTAGACCCATGATTGAGCTTTCTCTTTTGATTCTTCTACGTTGGGTTTCCTTTTTTCTTCCTTTGTTTTCTTTTGCCTTTTGGTGCCCATATGAAGGCCTGACGAGGGAATCTTCTCTCGTCCATTCAAGAACATGACCGATATAATTCCAACGTATTCTCCTTATAAAAGTTGACACATATTCTTGGTTGGTTTCTTATCTTATTGTACTACTGTACTACTGTACTTTATTATACTTCACACCCTATGACTTCCTTCGATGGATGATCGCGCAATCAACATGTGAAAAATTATGGGGAAGGTTAGGCCTCAACAAAGAAACACCATCAAAGTACCTTGTTGCCCAAGTTTGGCAGAATTAGGTTTATTGTAAAGTAAGTATTCACAATTTTATTGTCCTGTTACATGATGGAGGGAGTTGAATAAAATCTATTGAATAACAATAAAACTCGTCAATTTTATTAGCACGTAAAGAAGCAAACTGATGCAGCGTACATAATATAAACACTTATGAAACCCAGTATTCCTCAAATTTGACAGATTTTCTGATGCAAAAATCGAGTTGTATGTTCATCACGTAGCCCAATGGTCCACAATCTTTTGAACATTTTTTTCCCTAAAAACAAAATAAATATAAAAAGCTTTTGCTGAGGAAAATAGTCCCGACGCTTTAGAGAAATACGAGTTTTAAAGACAAATTTCAAGACATTTCTCTGTTCAACATTTTTGTCTTAAAACCCAAAGTTTGAAAGATTCTAAATCAATTAAAATTTTTAAATATTTTAAAATGTCTTTTGACAATATTTTTTTACCTTCGTTTTAAATAAAATGTTTTCATTTTTTCACATTTATGTTATTTATTTTTCTTAAAAACAAATATACAATCGTAACTGTTATACGTTTTTAAAATGCCCAGAAAATGCAGGAAAAAATTGGTTTTCGAATACAAAATGATAATCTATTTGAGAATCTTTGCGCAATCTCCAGCCAGTCATCAACGTATAATTTTATGTGTAAGGACTTGGAGCCGTCTTGTGGAGGCAAGTTGTGATTATTCAGTTAGTTTGAGCTGATCTGTAAACTCGCAGTCGAACCTGGTATACCGCCAAAAATTTCAGACTTAGACTTCCATTTCCAGGTGAGTACAACTTTTAACTTAACTACAAAGAATCTCAGCATGTAAATGTGCGCTAAAGGGGCAGTTACAAAATTTGTGAATTTCACTTGAATCAGATCAAGATCTTTTCGGAATAATAGAAATTAAAGAATGAAAATTAATTAGATGCTAAATATTTAAACAATTAACTAATATACGTTCTCTGTCTTCAAAAGCAAGAAATGAAAAATAAAATTATAACATAAATTTCGAAGATAACTGTACTTAAGCGCGAAAACAAAATTGCAACGACGAAAAGACTTCGATACATTAATTCCGATCTTGATATGACAATTTCTTTAATCTTTTTAGAAAGAAAGCAAAACGAAAGATACTGTAAATATGCGATTTGTTTCGTAAAAAAATAATTTAAGACAAGTATAACAAATTCTTTTCTCAGGAACACACTATTGACACTGATTAGTTCGTCTCAGTTCGATAATATACATAGCTTTATTTAGTCGTCGCTAATGCATTACATTTATGCCGAGCGGTATTTACACCATTTTAGGCACCCGGCAAATAAATAGTGTTGGGCCACTGGGCAAAGAAAGATTGAGTCTTCCACCCCCATATTAAATATACATAATATATATAAATAGACATATTCCCATGGGGCGCCTATGCTCGTGGGCCCCCGGGCAAATGCCCACCGGGCCTATGCGTTAAGACGACCCTGCATTTATGAAAAAGCATTTTTTAAATGAAAAACTAAACATTTTTTAAAAAGTTTTTTTTAATATAAAGAAATCAATGCAAATGATCATATAGGTAGCTAAGCAGTATCGACTTTACTTCCGTGGATTTAAGATTGGGTTGTGAGAGAGTTTAACTATGTGGTTGTGATATAAAGAACCTTTTTTAAGTTTTTGTGTCCAGTGAAAGTTGTGAAGGAAGTGGAATCAACAACAAAATAAAATATTCATAATGAGCCAGAAAGACAAAATAAGCTCAGAATATTTTTGATTGAGAGAAATAGTATTAATAGAATCGAGTCAATTTTAAATAAATTTGCAGCATTATAATTTTATTTACCACTGGTTTTAACCATGGGTTGCGAAATTACAATTGATTATATTCAAAATATCATCAAGTCAATCTATCCTGCTGATATATTTTACTGTGAACTAGAATTAAATTTATTTAATTAGTGCTAAATTTTAAAGCATATGCATATTACGAAATGGTTTATACTGACGTTGCACACCATTGGACTAAGCAATGTTTCAGCTCATGGTTACATTTATTATCATGACCTTACAAAGATAAATATAAAACAATAATGATTTTAAAATTAATTCGCATGATAATAACACACTTTTTAGAGGTGATAAAATATGTTGTATGCACTTCAAAATTTATCATGAATGCTTTATTTGAAACCAGTATTTAATTTTGTAAACAAAATATTTTAATTTAAATAATCTCTTTCTCTTTAAACAGCTGAACACAAAAATAATATGTCAGGTCAACTGAGCATGTTTTTATGTCTAATCATGGTGATGGCAGCAAGTACCAATGACTATGTCAATAATTGGGGCCAGGAATTTGATTTCAATTGTCCAGCAGGACAGGCAATCCGTTCGATCGCTAGTATTTATAACAAGGAATATGTAGACCGACGATGGAAGTTTGAATGCAAAGAAGCTGGTGTTAAAAAGCAATGTTATGAACACGGTAAGGGATTGAATCATTTTTGGCCAAAAATCTATCACAAAAGAAGGTTAATATGGCGCAAAGTAACTAAATATGGCTAATTTATTTTTATCAAATTTAAAGAAGAAAAAAACTTTTAAAGAGAGCGAGAAAATGCAACAAAATTATCGCGGTTTGTATAAATAATCTATCTATCTATTATATTATTATGTAATATTAGGGCTATTATCGATTAATTGAAAATTAATCGTTAACTTTTTTAAATTAACGATTAATTAATCGTTAATTTCGATTAAAGCGCAAAATTTATGGTGTCATAAGTAAGATTTATTAAAGGTACTTGTCGAAAATCGAAATAACACTGGAATGTCTTCTTTAGATGACATATTTTAACCAACAACGCAAACAGACAAGTGTATTGGCATTATTTTGTTCAGACCGGGTCTTATTGACAATATAACCAGCCGCGCTGAAAAAATCGTTTACATAGCTTTATATGGTCTCTACTGAAGTTTCTAATACTGTAGTGTATGTTTGGTTTGCAGGGGATATGTAAGCGAAGTGTTAGAACCATGGTAGCAATGTTCTCTTTAAGCAGTGCCGCTGCAAAGATATTTTACCGACGACACGCAGGAGTTTAAAATCACAGCGCAGAAAATTTTGTAAAATTTTGCACAAAAAATGGACGTTGTGGAACCTTGCCTACGAGTTCTTTTAAAACTTTGCACACGAAACAACGAGCCTAGAGTTAGAAGGAACATTGCATGGTAGGCAAACGATTTTTCTCAATGGAAACAACCTTTATCAACATTTTGAACAATCACCTTTTAACGATTAATCGAGAAATAAATTGTTAATTTCCGCACCCCTAATAATTACCTCAAAATTGTCCCTAATTGATAAACATTTAATTTTTAACTTTCTGTCTATTAATTATACTGGTCGATTTCACATGTATAGCCTTAAGACTTTGAGAACTTTACTTGAAAACTAACCACGCATATAGATCCATTCATTCATCCATACATCCATCCAGTCGCCCATCGATCCATGTTTAATGACACACTTATCCAAATACCTTAAGTCGTAAACACTCTAATTTTGTTTTCAAATCCAATAACCTTTCTTGACCACATTCGTGGATGAATACCATGAATAGGCCATGACTACCAAAATGCATTGTTGTGCATTTTGAATATATAGAGAAAAATGCTGATGCTGGACACATTGCTGAATGTTATGAAATAAATCAATGACGTCATTGGCGTCATTACTCCGTTAACAAATTATCTTCAACCCCTTTAACCACTCCATCTATCAGGTCGATTCACATTGACATTTTTTAATTATGTGACTCAAGTAATCTTTTGAAAAAACTAATATTTGGCTTACTTAGCAAACTCCGTTAAAAATATATACATGTACATCAGCTTCGCTTCCGTCATTTTCTCAAACACTATAGCGGGCGCTTTTTATGCGTTTAGCTAAAATGATTAGGGTTTACAAATGACGAGTATGAAAATGAGTGAATTGAATTAGTTAAGCCTGAGAAGCGCCCGCCCACGTTTTAGTCATATTACATCATAGTACTTGAGCATAAAAGTTTGAAATTTTTATCAATCCAGAAAAAGATTTTTCCTTCACAATTCTGTGAAAAAAATATTTATTTTCTTCTTCTTAGTTCGCTTATAAAAACGTGGCTTTTATAAATCTTTTTTTTTACTTTTATTTATTTTTACGACGTTTTTATTAACTCGCTTTCGTTCCTGTTTGTCCACAATTTTTCAAATATGCCATCGTAAAATTAAACCACTTCTGATGGTCCTAGATATCTCAAAATTTTACCACCCACAGATAGATCTTAGATGACAATGCATTGTATCGAAATTTCAGATCGATCGAATGTACCGTTATTAAATTATTGAACTTTTTAGTTTATCTATATATAAGCATATGTATTATCCGTCTGCTCTTGTTAACATTACATTCATCGTTGGGCGGGTGTTTGGTATAAAAATTAAAGTATTATAATTTAGAAGGCAAAGGAGAGATCTATATATATAAGTGAGAGAATGAATGAACTGCATATATTAAACCTCATAAGCGCCCACCCCACGCTTTTAGTCATATTAAATTAAATTACTTGAACTTATAAGTTTTAAATTATTTTCTCTGCACTTCTTCATTATATGAATGTTTAATAACAGAGTCAAAACACTTGAAAAGTAAATTTAATGTTACGTTTAATTAACTGATTGTCATCTTTACAAAAAAAAGTTTTGAAAAATATGTGTCAATGGTTAATATTTTTTTCTATATAAACAGGCTGGAGTAACACCCGTACGGGGTATGGAAAACCTCATTGTGAAAGGACGGCTGTATTGACCAGCGTAATGGCTGACAAACAAAACAACGTGACTAAGGATCGCTTGTTTGGCATCCGTTGTTGCATATTCCGCAATCTTTACGAGGAAAATTGTAAAAAACAAGTTATTTTTGACAAAGTTGGGAAAGAAATGATCTACGAGGTACCCACAGACTATTTCATCTCGGACATCTTTTACAATTACGTAAACGAATCAAACTATTATGACAGTAAATGGGAAGCTTGGATCTGCCAATTAAAAGCAAAGTCTGAAACAAATTAAACTTGACAAAATTCAAGAATGTATTAAATGGTTGGATTAAGCTTTTATTTTAAATATTAAAAATACTTAATTTTACGCCCCCCCCTTTCTTTTTAAATCCCTTTATATTAACTTCACCGCCGACTCTGTCGTTCGTAGTCGGGCGCGCGGAAAAACAAAAGTAATAAATAAAGGTAAAAACATAATTTTTTAAAAGCACGTTTTTATAAGTGGACTAAAAAGAAGAAAATAATTTAAAACTAATAAGTTCAAGAACTTTCATATAATATTGCTAAAAACGTTGGGTGGGCGCTTATGAGGTTTTACATATGCAGTTCACTCATTCTCTCACTTATATATCTCTCTTTTGCCTTCTAAATTAGAAATATTTAATTTTTATACCAAAAACCCGCCCCACGTTTTTTTACATTTTATGCCACTGTAATGTAACTTATTAGTTTTAAATTATTTTCATCCTTTTAGTCCACTTATAAAAACGTGGTTTTTAAAAATCATGTTTTTACCTTTATTTATTTTATTCTTTTTAGTCCACGAATAAAAGCGTGATTTTCAAAAATATTTTTTGTACCTCTATTTATTTTACCAAACACTTCACCAGCGCCCGCCCAACGTTTAATAACAAAGCGATGCGGTCACGGGGTTTATAGTCACAGACTTTGTTTTTACGGGTTTGTTTTTTTATTAAATCCCTTATATTAACTTCACCTGTGTCTCTCTCTGTCTGCCGTTCGTAGTCGGGCATGCTTCCCGTGACGCCATCGAGTTGAAATTTGGCACAGAGACTCGTGTCACCTAACAATGCATCGTATCCAAATTTCAGATGGATCGAACGTACAGTTATTAAATTAATACTTTTTTAGTTGATCTATATCAACTTTATTTAGCAGTCGCTATTGTTTACATTTTACGAGTCACTTGACTTCACGCCAGCTATCGATGACCACATCTCGTGGAGGAGGAGTTCACTCAGTTTTAGGCTGTAAATGTTTGACGCGTTGGAACATAATCAATACTTTAAGTTCGTTGTCACATATAAGGAATTTATAGTCAAAAACTTTGTTTTTACTGGGTTGTTTTATTAGTAAATGAAATACCACCATTTTTTGGCATAGCACGTTTTCTAGGAAATTATGAGCATAAGTGTTAATAAAATAATTTCTTGAAAGAGGAGACTTTTTAAAAAGCTTGGCTGAAAATCTGTTATGAAGTTCCGTTGGGGTGTCATAAATCTTTCTTTTTAAAATAATAGTTCAACTAATATCAGCAAGTAAAATATCTTTTTATATAGCTATACAAATTCCAGACATTAAAACTTTACCATGAATGCCTAAAAATAAACCAATCTCGAAACAAATGCACCGTTTTTATTATTATTATTTTACATGTTTATTAGGTCTAAACCTGTGGTACTAGCCGAGAGAAATCTGACTACACGTGACGACGGGGGAAGGGGAGTGAAAAATAGGGCCAAAATTTATTTTGTTTTTTTGTGTGTTGTGTGTTTGTATTAGAAATATTGCATCCCATTTTCGAATAACTTTGAGATATCCAAACCAGTTGAAAGTTTGCCAGTCAAAATAGATGACTTTATCGTGCTAGCCGTTGTGGAAATCATAGCTGTAAACTTTCTTGAGCCCATTACACTCAGGCATAATTATAAAGGGCCATTCTCCACAGACTGTATTATAGGCTTTTGTTGAATCAATGTTCATAAAAAAAGACTATGTTTTGTTCTTTACACATTTCTTTCAGCTGACTCACTGTTTAAAAACATTGATGTTCAACCAACTTTTCGGGATCCACACCGACGTTTTTGGAAGTAGATACTGGTCAATCTGTTCAATGAGGCGATTTAGGATTTTTTTCCTGAAGGCAATATTTATTGCAAGTTTAAAGATTTATTATTTGGTTTGTGCAGGGGAACTATAGAGGAATATTTGAATTCCTCGGGAATTAATCTTTTTGACATATAAATAAAAGTATTTTTTATCAACATGGAAATTGGTCATTAATATCTCAGCTTAAAATGAGGCTAAAATTGGGGCTTTGCCATTTGATACACCATATTTGTTTAACATTTTTGTTTCGAATTGATTTGGGGGTCGTCCGATGTTTTATATGTGTGTATTTGATAGAGGTGATTGATGAAATTTCCGCAGTCGATTTTCGTCATCAATCCCTATAAGTGTGAATTGCGTTCTTGAAGAGGGCTGATCAATTAATGGACCACTGACACCACAGCTGTACGTCACAGCTGCTCAATATCAGTCATGAACGAATCTATGGACTGAACAGCCAGCATGCAAGTTTATAACTTCTGCCACCAGTTTACTCACACCTGCTGCTATACATCTCTCTGGTGGTCAAATTCATTTTAATAATAATGAAGGATGATTAGAATAACTAACTCTATAAATTAGTTGAAAGTAAAGGTCTTGCTCACTAATTCACACAAAACCATACGATCCTTCAGCACGGCGGTCCACAATCCACTTTGCTTGGCTTGAAATCGCATGTCTCCTATTGGCTCTTTAAAGGTGCGTGGACAACAACACTAATGGCTGTAAATTTAGGCGGCAAAATGCATGAAGTTATTTTTTTATATGTTTATATTTAAGCTATTATATATTAGGTTTAATTGAGCCGAGTTATTTTTAACTAAATTCTCTTAGATGTAGATTTCATCTATAAGTTGTGAGTGTGAAGCCTTCGACTTCGAGACGTTTAATTTAGAATATGCTTCAAGTTTCAGACAAAATTGACGTTTTTTACAGTAGATACTGGTCAATCTATTTGCTGAGGCGATTTAGAATATCACTCCTTCAATTGGGAGTATGAGAGTAAATAGGCCGGTACTTGTTGAAAGTTTGACGATTTATTTTTGGTTTGTACATGGTTGTACATGGCGGCTTGAGAGCGAAGTCAGTAGTGCGCTCGCCTCACAAAGGTCGTGGGATCGAGCCCACGCAAAGCCACAATATAAATGATACGCTAAGTAAGTCCTCCGCTGACCCATGGAAGGGAACCCACCAGGTATAAACAAGCCCCGAGTAAGCTCTAATGGAAACATTAGGGATCCCCTAAGACCATCGGTCATGGGACTTACTTTTATTTTACATTTTAACAATAGAGACGTCTTCGAAATTTTCGGGTATGAAGCCATCAATAAAATTTTAAAGTGAAAATGATCTTGACTACTTCAGCTGGAATGTAGTCTGGAACCGGAGCTAAGCCCTGTATCGCTTCTTGTCTCAAGCGGTGGTGGGTGTTCATCGAGTGTCTTATTTATTGGTAGTTGAGAGAGATGATAGATGAAAACATTATTATTGATTGATTGACTATTTAGAATGGCATGAAATTGTTGCTAAGAACTGACAAGAATCGTCTCATGGTCAGTTATACAGTTCTCTGATCTGCGATGAGTTTGAGAATCGTTTAATGGTCAGTTATACAGTTCTCTGATCTGCGATGAGTTTGAGAATCGTTTCATGGTCAGTTATACAGTTCTCTGATCTGCGATGAGTTTGAGAATCGTTTCATGGTCAGTTATACAGTTCTCTGATCTGCGATGAGTTTGAGAATCGTTTCATGGTCAGTTATACAGTTCTCTGATCTGCGATGAGTTTGAGAATCGTTTCATGGTCAATTATGCAGTTCTCTGATCTGCGATGAGTTTGAGAATCGTTTCATGGTCAGTTATACAGTTCTCTGATCTGCGATGAGTTTGAGGAATCTACTGGTAAGTAAACTGCCTTAAAAACGTTCTTGAATATTTTGTGTCACGCCTCTCTGCGCATTGTTGAATATTATTAGTTTTTGTTTTTGTATGTTTTTTTTGCTCACTAATATGCCTCGGGCAAGCACAGAATTAACATATGGATCAACATATATTTTTCCTTATGGCAATGGATTTTAAAATTATGAAGAAGATTTGATTAGTTTGATGGTTCTCTCCGAAAATCTGCCCGATTTCCCCAAATTTGTCATCAAATCAGTGTTTTCCCCCTTACCATTTTCTGTTTAATACAAGTGATGATTATGGCTTTCCTTTGTTGTGTCCAAATTTACCACGCATTAGCAAACATATATAATTAAAAGATAAGTTAAACAAGGCGGTCATTTATCCTTATAACTGTATTTCCTTTTATTTGGTCCTCTTCTATAGAGACCACATGCATACAAATCCTTACTCTTCTCGTCTAACTGTATGGCGTAGATTCCTTTGCCTGAACAAACCAGGAGAAACAAAACATTAGGAACATTTTTTTTAAATAAAAAAAAATAGCTACAGGACTGATGGATAGATTTAGTGATTAGACCAAACTTAGTAACCATGAACCTGATAACCCATATGAATTACTACATAAATACTCTCTTTCATGTAGCGAAATAATTTTTGTATAAAAATTATATATCAAATACGTTGTTAAACAAAAACATAAACTGTAAACAATCTTGGAAAATAGTATATCTAATATCCATAAACAAATTACTTATAAAGGATAAAATTGTGGCTGCCGTAAAAAATGAATACCTCAAAGCAAGCTTACTTCAAGAGTCGAACCTGGATCTGAATAAAACTGAAAGAATAAAATATATTTTATTTTAAAGTACACGCTTTTATTTACATATAGAAAGTGCACTAAAAAGAAGAAAATAAAAATGTTCGATCCGTGAACCTATCGACTGCACATAAAAGCGTGGGGCGCCCATCACAACTCTTTTGCATATAGTTATGTTTTTCTAATTAATATGATAGTAGCATGTATATGATCAAAGTTGTGAAACTTTTAATGTTTATTAATATTCATATAATTTGTATTTATCTTTCGCAGCCTTGTAAATGATAGCGAGTTGTGATGAGGGCCCCACGCTTTTATGTGCAGTCGATAGGTTAACGGGTAGAACATTTTTATTTTCTTCTTTTTAGTGCACTTTCTATATGTAAATAAAAGCCTGTACTTTAAAAAAAAATTAAATTTTTTATTTTCTAATTTTTAGTAACAAAATTTTTTTAATCAATTTTTCGACATACTCAATTCAATTTAATTAGTCAATCTTTGTTGTCTATAACTTAAATGTGATAGTGGTAAAAAGATAGATTATTAATTACAAATTTATGTATTTAGAAAAAACAATTTCCCCAACTCAAAATTGAACCGAGTACCTCCAGGTCGAAAATCCAGTGAGCGAGATTGCATATTACCTAGGCTACACAAATGCCAGTTGTTCCTCTTGTATTATCATGTCAATTTAGATTTAGTTTCGTATTACTGAGCTGTTTAGCACCTGGAATGTGGTCACCGATGGCTGGTGGTGAACTCAGGTGACATTCACGTGAAAGTCAAGAATAGCAGGGATACAGATATAAAAAAGTAGGGCTGCGGAAATTATCGATTAATCTCTAGATTAATCGTTAAAAATTTAATCGATTAAATATCGATTAAAATAATTTTAATCGATAAAAATTCGATTAAAATTTAAGAAAATATTTATAATATTTTTAAAAAATTTTAGTAATAAATAATACATTATTAATAATTAATAATAATTTATATATATTTTTTTACGTACAAACATCTCCCGCGTAATATTAAAATTTATTATATTAATGCATGTTGACCGGCAGACGTCAATTATAAAATGTCTGACAGCCAGAGCCGTCTTTACACCATTTTGGGCCCCAGGGCAAAAATATAGTGTTGGGCCCTTCCCCCGCAGGAATAAAAAATGAATATACTGTAATAATATACATAATATATATAAATAAACATATTCCCATGGGGCCCATATGCTCGAGGGCCCCCGGGCAAATGCCAAACGGGCCTATGCGTTAAGATGGCCCTGCTGACAGCAGCAGGGCAGTTAAATTTAAACATATAACTAGAAAGTTGAGCAAATATGTTGTTTTTAAGCTAACTGCGGATGGCAAAGTCGAAGATGGTGAAAAGATTTTCTGTGTCCACTGCCATAAACAATTCTCTTTTAAAGGATCAAATACATCGCTGACGTACCACCTTCATCACAAATCAAGTATCAACACATTGTCATGAAATTTAGTTCAAAATATTCTTAATTTTCAATGTCCGTGAGAAAGGTTCAGTTTAATGACATCATAAATTTCTATTTTTGGTTTTAATCGAAATTATCGATTAATTAATCGATAATTTTTCAAAAGTTAACGATTAAATTTAAATTAATCGATAACAGCCCTAAAAAATGATAAACTAAAAATGCATTTATCTAATTAAGGTACATTCGATGGATCTGAAATTTTGAAACAATGTATTGTCGTCCAAGATCTATCTGTGGTAAAAATTTTGAGATCTCTAGGACCATCAGAAGTGGTTTAATTTTACGTTACAAGATTTGACGGATACAAAATACAACATACAACATACAAACAGTGTGAGTTTAATAAAAGCGTGTAATATCTGCAGGGAAGCTGAGATAAAGGAGTGGCAGCTCAAGCTGATAAATGAAGTAAATAAGGATGCACAAGCTTTGAAATCAAGTTTAACAGTGAAGTCAAGTACACGCAAGTCAACAACTCCTTGTGCAATTAAGAGTCAATATTATGTCATGAAGCTTCTGCCAAGAAAACTTCCCGCTTATGGTAAATTATGTCACAACGGCAAACAACTGAAATATTTGTATCCTTTATGAAGATCAAATCTCGTACATGTCGTCAATCTTCAACCATAATATAAAGTTAAATGTGGTAATTTTAAATTGTTATGCAAATTAGCAATTGAAAACAGTGGTCACGCTTGAGCACAGACAAATAGCTTTCACTCTGGACACTGGTGCACAAGTTAACATTTTTCCGTACATATATTTTTGTCAACTTCGAATGAGAAGTCTTACAAAATCAACAGCTAGGCTTACGACATACAGCAAAGAAACATTGACTGTTTTAGGCAAAGCAATAAGAAAATGTTCAGTAAAGAAAAAAAGATGTTTGAATTTCAGATAGTAAAACCATGCTCTATGCCCTAAGCCGATTCCTGGTCTGCATGTTTGTCAGCATCTGAATCTTTTAAAAATAAAATTGGGCACACTATGCAATGATAATCTGCTACGAATGGGCAAATGCTTGGTTCCATCCAAACACTACAATAAAGCGTCCTTCATTGAACTGTTTACCTCACTCATCAAGATAAAATGCAAGAAGGCAATTAAGTCTTTAAAGACGCATTGGTCAGTCGAGGAGTCATTAATAGACATTCCCAGATCTAACCAAATTGCTGAACGTGCTGTAAAACTGATGGAGGAACTTCATGCGAAATCGAGAAAAATTGAATTTTTAAATCTAAAGTTCATAGGAAAATTTTTTTAATATTAATTTCTTGTTCATTTTGTTCAGACTACTAGCTGCTCTATATCTTATTTTTAATACAAGTTATTTAGTTATTACTATTACTCTTTTGAATAAAGCTTAAAAAACATGTCCTCTTTTTGAAAAGAAATATATTTATTCACTTTTTTTCTTTCCAAAAAAGGAAAAGGGAGGGGGGTGCGACAAACCGTGACAGACCCCTGTGAGTGTGACATTGAGGACTAGAGTGAAACGCCCGTGAACCGTGGATGTCAACTATAGCAGACGGCTACACATGCTACAAAGATATACATAGAGATAAACTAAAAATTCATTAATTTAATTACTGTATATTCTATCGATCTGAAATTTCTAAAGAATGCATTGTTAGGTAACACAAGTGTTTGTAAAAAAATTCAGCTCGATAGAATCACGGGAAGTGGGTAATTTTTTTACTTTTGTTTTTCCGCGGGTGGGACCACGACAGACAAAAAGTCCAAACGTTAAGACGGTGAAGTTAATATAACGGATTTAATTAATCAACCCCTAAAAACAAAGTTGTTTTACTATAAATACCTTTTATATGAGACATAACTAAAATTATTGATTATGTGCGATATAATATGCACCGGGGTGACACACATTTACTGACTGAAATTGACTGAATTCCCCTTGCTGTAAACATGGGGATGTGGTCATCGATTGCTGGAGTGAACCTCTGTGACACTTGGATGTCAACAAGAGCAGACGTTTACATATAGTTACATAAAGATAAACAAAGAATGCATTCATTTAATTACGGTACAATGCATTGTTAGGTGACATGGGTCTATGTGCAAAATTTCAGCTCGATAGGATTACAGGAAGTGGGTCATTTTTGCCTTTAGTTTTTCCACACGACCGCGAACCCATGACAGAGAGAGAGTGAGAGAGAGAGAGAGAGAGAGAGAGAGAGAGAGAGAGAGAGAGAGAGAGAGAGAGAGAAAGAGAGAGAGAGAGAGAGAGAGAGAGAGAGAGAGAAAGAGAGAGAGAGAGAGAGAGAGAGAGAGAGACAGAGAGAGAGACAGAGAGAGAGAGAGAGAAAAGACGGTTAAGCTAATATAAGTGATTTAAAAACAATCCGTAAAAACAAAGTTTTTGACTATAATTCACTTATATATGAGACATAACTAAAAGTATTGGTTATGTTCAATATAGTATGTGGTGCGACAAACATTTACAGACTGAACGTATAATCTATAGAAAAATTAAATCATAACAAGATAGCACAAACTTACAAAAAGACTTAGACGAATTGATAATATGGGAATCAAAGTGGAGTATGTCTTTCGACCCAGAAACTTGTCAACTGTTAAGAGTAACAAAGAAAATGAAACACATAAATTCAAAATAATTCATTCATGAAAAAGAACTAACCCAAACCAAAGATGCAAAATACTTAGGAGTAATAATAAATGAGAAACTATCATGGAATCCCCATGTCAATGAAGTTACTTAAAAATCAAACAAAATCTTAGGCTTTATAAAAATAGACTTTTACAAATGTAATAGACATTTATAACTAAAATTCTACCTCACTTTGGTGAGACCTGTTCTAGAATATGCATCTTCTGTATTGGAGCCATCCACCAAAGAATACATTGATAAACTAGAATAAATTCAAAAAAGAGCTGCCAGATTCATTACTAGAGAACATTCAAAAGTGACAAGAATAACACCATTAGTTAAATCATAAACCATTGAAACCCTAGAGGATAGAAGAACCAAGAGTAAAGTAGTAATTTATAAAAAGCAATCAATTTTAATTTAGAAATACAACACAACGATAACTTAATGCAACCCTCAGATAGACGTAAGGATAAAAACACCTTTCTTATTCGCTATGAAAGAACAAACACATACAAATTCTCTTTTACCCGTCCGGAATTCGGGCGTGGATGGGTTGCCTGAAGAAACCAGGAAAACCAACAATTTTTCAACTTTATAAACTCTAATAAGAATGCAGGACTAAATACTAAATAAAGTTAAGCGCAGGACGCAATAATTGTCTGTATAGAAGGAGCTACGGTAACAGATAAGATAAGATGAGATAAGATAAATCCACGGACGTTAAACGTCACGGACCCCGTGATCAGCAAGACGTGTTCACTCACACCAAAACTTCCTTTGACATCCCACGGTATCTGAAAGAGACAAAACCCTTGGGCTTGCATCGATGGACGACAGCGTGGTTAACACGAGAACATTTATAGTAAAGGTCCGCCATATAAAATACAATAAACTTTCCTTGTTTTCCAAGTTTGGCAAAAAGAACGTTTACAGTAAAATAGTATTCAAAATTGTATTGCCCTGCTTTGGAGGCAGTTCAATCAAACCTAATAAACACTTAAGGAGCAATCTATTGCAGCGCACATAATGCAATTATCTACCCCAGAGTCTCTCGAATTTGACGGATTTTCAAATATATTTCAAGAGGATGTCCAGTTTAATATCTTTTTCTTGAAACCCAGGGGTTTTTAAACATTTTAAATTATTATTAATTTATAAAATATACAGAATTCCTTTTAACAATTTTTATCATCTAGGTTTTTTAAAACAAATTTTTTAGGATAATAAAAAATATGCAATCTTAAATTTTATACGTTTTAAAAGTGCCGAGAGAATGCAAGGAACCATTGATACTTAGAGAGTAAAACATGGAAATATTTTTGATAATCTTTGCGTAAACTCCACCCAGTCATCAAATCATAATTTTCTGTGTGAGGACTTAAACCCGTTTTAAGCTGTCATATTGTGATTATCCAGTCAGTTCGAGCAGATCTGTAAACTCCCAGTCCAACCTGGTGCAAAGCCAAACATTTCAGGCTCAGACGTCCATTTCCAGGTGAGTACAAGTTTTAACTTAACTACAAAGAATCTCTGCATGCAAATGTTCGCTAGTGGTGCAGGTACACAATTTGTGAATTTCATTTGAAACAGATCTAAATGTTTCAGGATTAATAAATATTAAAGAATTAAATTTGACTGCTAAATATTTAAACAATTAATTATTACAATGCGCCAAGAAGACGGAAGGAGTTTATATGAACACAATCTGCCTTCACCAGAGATGCTGCCCGAAGAGTTCAGCCGGTGGAAATTGAGGTTCAGCCAATGGGAAGAGTCAAAGCTACCTAAACAATTGCACGGAAGCTATAAACCATTGCAATGAATCGATGTATTCGAATATTTATTGCTTACTGAAAATCTCATGTGTGATTCCTGTGATTTCGTGCGCGTGTGAGCGAAGTTTCAGTGCACTCCGACGTTTGCACAATTTTATGAGATGTTCAATGGGACAGGAAAGACTTACCGAGCTTGCTTTGGTGCATATTCACTACGCTTTCAATATCAACCAGGACAGTGTTTTACAGATATATCGTTAACAAAAACCCAAGAAGGGTTTACATCGAAGATTCTCATAAAAAACTTTAAAGCATTGTAGTCTTCCGTCTTGTCAGTTCCGTACCATAACACATGTAATTCATGTAATTCATGTAATTCAAATTCTTCAAAGCTTTCGCCTGCAGATTTAATTATTAACAAGAAAAGAAATAAATAATCGAGTACTTGCATTTTTTAAAATAAAATACTGTTTTGGAAACTTTTATTTGCAGTGTTAATTATTTATTGCATGGAAACCTACTTTTTTTGGTCACTGTGCGCACTGAAAACATTTTTTTTTGCAAGAGAAGTTTAATCAACTACTTCTAAAATTCAGAGGTACATAAATATTGATTAAACATTCATATCCAAATTTGAAGTCACAGCACCATACATTGTAGGTATCTGAATATGAAATGAAGTTTGCGAATCCCCCTGAAAAAAGTCTGGGTATGGCTTCGTACATGCTGAGATTCTTTGTAGTTAAGTTTCAAAGTTGTAGACGTCTGAGCAAAAAAGTTGTGGCGTGGCAAAAAGTTGGACTGCAAATCTACAGATCAGCTCGAACTAACTAAAAAATCACAACATTTCAGCTCGAGACGGGTTCAGTACCTTACGTCCTTACCAACATATTTATATTTTTAAATTTTGATGACTGCACGTTTATTTTGTTAAAAGGTTTTTCGCTTTTTTTAAGGGTTGTATTTACGCAACAATTCTCAAATAGACTTGATTTTTTTTATTTGAAGCATCAACATTTCTATGCATTCTCTGGGCATTTTCACATGCTTTTACATTTAAGATTGTATATTTGTTATTAACTCTATATATAATAAGCATTTTTTAAAAATCTAGATAATAAACATTGAAACGTTGTTAACATGTATTCTAAAATATTCTGTAAATCTAAATGAATTAAAAATCTTTTCCAACGTTGGGTCTCGAGAAAAAGATATTTTACTATATTAAGTCTCGTAAGTTTTTTTTTGGTCCTCAGTAAAAGCTTTTCAAAATGTATTTCGATTTCAGAAAGACGGCGCTAGAAACAATATCTGCGCTGCAACAGACTTAAGTGCTCATAAAATAGGTGGTGTTTATGGTTATCCATTACGTTTTATCGAACTGCTTCCATATTATAAAACCTTAAAGTAAACTTGATTAAAATTGTATATCTTTTATGCTTTTACAATTGATTAATTAATCATAAATTTTTATATTGTGTCTCATATTCCCCATACAAATGTATAGATGAGTACAAACGCATTAGAAAATTGGATAGCGAGACAGCAATCCTCTTCTTCATAAAAATACGAATTAGATAGTCGAGAAGATAGAAAGCATGATGCTTTTTAAATCTCATGGTTTAAGAGTGGGTTGCGAGCAGTGTTCCCGCTAAGGTTCGTTGGTCAGTGTGCAAAGTGAAAATACATGGGTGAAACGTTGCACAACATACATTATTTGTGCAATATTTTTAAAAATTTGCTGCACGGTAATTATAAACAGCTGCGCGGCGTAGGTAAGAAATCTGTGCGGCCGAGTAGCCGCGCAGCTTAAAGTGAACATTGGTTGCGAGTTGCGACAGCGTTTAACTTTAATTATGTGGTGGTGATGTAAAGAATCGTTTTAATTTTTTCTGTCCACTGCCAGTTGTGAGAGCAGTGGAATCAAAGGAAAGTAATCAAATAATCCCAATGCGACGAGAAGACCGATTAAGTTCCGAATAAGTTCTTTCCTTTGAAAGAAATGGTACTCAATAAAGCGAGTCAATTTTAAATAAATTTGAATACTGTGAGTATCCAATGTATGTCATGTTTTTAGCAGGTGTATAACTTTATTATTAACAACTGGTTTTGAGGATGGGATTCAAAATTCATTTTAGGATATTTACAATATCAACATGTAAGTTGATCCTGCTGATATATTTTACTGTAAATAATAATAAATCGCATAGAATAACTGCTTAATTTTAAAGCATTTTCTAGACAGCGAATACGTAGTACAAAAAAAAAGAAGGGAATTTCTTGCTTTCATCAACTTGACCTTGCAAACTTAAATGTACATTATAAATACAATAAAATTTAAATTTAAACGATACTCACACACATTTTGAAAGTCATTAAATCTTTTATAAACATATCAAAATTTATCTTGAAATCTTTGAAACCAGTATTTCATTTAAAAAAAATGTTTTAATAAAAATAAATTCCATATTTTTAAAGCTGAACACTAAAATAATATGGAAGGTCAGCTGAGCACGTTTCTATGTCTCTTGATGGTTTTGGCAGCAAGTACTGGAGACTTTGTCTTTGGCAAGCATTTCCAGCAATTTTCATTCGACTGTCCATCCGGACATATCATCAGTTTTGTCTCCAGCACCTATAATATCACCAAAAAAGACAGACGCTGGGAGTTTCTCTGCAAGAAAGTTGGCACCACACGTGCATGTTTTTAT
Source organism: Ampullaceana balthica (assembly GCA_944989445.1). Taxonomy (NCBI): domain Eukaryota; kingdom Metazoa; phylum Mollusca; class Gastropoda; family Lymnaeidae; genus Ampullaceana; species Ampullaceana balthica. The sequence goes on along the minus strand of CALYLW010000680.1, from coordinate 200,716 downwards.
AGGTGCAAGTCAAGTGCTGCTTCATTTTTTTAATAAGAATAATTATCTAAGTATGGTTTTAAGTTTGCTCCTGCTGACTTATCTGATTATTTTATTTTTTAAATTTATAAAATGCAACAACATTATGTTTGTATTTTACGTCTGATATTTTAAATAAGAACATGCTACATTTAAATCTTTATCAACTAAATTGAACGTTACTTGAAACTGTATAACATCTAGATATACGTACGGCTCAAACATTAACAGTATTAAAACTCCTAATATATTTGATTTAGTGGTGTACCGCAAGACGAGTGCAAATAAGCATGACGAATTACCTCGCTAGGGTCGGCAAATCACAGTTTAAGGATGGCAACCTAAGGTGGTGCAAGCGAAGGTGGCGCAGGGTGGACAAGCAGGTAGTTAACCGTAGTGCGCATTTCTCGAGACCAATAATGCGTCGGGCATTCACGACGTTCACTCTCGTTGCTTTTATTTCTTCGTGCTGTTGTTTGTGTCCGTTCTCACACACCCCCCCTCCCGTTCTTTGAACTATCTATTAGCTAGTCTGCGGCGTATGCTACTCCGCGGGTCGTATCTAGTATAACGGCACCAGCAAATCCGGAATACGGCCAATTTTTACAAATTTGGCTCCGGCTCCGACAGAATTTCACTTCATGAATCCGGCCCAATCCAGCTTCGGCCTGATTTCAAACATTTGAAACTTGTATAGCCCTAATTTGTTTATAACTTGGTACTCTATTATCGCAAAGCAAGATGTCCACAAAATCAAAAAGAACCATTTATTACAGCATCTCTTCACTTATCACTTTAAGGCCTTATAAACAGGAAAGAACATAAATAGAAATCGATAGATAAAGACGCTTGTCGCCTTAGTAATCTGATTGTAAAGACTCTTATTGAAACAATTTATACCCCCAAAAAATTGCAAAAATAAATAAAGTAATTATTAGGTACTGCTACTTATTAATGTTTCTTTTTCTTTTCCTTTAGGTTATGTCAACTATTATAAGTAGGGATCAGCCGGATATGGTTTTTTACTATTTGCCGAATCATGATAGTTTGGACGTAATATTTTCCGAATCCGGATATCTCCACATTTAAGTGTAATAGCTAATAGGAAGTGCTTGACCACTTTATATATAGTATTTAATACTATTTATTAAAATATTTATTACCCTAAAAATGGAGAGTATCTGCCTTCCACTTTGTGACATAGTCAACGTGAACGATGTACATTTTACAAAGAATTGAATGAACGAAATTGAACGAAGTTCAGCGAACTGTGTAGTGTGTACCAAGCGAACAGTGTTGTAATGAGTGTGTAGTGTGATGTACAAGAAGTCGTGACCTATAGCCATAATTAAACTGTTCTTTTATTCTGACGATTTAAGTTTAATACACTGTTATCTTATGTAGTAAAGTAATATCTATACTTTTAACTTTTTAACTTAAAATATTTTTCTCGTATTGAAATTGTTTCTTTTACTATATTTTGCATAGATTTGAATGATTTCATGATCAACGCTTGTTAATTTGTTTATTTTGTTATATATTAATAATTTAATGTATAACTTAATTTGTTACTTAACTTATTTTGTATAATTATAATATTCACAATAGACTAGAGTTTTAAAATTATAAGACTGAATAAGATAAACACGTGTTATGGAGACGAGCAACGTTTTTAAATCACAATTGCAACAGCCATTGAATTGAAAGTAGGGAATGATCGACTACTGTCAACGCGCTAGTCAATGACAAAGAAGTTAAAAACGAAAGCTAACACTCAGCCTGTCCAAGTTTCCAAGGCTCCTGATTAATTATAAAGTTATTGTTTATAGTATAAACTAATAATTACAAATTAAACTTAAAAGTAGTATTTTTTAAGATAAAATTATTATTTTTAACATAAAATTATTATTTTTAACATAAAATTATTATTTTTAACATAAAATTATTATTCTTAACATAAAATTATTATTTTTAACATAAAATTATTATTTTTAAAATAAAATTAATATATCAGCTATAACAATGAAAATAATTTAATGACATGAGTAAATAAAATAGTTACTAGTTAGTAGTGACTTTCCGTCTAGAGGGGTGGCCTCTTCGGAGCTCGGCGGATGAGTAGGGGCGTGGGGCACAGACCTGACTGCGACTCGGTGACCCGAAACCAACAACTGCCGGCAGGCAATGCAAAAGTCCCATATGTTAGGTGTTAGGTGCTAGTCACATATGATTACAGTCGCTGTACGGATCTTAGACAAAGCATCTTAAATGCATGGTCGATTATGAAAACCAAAGTACCCGTTGAGGGTCGGGTAAATCCGAAGCGACCGTTTCGTCCTCCTCAATTTACTAGCAACGCAATCGAGCGGTGCCGGTTTAGGGCCATGAGCGCCAGTACGGATTAGCAACAGGTACCGCGAAGAACGCAGCGGACGCCAGCCCTGAGGAAACCTTTCATTGAGGTTGCACCCTAGGTAGGTCTTTGATGATCCCCCGCACAGCGGTGGTCCTAACCATGGATCCCGTATGCTTTGCCGGGGCGGCCACAAAGTTGTAGCGGGTTGAAGTAGGGAATTCCACCCCTACTTGTGAGGCCAATTTAGTGGGAGGCATCTTCGTCTTTATGTCCTGGATGCCCAGGTTGCCGCTTCAGAAGCGACCGCTTCCGGGGGGGGGGTTCTCAGCTGTTACGTCCCTTTGGGGGCCAGAAAGCTAAGGGGTTGTACCGGGAAGACCCATGAAGAGCATTAGGTTCGGGGCTTCTGAATTTCTTCCACATGTAGGATCATTTGTAGTTACTAGTAAGTTGTAATATGGTACAGAAGTACTTGTTATCTTTGTGGCGATATTTATGGAATCTTAGGTGGCTTGTTGTCTAGGGGTATATATATGTTTAAGTTGATCTCGCTCACAATGTATACTTTAGTGATCTGCTCGCATACGACAATCAAACTAAAAGGGTTGAATTTTAACACAATTTAATTTATTACATACTTTGTACAATGATGGGACTGCTAAAGGCGGTGTCCCCTTTACATAACAATCATCATTAGGCTATGCTTGCAAAAAACTTTATGTTACTGGTGGGTACTTATAGTTGCACTGGGTGCTGTGGGTCGTCTCGTCTACTCTGGGTCCCTCTGCAGCTGGGGCGGGGTAGGGGTGCCTCACGAGCTCCACTGGTTGTGCGTAGTACTGATGTTGGCTGCAGGTGTCCTTGCCCCACCCGTGTCGTCAGTGCGGGGCGGGATGGTTGGTTCTGCAAGTCCGTCCTGGCCGATGCGCTCAGTTCACTGGCTTTGATAACAATGGGGTCAACTCTGTGTCACCTTCCCCCACGCCACGTTACTTTTGTTGATTGTGCGGGCGTGGTTGGATCTGTAAGGTCGTTCCTCTGGCTGGCGTGTCGAGTACGTGGATCACTTCGTGAGTTGCAGTAACTCGATGCTTGGGTCGTGGGTGTAGGAGTGTATCACTTCATGAGTTGCAGTAACTCGATGCTTGGGTCGTGGGTATAGGAGTGGATCACTTCGTGAGTTGCAGTAACTCGATGCTTGGGTCGTGGGTATAGGAGTGGATCACTTCGTGAGTTGCAGTAAGTCGATGCTTGGGGTGTGGGTATAGGAGTGGATCACTTCGTGAGTTGCTGTATCTCGAAGCTTGGGGTGTGGGTATAGGAGTGGATCACTTCGTGAGTTGCAGTAACTCGATGCTTGGGGTGTGGGTATAGGAGTGGATCACTTCGTGAGTTGCTGTATCTCGATGCTTGGGTCGTGGGTATAGGAGTGGATCACTTCGTGAGTTGCTGTATCTCGATGCTTTGGGTGTGGGTATAGGAGTGGATCACTTCGTGAGTTGCTGTATCTCGAAGCTTGGGGTGTGGGTATAGGAGTGGATCACTTCGTGAGTTGCTGTATCTCGATGCTTGGGTCGTGGATATAGGAGTGGATCACTTCGTGAGTTGCTGTATCTCGATGCTTTGGGTGTGGGTATAGGAGTGGATCACTTCGTGAGTTGCTGTATCTCGAAGCTTGGGGTGTGGGTATAGGAGTGGATCACTTCGTGAGTTGCAGTAACTCGATGCTTGGGGTGTGGGTATAGGAGTGGATCACTTCGTGAGTTGCTGTATCTCGATGCTTGGGTCGTGGGTATAGGAGTGGATCACTTCGTGAGTTGCTGTATCTCGATGCTTTGGGTGTGGGTATAGGAGTGGATCACTTCGTGAGTTGCTGTATCTCGAAGCTTGGGTCGTGGGTATAGGAGTGGATCACTTCGTGAGTTGCAGTAACTCGATGCTTGGGGTGTGGGTATAGGAGTGGATCACTTCGTGAGTTTGCTGTATCTCGATGCTTGGGTCGTGGGTATAGGAGTGGATCACTTCGTGAGTTGCTGTATCTCGATGCTTTGGGTGTGGGTATAGGAGTGGATCACTTCGTGAGTTGCTGTATCTCGAAGCTTGGGGTGTGGGTATAGGAGTGGATCACTTCGTGAGTTGCAGTAACTCGATGCTTGGGGTGTGGGTATAGGAGTGGATCACTTCGTGAGTTGCTGTATCTCGATGCTTGGGTCGTGGGTATAGGANGATCACTTCGTGAGTTGCAGTAACTCGATGCTTGGGGTGTGGGTATAGGAGTGGATCACTTCGTGAGTTTCAGTAACTCGATGCTTGGGGGTGGGTATAGGAGTGGATCACTTCGTAAGTTGCTGTAACTCGATGCTTGGGGTGTGGGGTGTGGGGTGTGGGGTGTGGTGTGTGGGGTGTGGTGTGTGGTGTGTGGGGTGTGGGGTGTGAGGTGTGGGTATAGGATTTCTCGTCTCGTGTTTAAGACGGCAACAACTATCACAGGGTGTGTGATGAGCTGGCTTTCGCACTCAATGTGTGTGTGATATGCGAGCTTCGGGGCACAGCTATGTGTGGCAACCGGCTTCGATTGGTACGGTGTGTGATCAATCGGGTATGACAAGTCAGCCTGGGCAGAACTGTGGACAGGAGTGCGGGTTGCCTCTCTGCACAGGTCCGGTATCCAGGAAATAGACTAAAACAGAAAAAAACTTGGGTAGTTTCTCTAATTTAGTCTGCTTATATTCCACCTTCCGACAACCAAGCCTTCAGAGCAAGGTGCCAAGGGGATTACTTATATTCATATAAAATGCGAAATATTAATTTAATAATGAGGGTAGGGCTTAGACTATGTCTAAGTCTTAACCCACGGATGCAGACCTATCTGGCTGACACCCGGGCACGTGGTTCAATACACATAAATATATCAAATGCATCTTATTTTGTGAAAATCTAGCTCAAACCATCCACCCGATGGAGAGCGTGTGTAATCACACAGTTAAATAACACATGGAATGTTCACGTGTTCCACGTGGTCCCGCACGGTGAACTGTCGACCGTGGGGCTTAAGCATTCCAACAATTTTTCACCAGGAAAATTCAATAGTTCATATTTAATTTAAGTATTTACATGTAATGCATATTATACAGAAAACCAAACAAAGCTAGAGCTCACTCTTACCAGATTTCTGGGTTTGGTTGGACTTGTCGGCTCTCTCGACCAAAGATGGGCACAGATTGAATCCTGAGGAAATAACTGCACGTCGTTGTCCTTAAGGCTGTTATCGTTGGCCGGAAAAGAGAGTGAGACCCAGGGATGCATTAGTATTTATAACCTGAGGGGTGGTTTGGTCCAGTCTCGTCCGATTGGCCTTTTACCACTTCCCGTTTTACAACTTTGAACTGACATTCTTGCATACCTAATCGGTTTCTATTGACACAGGCGAGTTAATCAAGAGCGAGTGAGTTATTCCCCTTGTTTCACCTGTAGGCTGTGTAGCAAATAATTGAGGTCAACACTAATTTCGTCAAAACCTTTAAGTTTGTAGTTTGTTTCTTCAATTATCAAGTTTGGACAAATTAAGTGTTTGTGATACCCAAATTCTTTTTCATGAATAATAACATCCCAAGTTTGTTCGGCGACAAGCGAAAACGCTTGTCATAATTTATCTGCCCCGCTGTGCTGAATGCTCTCTCACAATCCATTCTTGTTAAATGCACTGATTTATGGTTATTGTTTTTGACTTTTTATATAATTGTTTATAAACTTATTAATATTAATTTAATTTGATTTCAAAAATTCTTTACTACATTGATATCCGGATACTATCCGGATCTGCCATAAGTATTTACCGAATCCGGATAATGGCGAAAATCCCGATAACCGGTCCGAATATCCGGCATTCCGGATATTCGGCTGTCCCCTAATTATACGTTTCCTGTCAACTATATATGTCCGGGAGTTCAAGTGATCTCTGACTTCCACAGTCTCCTTAACACCCAGTATGAGGATAGCGCGTTTGGCTTCCATTTCTGTAGCGTCCTGGATTGTGAGCCACGTGGCTTTTAGCTCACTGGTGCAGTTAACAACTGGTATCGCAACATGACCTTGTTTGTTCCAGAGGGCAGGGCCATCAAGGGCGCCTACAGCTACCACGACATCGACCGTAAAGACAGACGTTAGCGGTTTGAGCTCTGCATTCTGCAGTCAACCATCGTGTAGACAGACTATAGAATTTTGAGATCTACACTACAGAGACAATTAATCAATGTGAAGACATACTCTGTCAGTTCAGATATGCTCTATATAGGCATTTGAAAGGAAGACAGACTTGATAGAAAAATTAATTTCATTTGTTTAAATTTAAAATAAATACATACTTTTAATATTTTTAGCATATTGTCTCATTAGAGTGTTAGATATTTTTCCGAAACTTGAAAAAAGACACACATGTTTTGCATAAGCTGTATCTGTCTAAGAATTTTTTTTTGCGTGTGCTATTTAAAGTCACGCAAATAAAATGAAATTAGCCCAGAAGCCATTAAAGAGAAGTTTCATAATGTTGTCTATCATCATCATCACCTGTCGTCCCATCTGGGGCATAGCCCACGAACAAAGGCTTTCCAGGCATCCCGTCATGCGCCAATCTCTTTAACTGTCCCCAGCTGTGCCCACTCTTTTTATGGAGTCTGCCTCCAGTTCCCCAATGTTGTCTAAGCCGTTATAAAATTATTTGAAAGACATAAGCATTCCATTTTGCAGTACTCAATAAATAAAGAAGAACTTTAAAAGCGCCGTATATTTCTTTTATAGTTTTCATACAACGGCTTTAGTTTCGTTGTTTGAGCGTTTGTGTTGGAATGAGGAATAAACATTTTGATCGATTTTCCAATGTAAAAATCAAGTTGTATGTTCATCGCGTAGCACAGTGGTTCCCAACCTTTTTATCGCCGCGGACCAGTAAGCATTTATTAATTTTACCGAGAATTACAGAGGGAGGGGACGAACAGTGTTTGCATTTGAAATGTTTTGATTTAAGAATGTTCATTTCATTTTTTTTATAAATGCCTTCAAAATCAAAACTGAAGATATTGTAATTTAACATTTAAACTGACTAGAACGCTAAATCAAAGTGAAAATTTAGCTTGTCCCCCTGCAAAGGTATGGTTTTAATTAGAGGTAATAAGAGACAACGGGAACCCGTGGTGTGTTAGTTATGTCCATTTAATTCTTTTGATTTTGTTGGTTTGCTGTCACTGCAGAGAGACAGTTGGAAATGGTTGGTTGGTGTCACCGCAGAGAGACAGTTGGAAATGGTTGGTTTGTGTCACCGCAGAGAGACAAATGGAAATGGTTGGTTGGTGTCAACGCAGAGAGACAGTTGGAAATGGTTGGTTGGTGCCACCACAGAGAGACAGTTTGTCACAATTTCTTTTCGGACTCATGCCCATCGTATCTTACTGAACTTTTGTCGGTCTACTCACCCACTCGCAATCTAAGATCTTCTGCAGACACACGCGTTCTCTCTGTTCCTACGACACGCACCAAAATGTTTGGTGAAAGGTCGTTCTCTTTTTGTGCAGCCAAACAATGGAATTCTCTACCATTACACATACGTAGTATTCAAACAACCAAGTCCTTCAAGACTGCACTTAAGACACATCTTTTCAAAATTTATTTTTAAAATTGATGAAACAACATTTCTTGTAAATGATTAACGTAGCGTATGTATAATGTATTGTAATTTTGTGTGTTTGTTGTGATATGAAATTTAATTTAATACTTATAAGTATGTTATTTCTTTCATGTAAAGCGCTGTGAGCCCAGTTCCTTACTGGGATACAGCGCTATATAAATAATCAATTTATTATTATTATTATTATTATTAAATGGTTGGCTGGTGTCACTGCAGAGAGACAGTTGGAAGTGGTTGGTTGCTGTCACCGCAGAGTGACACTTGGAAATGGCAATACAAATTTAAGTGCTGTGGTGCAAATATTAAGGTTTTCCGCTATGACTTTGATCCAGAGCAACGGTTATTGTGCACCAGCTGATTGAATGAAAGCTTAGACTCATTTTAAAAGGTTACTATGCACCAACTGGGAGAATGAAGGTTTAGATTCAATATAAAGCGTTATTGTGCACCAACTGGGAGAATTAAAACTGAGATTCAATATAAAGCTTTAATGTGCACCAACTGGGAAAATGAAGGTTTAGATTCAATATAAAGCGTTATTGCGCACCAACTGGGCGAATCAAAACTGAGATTCAATATAAAGCGTTATTGTTCACCAACTGGGAAAATGAAGGTTTAGATTCAGTATAAAGCGATATTATTCACCAACTGGGAGAATGAAGGCTTAGATTCAATATAAAGCGTTATTGTGCACCAACTGGAAGAATGAAGGCTTAGATTCAATATAAAGCGTTATTGTGCACCAACTGGGAGAATGAATGCTTAGATTCAATATAAAGCGTTATTGTGCACCAACTGGTAAAATGAACGTTTAGATTCAATATAAAGCGTTATGGTGCACCAACTGGGAGAATGAAGGCTTAGATTCAATATAAAGCATTATTTTGCACCAACTGGGCGAATCAAAACTGAGATTCAATATAAAGCGTTATTGTGCACCAACTGGGAAAATGAAGGTTTAGATTCAATATAAAGCGTTATTATTCACCAACTGGGAGAATGAAGGCTTAGATTCAATATAAAGCGTTATTGTGCACCAACTGGTAGAATGAAGGCTTAGATTCAATATCAAGCGTTACTGTGCACCAACTGGGAGAATGAAGGCTTAGATTCAATATCAAGCGTTACTGTGCACCAACTGGGAGAATGAAGGCTTAGATTCAATATAAAGCGTTACTGTGCACCAACTGGGAGAATGAAGGCTTAGATTCAATATAAAGCGTTATTGTGCACCAACTGGGAGTATGATGGCTTAGATTCAATATAAAGCGTTATTGTGCACCAACTGGGAGAATGAAGGCTTAGATTCAATATAAAGCGTTATTGTGCACCAACTGGGAGTATGAAGGTTTAAATTCAATATAAAGCGTTATTGTGCACCAACTGGGAGAATGAAGGCTTAGATTCAATATAAAGCGTTATTGTGCACCAAAAGGGGATAATGAATAATCAGCCTAGCATGTGATCGTAAAGCCCATGAAAAATGTGACAGGTGATTATGTACGAACTGGCAGAATGATGTCTTTGGAAAAGATTCTGCAACAATAGAGTTAAAAGGCATTAGTGCAAAAAAATATTTGTTATAGGTATTTAAAAAAAAATGTGTTATTATTCTTGTTGTACCAAAGTTAAAAGAATTGTTCATGCTTAACTCCCTTTAAATATTTGTTTTCTCCAGTGAATTTTTAAACAAAATTCTTTTGACTGATTCTGCGATTTTCCAATCTGCACGTCGCATTAAATTGCTATTTAACTAGTAAACTGCAGCTGTAATTTAAAATATTTTGAAAAAGAAAAAAGAAAAAAAGATTTAAATTAAATTTTGTGTTTTTAAAAAAATGGTATTAAAGTTTAATGACATCCTTAATTTTTTTTTCCTAATTTTAAGTCGATCTTTTTCTGTTACGTAATTGTTGCAATAAGCGCTTATTATCTACAGCTTCATCTTTTCTGCCATCTTTCCTCCTGCTCTACCATTTCTCTTACCAGTGGACATCATCACACACCAAAGGTGTAAGCTTCTAAATTTTTGTTGACTATTTTACTAATAGTGCTTGGTTTTTTATTAAAGTTCTGTTACAATTATTATACTAATGATTAATCCTTTACAGGATATGTAATATATATATATATATATATATATATATATATATATATATATATATATATATATATATAATATATATATATATATATATATATATATATATATATATATAAATATATATTTATATATATATATATATATATATATATATATATATATATATATATATATATATATATATATATATAAATATATATTTATATATATATATATATATATATATATATATAATTATATGGATACATTGGACACATCTGTATACAGTGTAGTGTAATTTAGTTGTGTTATAAAATTAAATGTTGGTGTTTTCGTAGGGTTTGGAACGACATAGACAATCTATACTAATAAAAGGTAAAGCCCCTTCTGACTGGCTGAATGATTCATCACTAATTCACCATCTTCCCGTGTACTTAGAAGCATGAGACGTTGGGAAATTGTTTAGTACACCCCAGCAATGATAACGAGGACAAAAAAATATTTAAATTACCATTAACATGGCGCTGATAGCTAAAATGTAGTTATTCTTTGAATGAGCGTTGTGAACATTATTTAAACTTGGGTTACAGGGAAAATGGATGGATCTTGACTGTCCCAGACATACTTATTGGCAGTGGTCAATAACCATTCAAGTAGATCGCCATAGGAAGTTGATTAATAAAAATATTACCAAGGGGTAATATATGTACATAAAATATCAATACATTTAGTGATGTCTCATATATAAGAGATTTATAGTCAAAAACTTTGTTTTTACGGGTTGTTTAATTATCTCCCCTGAAAAGCATACTGATAAGGGCTAATGAGGAATTAGTTTTCTTAATTCCTAGCCCCACTTATTCGCTGCCCAATTATTATGCCAAGGTTCAAGAAAAAAAGAAAAATTCTAGGTTTCCGGCTACCCCAACAAACAAGGGTTCCCGAGCGACCCGTGTTCCCTTGTTATAACTTGCAAGTCAGCCCTTAACCCGCTTTCAACTCTTCGATTTTTCTATTATGTTCTAACATTCATTTCTTCTTCTCTCGGTTATAAGCCCGGATCTCCATTTCCTCATCTTCCCCTTCTTCCTGCTACACCGTTGCTCTAGGACTCTAGGCAGATCTTTGTCCTCTCTTTGCCACATATATCAATAAAACTTAATCAGCTCCATTAGAGCTTTTTATGATCAGATAACACAATACAGACACATGAAGCCAGATTTATTTAGCAACACTCGATCGCTGAAGTTCAATCATTTTAAATCCTAAGTTCAGGATATCATCATGATCATAATTACCTAGAGTCTTGTAAATTTACAGCTTCCAAACAACATACTTCCCAATTCAGTCTCATATCGTCCGTCTCTCTACGATTCATCCACAATCCGCATTAGAGGCAATAGATAAATGACGTCACGCGATTTTGGCCGAATATTGCCCCCCCTTCCCCTCGTCACACTTCCTCATAAAAATGAGCCCCTCCCCCCTTTTTCCAGTATAACGTCACAAAGCTTTGTCCGTCAACCCTAAAAGCCGTATTTTCTAACTGAAAATTAGCATGTTTAAAATCACGGTTTTTTTGTCATTTAAGTTTGTATTTAGTGCAAGGCTGCACTCTAATATCATAACACGCGTGAAGCCATTGAAAACGTCATTAAATAATTTACATGCCATCAAATACTTAAGGGGAAATTTTATTTACAGTCGCTCATTTTGCTGTGACGTCACATTTCTTAAACACGCCCCCCCTCGTCACACATCGTCACAAATGCGTGACTCCCCCCCCCCAAGAGATGCGTGACGTCATTTATGGATGGCCCCTAACGCTCAATTCCTTAGTCGTCACGCTACTTTTCTACCCACTACATGTTCCTTCTTCCCCGTGTATTCTCTCTCTCCCCCCCCCCACTCAAAGCTTATCTCATCCACGGACGTGAAACGGCACAGATCCCGTGATCATCACTCCGCGTTCACTCACACCAAAACACACTTTAACATACCACGGTATCGGACCGTGACAACGCCCTTAGGCTTGCATCGACGGCCGACAACATGATAAGCACTTGTATACTTGTAAGACACGTACATGTCTGCAATCTAGACGCAATCAAAATGTCTTGTTTTACAAGTTGGGCACAAATAGGTTGAATGTAAAATAAATAGAGGTAAACAAAATATTTTTTAAAATTAAAAACAAGTTTTTATAAGCGGACTAAAAAGAAGAAAATTAAACAACCCCGTAAAAACAAAGTTTTTGACTATAAATCCCTTATATATGAGACATAACTAAAGTATTGATTACGCTCATACGCGTTAAACATTTACAGACTGAAACTGATCTCCCCTTGCAGTAAAACCGGATGAGGGGGGAGGGGGGGTGTGGTATTCGATGGCAAGCGTGAACTCAAGCAAGGGACACGTGATTCCAAACAACAACACAAGCTACATTGAGTTATATGGAGATAAACTAAAAGTGCATTAATTTAATTACGGTGAATACCTCTATTTATTTTATTCTTTTTAGTCCACTTATAAAAACGTGGTTTTTAAAAATATTTTTTACCTCTATTTTATGTTAAAATCCCTTATATTAACTTCAAAATCTTGTCTCTCTGTCTCTCTCTCTGTCTGTCGTCATCTCTTCGCATGTCGGGCGGAAGAACAAAAGTAAAAAATGACATACTTTTCCGTGATGCCATCGAGCGGGAAATTTGGCACATAGACCCAGTGTCACCTAACAATGCATTGTATCAAAATTTCAGATCGATCGAACGTACCGTTATTAAATGCTTGCATTTTTAGTTTCTCTCTATACAACGTATGTAATTCAAAGATCACTGTTTGTTTTTTGTTTTTCTTTCGCGTGACAGTTCACGCGTTGACGCCACCCATCGATGTACCGGCGTGTTTTTTTTTACATTTTACGTGTCACGCTGAACTCGGTCCAGCGATCGGTGACCAGACCTTACCCCTCTCCTCTCTCCCCCACCCCTCTTCCCCAGTAATACAGTAAATGGGAGTTAAGGCAGATTCAGTCTGTAAATGTTTGTCGCGTTCAACATGATCAATACTTTTAATTATGTCTCATATATAAGGGATTTATAGTCAAAAAGCTTTGTTTTTACGGGGTTGTTTTATTAATACCAAACACATCATAAGCGCCCGCCCAACGTTTTAAAAACACGGTGATGTGGTCACGGGGTGAACTCTTGGATGTCAACAAAGCAGACGGGTAGAGATGCTTATATAGAGATAAAGTAAGATGCAATAATTTAAATAAGTTACATTCGATTGATCTGAAATTTTGATTCAATTTATTGTTACGTAACACAAGTCTATGCGCAAAATTTCAGCTCGATAGCATTACGGGAAGTGTGTCATTTTAGACTTTAATTTTTCCACCCGCCCCCGAACGAGATGACGACAAGATTTCGAAGTTAATAAAAGGGATTTAATAATTTAAAACTTCAAGTTCAAGTTCTTTGATTTAATATGACTAAACACGTTGGATGGGCGCTTATGAAGTTTTACATATGCAGCTCACTCATTCTCTCTTTTGCCTTCTAAATTATAAATCTTTTATTTTATACCAAACACCTATCTTTGTGTTGTATTTCTAAATTAGAATGGGATTTGAATCACCTGCCCCACGTTTTTAGTCAGATTAATTCAAATGAGTAATCTGTTTCAGCGAACATAATATAAAAGTTTATCTAACCACGCATTTCTCAAATTTGATTTGCTGATGCAAAAATCAATGTGTTGGTAAATCACGTAGCCCAGTGGTCCCAATCTGTTTAACCGTATTTCTCAAACCGAAATAAATAAAATCTTTTGATGAGGGAAAACAAACAACTCCCTAGATTTTAATGAATAATGCGATTGTAATATATATTTCAAGAAAATTCGAGTTTAATATCTTTTACTTGAAACCAAGTTTTAAAAAAAAATTAATTAAAAATTATAAAATCTACAAAATTCCTTTTAACCATTTTTATTACTTAGGTTTGTCTGTTTTTTTTCTTTCAAAATTTTAACTTTTTAATTTTTTAATTAATAACGAATATACAATCTGAAATTTTAAATGTAGTGCTGTTAACGATTAATTTAAATTTAATCTTTAACTTTTTAAAAATTAACGATTAGTTAATCGATAATTTCGATTAAAGCCAAAAAATTGAAATTTATGGTTTCACAAGTAACATTTATTAAAATGCTTGTCGAAATTTGAAATAACACTGGAATGCCTTCCTTATATGACATATTTTAACAAACATCGCAAACAGACAAGTGTATTGACATTATTTGGTTCAAGTGACCAGCGGGTGGTTTTGACAATATAACCAACCGAGCTGAACAATAGTTCACATAGCTTTAGACTGTCTCAGCTGAAGTTTCTGATGGTGTAGTGGATGTTTGGTTTGAAGTTGATATGCAAGCGAAGTGTTAAAACCATGGTAGCAATGTTCCCTTTAAGCAGCGTTGCTGCGCAGATAGTTGACCAACGCCACGCAGGAGTTTAGAATAGCCGCGCAGCAAGTTTTGTAAAATATTGCACAAAAATGGACCTTGTGCAATTTTGCACACGAGTTTTTTTAAAACTTTGCACACGGACCAAGGAAGCTTAGACTTAGAGGTAACATCGCATGGAAGGCAGATTTCTCTCAATAAACACAATAACCTTTATCAACATTTTGAACATTTACGTGTCAAAAGTTTAAAACCAAAATGTCCGTGTAATCGCCCGCAAGTTAGTTCATATTTATCGGCCACAATATTTTACTTTTTGACTTCTAGTACATTTGTATGTGGTGGGTCGATTAATCGTTAAAAAAATTAATCGTTAACATTTTTAACGATTAATCGAGAAATTAATCGTTTATTTCCACAGCCCTAGTTAAATGTTTTTAAAATGCCGAGAAAATGCTGAGAAACTTTTATACTTACAATGAAACATGGGAATTGTATTTGAGAATCTCTGTGTAAAGTCCACCGTTCATAAAGAAGAAAAAACGCCAGCACGTTAAAAAAATAAATAAACATGCAGTCATCAAAATATAAATATATAAATATATGTGTGATGACGTAAGGACTTGATGCCATCTTGTGCTGTCAACTTGTGATTATTTAGTTAGTTCAAGCTGATCTGTAAACTCGCAGTAAAAGCTGGTGCCACGCCAAACATTTCAGACTCAGACGTTCATTTCAAGGTGAGTAAAACATTTAACTTAAACGCACACTACCTCAGCATATAAATGTACCCTAAAGGTGCAGGTACGAAATTTGTGAATTTTATTTGAATCATATCAAGATATTTCCGGAATAATAGAAATGAAGAAATGAAATTGGATTAATGGTAAATATTTAAACGATTAACTATTATACGTTCTCTGTCTTCGAACAAGTAAGAAATTAAAATTAATTTATAAAATAAATTTTGCGCGAAGAAAAATTGCAAACAGCGAAAAGACTTCGATACATTAACACCGATTTTGATATGTTAATTATTAAAATCTTTTTACAAAGAAAGCTTAACAATAGATACTGAAAATATGCGATTAGTTAAAAAAAATATTTGAAAGACAAGTATGACAATTTCTTTTCTCAGTACCACACTATTGACACGGATTAGATCGTCTCAATTTGATAATAAACATAAATTTTTTAGACGTCTCAAATGCATTTATATTTATGCAAAAGGCATTTTTAACGAAAAATGAAACATCTTTAAAGAGTTTTTTTCATAAATAAATCAATGCAAATGATCATATAGGTAGCTATGAAGTATCCATTGTACTTCTATGGATTTAAAAGTGGGTTCGGAGATAGTTTAATTATGTGGATGTGATATAAAGAATCTTTTTACATTTTTGTGT
Source organism: Ampullaceana balthica (assembly GCA_944989445.1). Classification (NCBI taxonomy): domain Eukaryota; kingdom Metazoa; phylum Mollusca; class Gastropoda; family Lymnaeidae; genus Ampullaceana; species Ampullaceana balthica. The sequence goes on along the minus strand of CALYLW010000680.1, from coordinate 184,703 downwards.
CCACTGAAAGTTGTGAAAGCAGTAGAATCAATGAAAAAAAAATTATGACAATGAGCCAAGAAGACAAAAATAAGCTCAGAATATTTTCGATTTAGAGAAATGGTACTTATAGAATCGAGTCGATTTTTACATAAATTTGAAACATAGTTGTTTTTTTTTAACTACTGGTTTTTAGCATGGGTTGAAAAGTCAAGTTGAGTATATTTACACTATCATCAAGTCAATTTATCCTGCTGATATATTTTATTTTGAAGAAAAATTAAATGTATTTAACTAGTGCTTATTTAAAAAGCTTTGTGTAGATTACGAATGTGTTTACATTGACCTTGCACACAATTTGTGCTAAACAATGTTTCTTAGTTCATGGTTAAACATTTATCATCATGACCGTACAAAGGTAAATACAAAACTCCTTTCTTATCTTTTGCAGACGCTCCTTCTATAGAGAAGATTATTGCGTCCTAAGCTTATCTATGGTTTATGTTTAGTCCTGAATTCTTATTAGAGTTTTAAATGTTGATAAATTGTAGGTTTTCCTGGTTTCTTCAGGCAACCCATTTCGCGCCTAAATTCCGGGACGGGAAGAACGAAATTCTGTAGTGTGTTTGTTCTTGCTTATGGCATAAGAAAGGTGTTTTTATCCTTGTGTCTATTTGAGGGTTGTATTAAGTTATCTTTGTGCTGTATATCTAAATAAGAATTAATTGCTTTATCTGTGATTACTACTTTACTCTTGGTTCTTCGATCCTCTAGTGTTTAAAGGTTTAATGATTTAACTAATGGTGTTATTCTTCTCAGTTTTGAATATTATTCAGTAATGAATCTGGCAGCTCTTTTTTGAATTGGTTCTAATTTATCAATGTTTTCTTTGGTGAATGGGTCCCATACAGAAGATGCATTTCTAGAACAGGTCTCACCAAAGGTGAGATAGTGATAGTCTTTTAGTTTTATGTCTCTATTACACTTGTAAAACTTTCTTTTTATAAACCCTTAGGTTTTAGGCTAAGCCTAAAACTCTAAAGATTATAAAATTAAAAATTCATACGATAATAATAACACGCTTTTTAGAGGTGATTAAATTTTTAATAAAAACTTCAAAATTTATCATGCATGCTTTATTTGAAGCCAGCATTTAATTTTGTATTAAAAAAGCGTTGTAATCATATATTAAATTCTTTATTTTTAACAGCTGAAGACTAAAATAACATGGCAGGTAAACTGGGCATATTGTTATGTCTCGTCATATTAATGGCTGTAACTATTACTGAGTATGTCAATGATTGGAAACAGGCATTTGATTTCAATTGTCCAAAAGGAAAAGCAATCAGTTCCATCTCTAGTATCTATAGCCAGAAACATGGAGACCGACGATGGAAGTTTGAATGCAAAAGTGCTGGTAGAAGCAATAACTGTGCTGTAAACGGTAAGCGATGGTATCATTTTTGGACGGAAATCTATCACAAATAAAACAACCCCGTAAAAACAACGTTTTTGACTATAAATCACTTATATATGAGACATAACTACAAGTATAAGAGTAACTTCTATATATAATCTATATATCTATATATCTATCTATCCATACATCCATCCATACAACCATCCATCCATCCATCCATCCATCCATCCATCCATCCATCCATCCATCCATCCGTCCGTCCATCCATCCATCCGTCCGTCCGTCCATCCGTCCCTCCGTCCGTTCGTCCATCCATCCATCCATCCATCCATCCATCCATCCATCCATCCATCCATCCATCCATCCATCCATCCATCCATCCATCCATCCATCCATCCACCCATCCATCCGCCCGCCCACCCACCCACCTGCACACCCACCCACCCACCTACCTACCTACCTACCTACCTACCTACCTACCTACCTAACAACCTACCTACCTATCTATCTATAATTCGTCACAAACTAGAGCTAGCAAACATGACCATCGTTGGTCTCGAGATGCGCACTGTAGTTGATTGAACCATGTTCACTTGCGTTCTTCTGATTTCTCGTTCTGCTGCTCGTGTCTGCTTTTTCCCCCTTTCTATTAGCCTAACAGACAGCTGCGCCATTCCGTATCATAGAGCGCAAGGGGGCTCGATCACTGGCTGCTGCCTCCCAGGAGTCATGCCCAAATCTCAAAGGCCTTTAGAGCCGTTTTAAGTGCATCCTTGTAGCGCATACGTAGACCTCCACGTGCTCCATGCCCTTTACTAAGCTCACCATAAGCTCACCATTCGCACTGCATGCCACGCCCAGTGTAGTTGCCACTGCATGAGGTTAGTGTGGATGCTGGGTAGTCCTGACCTGGCTAATATTTCGATGTCTTGAACTTGTTCCTGCCATTTTATATTTAGAATTTTTCTTAGGCTTGTGGTGTGGAAGTGGTTAAGCAACCGATTTGAAAATAGTAAGCAGCTAATGACTGATGCAAATAATTCCTTTCTGACAGGGAACGCTACGTCATATTGATGTTTGGAGTCATTAACACTGAACCAAATTTTATGGCGCTCTTTTTTTGCTATTTCACCAAACCCTGTCCAACAGACTTTGGCAAGTCCTATGGTGTCCAAGCTGCACCGTTGTAATTCATACATTAGTTATTTTACTGTTCCACACTGATACAGGGTTCTTACGTTCTATGTGCCTATAAGTATCCCATCTCTGGGAAGCCTAATTGGGTCGGTTCCAGAATTATCATTAACGCCCACCCCCTCCTTGGTGACTTGCAGTGGAGTGAGCGGTTGTTAATCCGTGCCTCGACCGATCCGCATGAATATCTTCATCTGGTGTGTTTTCATACTTCCTCTCTGTGGGCTTATAGACTTGATGGCGCCCAGCGTCTGTCCAAGTCGTTGATTTGTGATCAGGGTTTACTCCTTAGCCTTTTTCGAGATTGGGTATGAGCAGAGGTTTGTAAACAGAGTTTTCCTTCTCTTATATGAGCAGTTTTACGTGGTTAATGATGTTCAACTGCATGGCGCAGATAGTTTTAGAGCGCCAGGGGTCCGATTAAGATATATAAGAATGCTTATAGATGAATATAAGGCTAATCGTACTTGCATGAATAAATAAACCTTAAAAGACACATATTATCGTTAAATGTGAATGGAGGTTTCATCCAATTGTTTAAAATTTGAACAAAACGTTGCCTTAAGTTTAATGTTTTTTTTAAAAGTCCGTCATCTTAACCGGAACCGGAGATATTGTATACCACTGATATATACCATAACATAAATAATAATTAATTAGATATAAAATTTTAAAAAAGAAAATAGGACAGATGGGCTAAATATCTTTATAAAAATACATTTACAGGATAGAATAGGAGGAAGGACGTATTAAGAATTACCGTTAAAAACCATGTCTGGAAAAAGATTCTAAAGTATAATTGTGAACTTTGCTCATATTCTTGGTTAAACCGTGTAACCAATGTGCTGAAACGGTTTATTAACCTATTTTCATTATAAATCATACTGTGGCTATTTTGCGTATATAGAATGTCAGTAAATGAAATATAAAAAATCCCGTTTTGATTAGCGCTGTCGAAACTTTGAGAGACAGGACATGAAGCCCGTATATTTGTAATGTACATTTGTTCTCTAACCCTTTATCCTATCTCTAGCCGACGACATGCCTCACTTACGTAGATTTTCTAAATGACATATCATTTAAAGCAATGCAATTTGTGCAATTGAAATTTTCTTTTATTTTAAACTTCTAAATAGGACAAGACATGATATCTATTTGGAACACATATATACATGAATTACAACTGGTTCTGTTACAAAATTGTGTTCCAAAGTTAGCTTTCATAGCTGTAGATGACTTTTCACAAGCATATATTTAAGAGTCCTTTCCCTACGAAAAGTAGAAAAAAAGAGAGAAAAAAAGAGGGTCTGGGTGTTCTTTTGAAGACCTGTTCGGTTAAAAGGTCAGCTATGAAGATCAGTCGGCTTTTAAAAATCACCTGGTTGGCCATAAGGTTTATTGGTTAAAATAGACAACGGCTGTTAGTTGGCCATAAGGTTTATTGGTTAAAATAGACAACGGCTGTTAGTTGGCCATAAGGCTTATTGGTTAAAATAGACAACGGCTGTTAATATTCGATCATATATGGGCTTCTTTGAAAAAAATCCACTTGTCAACTTAAAAAAAATTCGTTGCACTTCAATATCTTTTAAGACTCATTGGTTTCTAAAACGGGATACAGTTTGGGCAGGATTGATCATGGGACGATGACTATTACAGGAAACTATGGCTGCATGTAGACTTATTAAAATAAAGTTGACTAGATACGCCACGCGGCGTAGCATACGCCACAGACTTGCTCATGGATAGTGCAAAGAAAAAGGGGGGGGGTGATTGGACACAAACTACAGCACGAATAAATGAAAACAACGCGAGTGAATGTAGGGTGGGGGTGGTGTAAACACTGATGCGTTGTTTGTCTCGAGACATTCCAACTGCGGTTATCTACGTGCCCACCACCCTTCACCACTCTAGCATGCCAACCATAAACTGTGATTGGTCGACCATAGCGAGGGTCAGACATGTTCGCTAAAAAGCTGGAAAAGAACGGGCGCAAACACACATTTTTTAAAACTTAAAAATAATGTTTTTCTGGGACTTGAACCCAGGACATACCGCGTGTAAGGCGGACGTGATAACCACTACTCTGCGTACCACACGTTATTCTGTGAAGGAAATCAAGAGCCACGGTTTCCCGTCTCTTCAACACCTCTGCTTGCCAAACCATATATTGGTCGACCCCTGCGAAGATCATTCGTCATGCCTATTTGCACATGCTCATTTTGGTAAATTATAGATATAGATTATAAATGATAAGCTTTATTTTCCTATTTATGGCAAAGAGATATCACAATTGGGATAGCAAGAGAATGGATCCAAACGATTAAGGAGAGACCTCATACTAGTCAAACTTTGGTACAAAAAGGTTAAAGTATTATGAAAAAATATTTTCAGTTTTAAATGTAATATACATGTATTTTAAAATGTTGGTGGAAATGCCAGTTTTTTTTATTGTTCTAAGTCTAGAAATTTTTAATGATGAAACAAAATGATTTTGGATAAGTAATGAAATACATATTATTTTAATAACTTATATAATTATTAATTCTAGTATTGTGTAAATTTATAAAACTTTGGTGACATGGCTGCCTATACTGTCTATATGTATATACCTGTCCTACTGCACGCTCATAAACGCTGAAATATCAACAAAGATCATACAGAACACAATATCTTTTTTTTATCTTCTGCAAATGGGCTTTAAGTGTTTTTAAAAAAGTTTTATATTACTTTTTTCTACCAAAACATAATTTTTGTTTATAGAGAAACTCTCACAATTTCTACTTCTTCCAAAAAAAAAGGAAAATGTAATAGATAATACTGAGAATTTAAAAGGGGAAAAATATTTAAAAATGCAAATGTAACAGAGTTCAATACACATTTATTATAAACAGAATGATGTTGATCTTTCGGAAAGGTTAACACCAAAAAGGTTGGGGACTATAACTGTTAACACATTTTTTGTTAGCATAATACTTGTGATGAAAGAAGACACAGTTATTAATAAGTACTCTGTCTAAATTATCAAGTGTACAGACAGTGTGAAGCCCCAAACATAGACTACTTTCCCTTATGGACGTCCTCGACTCTATCCGTCTCTAGCTCTCGATCTAAGTCGGTCTCCGTATCCCGCTCTCCGTTGGTCTTTGTCGAGTATGAGTTACTTCCCTTTATATGGGTACCCTATACAACCGCACATCTTGTCGGGTATCTATATATATAATTCTCTTCGAGTGACCATGCGAGACACTGCGAGAAACCACGCAATTATGTGCAAACGAGCATGACGAATGACCCTCGCTGTGGTCGACCAATGTTTCGAGACCAACAATGGTCCTTGCGTTCACTCGCATTGTTCCTTCACAGAATAACGTGATATTTGTAGTGTACTGGTTATCAGGTCCGCCTTATACAGGGAAGGTCCTGGGTTCAAGCCACAGCGACAACATTGTTTTTTTTTAAATTTTTAAAATGTCTGTTTGTGCCCGTTCTTTTACCCCTTTATTGCCAACATGGCTGACCCTCACCGGGGTCGGCAAATCGCAGTTTATGGTTGGCAAGCTAATGTGGTAAAGGGTGGTGGGCAGGTAGATAACCACAGTGCGAATGTCTCGAAACAATCAATGAGTCGGCAGCCCCCCCCCCTCTGCACTTCTACATTAAGTGAATGTTAAATAACTAAGTCAAAACACTTGAAAGTAAATTTAGGTTAGGTTTAATAAACCGATTGTCATCTTAAGAATTTTTTTTTAAAGTTTGTGTCAATTGTTAATATTTCTTTCTATTTAAACAGTCGGGACCAACTCCTACGCTCAGAACAGAAATGAAAGTTGCCCAGAAAAGAATCAGGTGATAACCGGCGTAATAGGTTACGGATATGACTTTACGATAAAGCATCGATATTTAAGCGTCCATTGCTGCAATTTCCAAAGTCTTTACATTGACAAAAAAACCTGTAGATGGATAACAATATTTGAGGAAGTTGGGAGAGAAATGAGGTACCATGTACCACCAGCCTATTTCATCTCCTCTATCGTCCCTACGTCCATATACAACTCAAGCCATCGTGACAGCATATGGCAAGCTTGGATCTGCAATTTAGATTCCAATTGACATTAGAAAACACGTTTCAAGAATTTATTAAATGATTGTAATAAGATTTTTTTTTAAATATTAAAAAATATTTAATTTCTCCCCACCCCCAAAATTTTTTGTAAATGTGATACCAAATTTTTTTATAGCACGTTTTCTAGGAAATAATAAATATATGTGTTAATAAGATAAGTTCTCGAAATAAGAAGACTTTTTTAAAAAAAGCACGGCTGAAGTTCCTTCCATCTCAGATCTATTAGGATGTTTCGTTTATGGAGTGTCATGAAAATCATTTTTGTTTTGTTTAAATGCATTTCAAATAATATCAGCCAGTAAGATATCTTGTTATACTAGTATTAAAATTCCAGTTAATAAAATATTACCAGGAATGCCTATAAATAAATAAATATTGAAACCAATGCACCGTTTTTAAATTTTTTTACTTGTTAATTAAATTTTTATAATAATGGGGGCCGTCCATAAATGACATCACGCACTTAAAGGGCGGGTGGAGGGTGGGCCCACATTTGTGACGATGTTTGAGAAGTGGGAGGGGGTGTTTGAGAAATGTGAGGTCACACCAAAACTCGCCACTGTAAACATAAGTTCCACTTAAAAATTTGATTTTCGTACAATCTTGCTTATGACGTTTTACTTGGCTTTAGGCGTGTTATGACATTAGAGTGCAACTTTACACTTTATACATATTTAATTACCAAAAAAGTGATTTGAAATATGCTTTTTTCAAATAGAAAATACAGCTTTTATGGGGGGGGGGAGCAAAGCTTTGTGGCGTCATATAGAGGGGAGGGGGGTCTAAATTTTTGTGAGGACTCGTGACGAGGGGAGAACGGGTTTGAAAATCGGCTGAAATTGCGTGACGTCATTTCACAATGTGAAGTCATTATTTCAAATTAATATTAATTTCTTAAAAAGTAACTATGTAAAAAAAGACGCGGTTTATTTTTTTTCCCTGTAAGCTTTGTGTGTGCATGGAGAGCTTTTCACAAGACTGCTTGTGCTTTTCTTCTTAAACATTTTACGTTTGGTTGAAAACAAAGTATTGACACCATTATATTTAGTGTGATCTTTAACCAGTAATGCGTGACATAAATTTATCATAAAAATGACCCAGGTAACTACATTAGTTCTGTGTAGAGAATGGCCCAGGTAACTACATTAGTTCTGTGTAGAGAATGGCCCAGGTAACTACATTAGTTCTGTGTAGAAAATCGTCCAGGTAACTACATTAGTTCTGTGTAGAAAATGGCCCAGGTAACTACATTAGTTCTGTGTAGAGAATGGCCCAGGTAACTACATTAGTTCTGTGTAGAGAATGGCCCAGGTAACTACATTAGTTCTGTGTAGAAAATGGCCCAGGTAACTACATTAGTTCTGTGTAGAAAATGGCCCAGGTAAATACTTTGGTTCTGTGTAGAAAATCGCCCAGGTAACTACATTAGTTCTGTGTAGAAAATGTTTGGTGTTCCAAATGCTGGGAAATATTTGTAAGGTGGCAGATTTTGTTTATTTACATGTGCGTTATATTTTTATAAGCTGTATTTAAAAAAAATATAATATTGTCATTTCCATAGATGGATAACTTGTAAACAGGGTATGAGTGAGCCTGACAGGACGTAACAAAACAGCGAACGTTTCGGCAAAGAGCCTTCATCAACGAAGAAAAAGTACACAAATAAAACGAAAATAAAGAAATTTTAAAAAAAAATATTAAAAAGCTTAGATGCGGTGAAATCTAAAGAGTCGAGGAGGGCAATAGTAACAAGAGATTTGTATGAGAATATTAGGAGAGCGTGTGAGTGGCCAATCATTTAGGTTGTCAGCGCAAACACAACATTCATTCCATGGGGTGCAAAGGGTCCCATACACTTGGATTAGTCTATTCTCCAGACTAACCCGGCGGATGTGTTTGAGCAAAAGACCATGGCGGTGACAGACATGTCATCGACGCCCATGTGGTCACGACCATTGAAGTGTCGGGAGACAGGACACTGTTTGTCTTGTGTAATTGCACGTACATGCTCTGCGATACGGCAGGAGAGTAACCTCCCCGTCTCACCTATGTATTTCAAAGAGCAGCGCTTACCCTTAATGGTGTAGATCACATTACAACTGGTACAAAGAAAGCCATTCCTAATCTTAACTATCCCCATAGGGAAGACAATCTGGTTCCTCTGGTTAACAAAAGGAAATGTCTTACAGCAACGACGGCTCTGATGAGGTTTATCACACTGACAACTGGTCAATAACATGCAACGCAACTTTACACAGACTTTCCTGATGGATGACACAAAGAAGAGGAAATAGAATATGGCTAGGAAGTTACTTTTTAATTTTATTTATCATCAACTTCACGAGACCTATGTTTTTCCAGTCAAAGCCCATGTTTCTTTGGTTGTTATACTTGATATCTTGTTCCACACCAACCCAGTTCTTTTAACACATTCTCAACAACATTGAATAAATCCTGGCCTTTATTTGTGTCTTTGATTGGCTAAACACTAAGTCATTCTTCGGTAAGCTCAAAACGAGTGTTTATTGTGCTGTGTTCTGTACATCGGTATTTTTGTCGAACGCAAGAGAGTACCACAAGAAGTCTTTGATTGCATCTCGAAGTTGGTGCAGCAAATCATCACTCATTTTTTCAACACGCCTGACTATTGTTTTCCTTGTTGAGGAAATGCTATAAATTTTTGTTTTCTGTTCAAGACACATAATGCTTGCATTCCTTGTTGAACTCGCTGTCAGGAAAAGACTTGTTCCGTTTTACAATCTTATAGGACAGCAGCAAACTAGTTTTGGTTGCAGCATCTTGTATTGAAGACTGTTTGTGAAAGCAGTCTGCTGCTTCTTTTAATTATTAACCAACTGTGGCAAACCTTTTTCTCTCTTCGTTTGTTAAATTGTGACCGAAATTAAAATATTTTGTTTGATGGTGTCTTTTTAAGTTGCATTTCTTAAAGACGTTCCCACACTCTCGACACAGCAAGCAGACTACTTTGCTCCCATCGCTCGTTAAGCAACATTTAGCGGTCCTTTTAACATAAAAAACAAGACATTCGTCCTCTATCTTTCTATCTTTGGCAGCACACCATGTTAAATCAACGTCTATTCATCTTTAAATTACAGTTTTTACAAAACCGCCAATATGTAAATCGTTAACAAAATCCACTTCCGTTGAGTTGAAATGCAGCTTCAAATAAGGGTATTAACAATTTATGACTAATGATCACTAAACAATTCTTTAGCTATAAAACCGATTTAATATCAATAGATTGAAATATAATACTTGGAATAAAATTTAAAATATATATTGAAAATTCTAAACAAGGAAAATTAATATCGACTTAAGATCGTAACATATACGTGCCTACGGGCCGCACAATATACTCTGGCGGGCTGCATGCGGCCCGCGGGTTGTAGTTTGTCCACCCCCGCCATAGATTTATGGCAGAAAATTTACGCGTTAAATGAAAAACGGAACAGTTTTCTTGCAAAACTCTTCGCTAATTAAATCCCTTTTATATACTGTGACAAATTTGTAAATAGTGTCTTGCAGCTTGGATTCTTCAATTTCAAACGGGGCTGATTTGAGACGATTGATTTAATAGATTGTCACGAAAGATAAGATGGATGGAAAATATCTGCACAGTGTTTTTTAAGAATAATATTGATCATAGATAGGATTATAATTAAATGTACTTTGTCCAGAGTGAGGTCAACGTTAACGTTCTTTTTGTCCAAGTTACGCTGAACCTTTGTTTTTGTTTTTTTTAAATTGCGATTAAATTATAGAAATCATAAGGAAACGCATTAAAGGGCAGTTGAGTGATCGATTTTTTTAGTTTATATATATATGTATGTGTGTGATTCATTATTTCGCGAAATCGGTTATGTCGCGGTAATTCCGTGGCTCCCAAAATTTGTGACGCATCAAAACAAATTCGTTCTTCTATGCAAGAAATACGGAAGAAAAACCATTTTTTTTACATTGGCACGTGAAGATACGAGGTAAAAAATAGTAAGTAACAAAAAATATAAATTATTAATAAATTGATAAAAAAAATATATTAAAAATATTATCTTAAATTTTAATCGCATTTTAATGAATCAAATTTATTGTTATCGATTAAAATTTTAAACGATTAATCGATTAATTAATCGTTAATTTTCGCAGCCCTAAAACATATATTAAAATATTTTTGCATAATAAAGTATACTATTGGATCTAGCTTTAGAAAAGTGTGTCTTATGTAGAAAAGCTCTAACCAACAACACTTTGGTTTAAGCTGTTTTGATTATATTAGAGCAGGGGTGTCCAAACTTTTTGCATGGCGGGCCAAATTCCTTGAAATTAAGACCCTCGCGGGCCGGATTAAAATTATATAAAAATGACATAAGTTGAGAAGTTTTTATAGCAAAATTTTAATGTGAAGGGTGAAACTGAGATCTTAAATGCAGTAAATAGTTGAGGTCAGGCTCAATGCCACTGGTTTTGATACGTATGATATCACGCAGGTAAGAGTCACTTATTCTTGTCCTCACACGGTTCTTGTTAAAATTCATAACTGAAAATGTCTGCTCACACAAGTATGTCGAGCCAAACAAGCTGAGCATTTTTTTAGCAAATGTTCGAATCTCTATGAATCTCTCTTTATCCAGCTGTCGGTAAAAGTCGTTGAGAGAAAGCTGTTGTTGTCTGCTGCGAATTTCATTATCACTTTGCAATTCAATGAGTTCCAGCTGCAGATTGCCTGGAGCATTATCAGGGTCAACAGAGAAAGGTGAAGAAAATAACATGATGTCCTTTTCAATAGTTGCAAAGTCCTGAAAGCGTCTTTGAAATTCATCAGCCAAGGATGTGATATCTGCAACATACCTCTGCATTTGCTCATTGAAGCTTCTTTCTGGAAAACATTTCATGATTTGCTGTAGTGAGGGGAAATGTGTGGTATTAGGCTGCATTTGAGACAGTTGCCTTTGAAAAAGTTGCAGCTTGTTCCTAAAGGCCTTGATATCTCTATATATATAAGACGCATTTGTTGTCTGTCTGGTTGTCTGTCTGTTCCCTAATAACTCAAGATCCAGACAACCAAATAACGTGAAATTTGGTACACGTACACAAAATTATACCGGAAAGGTTATTAAACAGGTTTCGTTCCATATATATAAGATACTGGGGCCCGGGGGCCCATAATGTAGTTTTTCCCTATATGAGCTATATAAAATAAAAATTATTGAAAATTAAGACGTAAAATAATGACGCAAATTAATAAACATTTTGGTGTCGAGATTAACAAGAAGGCGATTATCGCCATAAAATAATTTTGTTTGTTGTTGTTGCTTTGTTGTTGTTGCTTTTGTTGTTGCTTTTTTGTTGTTGTAGTTGTTGTTTTGTTGTTGTTGCTTTGTTGTTGTTGCTGTTGTTGTTGTAGTTGTTGTTTTGTTGTTGATGTTTTGTTGATGTTTTGTTGATGTTTTGTTGTTGTTTTGTTTTTTGTTGTTGTTGTTGTTTTTGTTGTTGTTGCTGTTGCTGTTGTTGTTGCTGTTGTTGTTGCTGTTGTTGTTGTTGTTGCTGTTGTTGCTTTTGTGTTGTTTTTGCTGTTGTTGTTGTTGTCCACATTCCTTGCCCTGCGACGACAATGTCCTTCATGTTGTTATTGCTTTGTTGTTGTTGCTGTTGTAGTTGTTGTTTTGTTGTTGTTGCTTTGTTGTTGTTGCTGTTGTTGTTGTAGTTGTTTTGTTGTTGATTTTGTTGTTGATTTTGTTGTTTTTGTTGTTGTTTTGTTTTTGTTGTTTTGTTGCTGTTTCTGTTGTTGGTTTTGTCGTTATTGCTGTTGTTGTTGCTGTTGCTGTTGATGTTGTTGTTTTGTAGTTGTTGTTTTGTTGGTGTTGCTTTGTTGTTGTTGTAGTTGTTGTTGTTTTGTTTTTGTTGTTTGTTTTTGTTGTTTTGTTGCTGTTGTTGTTTTTGTTGTTGTTGCTGTTGTTGTTAAACCTGGGCGAAGCCGGGTACTTGCCCCTAGTGTGAATATAATTGGCTTACCACTGCATTTTGACCTTGAAGATTTGTGTTAAGTACGTTTAGATGTCTTGTCATATCAACTAAAAATGCTAAATCTGCCAGCCAAGCAGTATCAGATAATTCTGGCATTGGTTGTCCCTTATCTTCCATGAATTGCCCAATTTCTTTTTTAAGTGCGTAAAAGCGCTGAAGTGCTGTTCCCCGACTGAGCCACCTTACATCATTGTGATACACAACATCTCCGTATTCTCCCTGGATGTCATGAAGAAACTGCTGAAACTGGTGGTGAAAGAGGGCTTTAGAGCGAATTGAGTTTATAGCTTTTATTACTGGCTTCATGACATGATCACATCTAAGATGTTTGGCACAAAGAACTTGTTGGTGAATGATACAGTGAAGTTTAATAGCTTTGCCACCCTCCTCAGTGACTTTGTTACAGACAAGTGTTGCAAGTCCACTATGCTCACCAATAATGGCAGGCGCACCATCAGTAATAATTCCAGATATTTTTTTTCCAAGGTAGTTTAATGTCATTGACAGCAGAACAAACAGAAGTAAATAAATCTTTTCCCCTTGTTTGGTCTTTATAACTCTGAAGGTCAAGTAATTCTTCACTCACACACATGTCATCATTAACTCCTCGAAAAAATATAAGAAGTTGTGCAGTGTCAGATGCATCAGTGCTTTCATCACAGGCTATCGAAAAAAGTCAATTTTTTCTGCTTTTGCCTCTATTTGTCTCTTAATGTCAGATGAGACTTCTTCAATTCTGCGAGCCAAAGTGTTGCGTGACAGGCAAACATTGGCAAACTCCTGCTTTTTTTCGGGACATATATTTTCAACAATTTTCATCAAGCATTCTTTTACAAACTCGCCATCAGTAAATGGCTTGCTGTGTTTCGCTATCAGTTTTGCTACCTCATAGCTTGCCTTTGAGGAATTTTCATTTGCCTGACCGATTCTTGAAAATAAGCTTTGCTGTGAGGTTAATCCAGCTTCCAGTTCCTTCAGTTTCTCATTTCGTTCAGTTTCAGTCAGCTTGTCATAGTTAGCATGTTTGGTCTGGTAATGCCTCTTGACATTGAATTCCTTGAAAACAGCCACACACTCCAAACAAATCAAACACATACACTTAATATGTCGTTCAATGAAAAAAACTCCTTTTTCCACTTTTCTTTGTAGCGGCGCGCTTCTTCATCAACTTTCCTTATTTTACTTGCCTTCTCCATTCTAAAATAGGAATTAAAATGGCTAAATAACATCAACGTTACTATCAATATAACACAAATTAATACATACAAATAGATAAGTAGATTTGTTATATTTTCTGATTGAATTTAATAATGAAATTTTAACATTTACTAGCAACATGAGCAAATTGGAGTATTATTATACATTTATTTTTATTTTTAAAATTATAATTTTCTATAACTTCTTTGTTTTTTCCCGATCGTAGCAGTTTCGTTATTTACAAAATTTATAGATCTTAACATTTTTTTAAAAATTAGATAAAGACTGAATTACTGGTCTTTTAATTATTTTTTTAAATTGTATGACTGTGTAGATTAAATACGACAATGCTATCACAACTTTAAATCGATTTTCGAGACTTTATAAATAAATAAATACTTTGTTCATTAATTCATTCAAATTCAATCATTAAAATGAGACTAAATTTAATAATCTTCAATGTGCAAGAGCGTCTGTAATATAAGATAGAAATCATTAAATTTGATAAATAATTGCAGCGTTATGGCAAAAAGATGTTTATTTTGTACTACGTACCTTAAAATAAACAAAATATGTTGAATATAACAAAAGCCGAAAATGTTGTTTCAAAAATTGTGATACAAAAAAAAACTATTTAAAGTTTTTAAGTTCACCGACGCATTATTAGTTTCCACTTCCGAGTCGACGACAAAAATGAAATAAAATGACATCATCAAATTTTACGGTAGGCTGTCAAGGAACTTCATCGGGTTTTAAAACAACCAATTTCCACGTTGTTTAAAAAAAAATAATCACAGATTTTCGACATCATTTTACATACCAGAAACAGTACAAAATTTCTATTTTTCTAATAAATATACCATCTTTACAGAAATAATACGTCAGTTAATTAATTATTTCAGATGAGGCCGCGGGCCAGTTAAAATGGCTTCGCGGGTCGGTTTTGGCCCCGCGGGCCGGACTTTGGACATCCCTGTATTAGAGCAATTTAGTTTCAGCTATATTCATATTTTAGGGAGAGGGGAAATAATCAACAAAATGGTATTAATTTTTAAAGTATAACTAAACAAGTATTTCGCCATGCGTAAAACAGCCAAATTCAACCTTCCGCTCTGAAATGTGAGGAATACTTAATGCTTTCTCTGTGTTAATGCCTAATGTTATTTTGGAAAAAAATATTTCGCCTTGAATAAAAGTTCGGCAATTGCTAACATTTTTTTAAAAAATTCTCTATGAATAAAATAAAAAAGTTAACTATATCTTTGGGCTGTTAACGATTAATTTAAATTAAGTCGTTAACTTTTGAAAAATTAATGATTAATTAATCGATAATTTCGATTAAAACCAAAATTGAAATTTATGGTGTCATTATTAAAATAATTCTCGAAAATCGAAATAACACTGGAAAGTCTTCTTTATGTGACATCTTTTAACCAACAGCGCAAACAGACAAATGTATTGACATTATTAATTTATTTGGTTTAAGTGATGAGCGGGTCTTCAATCGTTCACATAGTTTTAGATTGTCTCAGCTGAAGTTTCTGATACGGTAGTGTATGTTTGGTATGCAGGTGATGTGTAAGCGAAGTGTTAGAACCATGGTTGCAATGCTCACTATAAGGAGCGTGGCTTCGCAGACATTTGACCGACGCCATGCAGGAGTTTAGAATCACCACGCAGCAAATTTTGTAAAATACTGCAAAAAATATGAACGTTGTGCAACTTTTCATACGAGTTTTTGTTTAACTTTGCACACAGACCAATGGAGCTTAGACTTAGATGGAACATTGCATGGTAGGCAAACGATTTCTCTCAATGGACACAATAACCTTTACCAACATTTTGAACAGTCACGTCAGCCAATAGTTTAAAACCAAAATGTTTAATCGTCCGGAAATTAGTTATATTTATCGGCCGAAATATTTTACTTTTTGACTTCCAGTACATTTATAAGTGGTGGGTCGATTAATCGTTAAAAAAATTTAATCGTTAAAATTTTAAAGGATTAATTGAGAAATTAATCGTTAATTTCCGCAGCCCTACTTTATTTACGATACATTTTTAAAAGTTTAGGTTTATTCAAGCATAAGTATTTGCCTATGTGCGCTTTATCGCTTTTTAATGGGAATTTAAATGAAAGGCTAAAATCCTAAGCAATATTCTTTAGATATGTTTTTAATTTTATTATTTGTTTGAAAATAAATTAGTAACCTGATGCACATTGGAGTTATGAAAATGTTAAAGATACATTTTTTCAAATGTTGCATATCATTTTTAAGAAAAAAGTATTTAGAGATTTAAATGTTGATAAAGTGTTGGTTTTCCTGGATTCTTCAGGCAACCCATTCCACGCCCGAATTCCGGACGGGAAGAAGGAAAATTTGTATGTGTTTGTTCTTGCATACGGAATAAGAAAGGTGTTTTTATTCCTATGTCTATCTGAGGTTTGTATTAAGTTATCTTTGTGTTGTATTTCTAAATTAGAATTAATAGCGTTATGTATGATTACTACTTTGCTCTTGGTTCTTCTATCCTCTAGTGTTTCAAGGTTTAATGATTTAACTAATGGTGTTATTCATGTCAGTTTTGAGAGTTCTCCAGTAATGAATCTGGCAGCTCTTTTTTGAATTTGTTCTAGTTTATCAATGCTTTCTTTGGTGGATGGGTCCCATACAGAAATGCATATTCTAGTACAGGTCTCACCAAAGTGAGGTAACATTTTAGTTTTATATCTCTATTACATTTGTTAAAGTTTCTTTTTATAAGGCCTAAGTTTTTTTAAATTTTTTAATAACTTCATTGACATGGGGATTCCATGATAGTTTCTCATTTATTAAGACTGCTAGACATTTTACATCTTTAGCTTGGGTCAGTTCTTTTCCATGAATGTAATATTTTGAATTTATTTGTTTCTTTTTCTTTCTATAGATTATACAATCATCAGCAAAAACCAAACTTTTGTACCTGTTGAGATGTTGTTGGGTAAATCATTTATATAAATTAAAAAGAGTAAGGGACCTAGCACAGTTCCTTGTGGAACTCCTTAGTTAATCTTTATTGGTGCAGATTTAGATCCATTAATTATTACAGTTTGCTCCCTGCCCAAAGGAAGTCTTGAATCCAGTGATTTAAGGGACCTGAGATTCCAAAGTAGTTAAGTTTTTTAAGTAAACTAAGGTGGTGAACTTTGTCAAATGCTTTTGAGAAGTCAAGTAATATTGAGTCTATTTGATCATTATTGTCTAAGCCTTTTGATAATTCATCTATTAAGCCTATTAATTGTGTTTCACATGATCTGTTTTTTCTAAGGCCATGTTGATGTGGGCATAGAGCATTATATTTGTCTAGGTGGCTAACTATTTTACTATATATTATGTGTTCTAGTAATTTACAGGTGATACTTGTAAGTGATACAGGTCTGTAATTACCAGTGTCTGATTTATCACCTTTCTTGAAGAGTGGATTTACGTTAGATAATTTCCAATCCTGGGGCACTTTACCCTGGTTTAGAGAGGCTTGAAAAAGAACTACAAGGATTGGGGACAGTTCATTGCTTAGTTCTTTTAATAACCTTGCAGGCAATTCATCTGGGCCTGTGGCTTTGTTTATTTTTAAGTTTTTTAGGAGTGAATGTATACCTATCTCGTCTACAGTTATGTTGTCTATTTCTTCCATTTTATTTAAATTTATTAAAACTTCCTTGTCGCCTGAGGCAGAGAATCATGATGAAAAGTATGTGTTAAGGATATTAGCTTTAGTCTCATTGTCATTATAGGTTTTATCATTTGAGCCTTTTAGTGTGGCTATTCCTGTAGGTTCCATTTTTTTAGATTTGATAAAGGACCATAAGTTTTTATTATTCTCAGTCATGCTAAACACAGTTACACACACAACACTACGTAAATATGTTCAGACATGGACGGATCACCGCCATAGACTAATTGTTTGATGGAGTGAGATCAGTACACCTTATCGCTTGTCCGCCGTAACAGTTGTCTTGGACTAAACGAAGAATGTCTCCAGCAAAGTCACAGCGTTACTCTGCTTTTTGGCCGATTTTAACCCCAGCTCCCCCTCGTCACACTTGATCACAAAAGCTAAGACCCACCCCCTTACAATATGACTTCACACATCTTTGACACCCCCGACCCCCAAACGCCGATTTTTGCTAATTAAAAATTAACATGTTGCAAATTAATCTTTTGTCATTTAAGTAAGTATTTATTGTAAAACTGCATTCTAATATCGTAACACGTGTGAAGCCATTGAAAAGGTCATTAAATAAATTGTAAAAAATATTATATTTAAGTGCAACTTTTATTTAAAGATGCGCGTTTTGATTTGACGTCACATTTCTTAAACAACCCACTCACCCTCTCGTCACACATCGTCACAAATGCGTGACCCCCCTTCCCCCCCCCCTTGATGGACAGCCCCTAAATATTCCTTTAACTTTACTTTGTAAATTTAAACACGACTGAACTTACAGCAATATCGCTGTCTGTTATATTAGCTGATTTAATATAAATAAACAATGGCTACCGGACTGATGGATAGATTAGAACAAACTTCTTAGTACTAATGATCCTAATAACCCATATGAATTTCTACATTGAATTATACCCAACATTTACTCTCTTTTGTTTCAGGGCTATCGAAATAATTGTTTCTTTAAGTGTTATATCTTGTGTTTCAAATGCGTTTTTAAATTAAAAAAAGATAAATCTGTAATAAACTTGGTTGATTAAATAAATAATATCCAGAAACAAATACGCGGAAAAAGTGGGTGGAGGGGTATAGCAAAAATGGGCGAGTGATATAATTTACAAAATACAATATCTTAACGGAAAACAGGAACAAGCAAATAAATACATCTCATAGTGAAATAGAAACATATTAGCTATTGAAATCCATATGTAAATGTGACCGTTTTGGTGAAAGTGAATAAAATGGCAAATATTTGTAATATAAATTATCATTGTATTTCAAATGATGATTTTCTGTAAACATTTTTTTGTTTGGTGGTCTTAAAGTTTGTTTTATTAATTTTTGAAAGACTGCATGTGTTTTACGAGTATTGCGAATGTCATCCATTGCTACGTTGGGTCCATATCTATGAGATATTTATCGATTAATTTTTTTAAAAAATTCAATGAATGCTTTCTTAAATTATTCTTTTAGCATCATACCGCTATTTTCCCTACTTGATATTGTCTCAGTAATAGTTGTACAAAACTGAAGTGGATTTTTTTTTCGTCTTTCTTATATCCCTTTTGTTCCTCTCAGCTTTCAAACATTTCTATTGTGAAAACACCTGGGCACAAGTACTTTTATTTTCTTACTTTATTTAATGTTCTCACCCCGTTAAACGAATAGACCATAAAGGAAAGAGTCAAACCGGTATCCTCGTAATGTATAATGTCTAACAAAATAGAATATTCCCAACCAACAAGACGTTCTTTTAGTTTATAGCTGCTGTGTTTATAAAGGTTTAATAATTCTTTAAATCATATATACACATGACAATATAATAACTCTACCTGGAGTTAACTTCAACGATAAAAAGTTGCTTCGTTTTATTCAAGCTTAATATATAAACATTATTTGATTGTGAAGAAATCGCAAAGGACTCTGAGTTTGTAAGAATGCAACGACAAAGTTCAAAAATAAATAGCTTAAATATTTAGCATTAATGGCCACATTGTATGAGGCAAATAGAGCTTGATGACGTCAAGTGATATAAGCCTTAATCTCCTGTTAAGAAGCTATGAGTCAGTAATAAAGGAACGCATTAGTTAAAAGTATATGAGAAATGATCTTCCAGATTAATGTAAATAAATCGATGCGCCACGAATGAACTTTAATAAGCGACACTAAGTTAGACAGAGTCGTTACTGCTCAGACATATTAGGTGAATGTTACTTAATGACGGGTCACACATTATAGTACGGTTTTGAGTGTTTTAATAAACAAAGGTGATCATGCAATTTTATCCCATGACACAT
Organism: Ampullaceana balthica; assembly: GCA_944989445.1. Taxonomy (NCBI): domain Eukaryota; kingdom Metazoa; phylum Mollusca; class Gastropoda; family Lymnaeidae; genus Ampullaceana; species Ampullaceana balthica. Next base: position 164,740 of record CALYLW010000680.1, on the reverse strand, counting down.
TTAAATGTGAAATAAAATTACTTGGATTTAAGCTATAGTTATGAACAATAGAAGAAATTGTATTTGCCTTTACGCTGTTTCTTCAACATTGTAGTCTTTGTTACAGTCTAGTTTCTAATATTGCTTCGACCACACAGGACAGGCTGTAACTCAACACCAATCAGGAATATATATAAGTTTATAAGTTTAATGCATCTGTACCACTACAAAGTAATTCATCCATCTTCAAAGTCTATGGTGTAGCTCTATAACTTGACCGCCTACCAATCACTACGTCACATGCTTTAACCCGTGTTCATAATAAAATTGCGAACAATATAATAATCACCGAACGCTTACTAGCATAAATATAATTTTTGTGGGAAATCACTAATCCTCTGTTGTTGTTCTACAAAAAATAATAAATAAAATTTAAAAAATATTCCTTGATTATTAAACAATATAATTTGAAATTGTCACGCAAGTAGTGTCTGTCAGTCCTGACGCTATTAATTTTAGAAAGCAGGGAAAACCAAATTACTGCACCAAAGCATCAAAAGGTGTGCAAATTAAATATGCGCTGTAAAAAAATATCACATGACGTCATTGTTTTCGCTAATATTTTAATTTTGGAAAAGGGATCAATGTAAAAAGAGGATTTAATGATGGTTAATTATAAAATTAAAAAAACATAGGGGGCGCAGTAGTCGCCCTGCAAACCCCTATTATAAAATACTTTGTGTACATTTCAAAAAGTTTAATATTTCGTATTTATCAAACAAGGACAAGTTAGTTGGGCTTTTAAAAAAGGTCGGCGCCATATGTGCCCTAAAAAAGTGCATTTTTTATAAAATAAATAGATTTCAGCTGAAAACTTCCGTCATTTTTGACGGGTGTACGCTAGTATGTATATATATTCCAAGCATATGTTACAGGGATAACAACATATCCACCTATAATAAGAATGATGTATAATTGTATTTTCTCATACAACAGTATATGTACAATCTGAGTACCCCTTGCTCACATAATAATTCCAGTAAGAGACATATCTTATAAAACCAATCAAATATCAAGGACCATAAATTATTTTTCTAAAATCAGCAAAATTATCACATGTGGGGAAATATCCCCATGAACCTATCCTACAGAAAATGCAACACCAGACAACGATATTGATATATATTTATATCAATCATCATAAAGTATGTAATAACATCTAATATAAAGTAATTATATTCCCCATCATTTTAAAATTTGACAATTGTTACTGGAGATCACTCGGCAATAAATCAATACGGAAATTAATAACCATAAGAAAAAATTACAAAATCATGACATAAAACATTGGAACTATACATAACCGATAACCAAAAAAAAATCATAATTGTGCAGATGGGGGTATATTTTTTTTGTCTGAACCAACCGTACAAAATGTAAAGTAATTATTATCAGTATCATCATAATCATGAATCTTGTCCAATTATATCGCTCAGACGAGCCTACGCACTTTTCTCCTTTGACATAACAACTGGTGTTGCTTTTACCCTGATTTTTATTTTAATACTACTTCTTGACCTACCCATTTAAACTTCCAGGTAGCATAGAATAATGTATCCGACAACCCGCCACATCTAGCCAAAACACTCGACCATATTTCCTACAAAATAGTTTATTCTTTATCATAAGTGTTACAGGAAATCCAATGCCCAACTTCATCTCCTGGTCTGTTATGAATATCTCGTCTGTAAAATCGTGTTTATATTTCCCCATTCTCGAACGCGCTTTGTCAATACTAATGGTATCGTTGTTTATATTTGATCGTAGTAAGACAAACATTTGTCAATACCAGTGCTGTCATGTTCCTCATTTACCGTAGTCAGAAAAGCATCGTCAATATTAATACTAACACCGTTGTCATCAAGCCCCATCGTTGGTCTAGTCAAAAAATAAAATTACCACAATCAGGAACATCACCAGCTGTATCAATATTGTCCTCGACCATCAAAAAGCTATAAACAGTCTTTTTTGGAGTTGTCGTATCTATCTATTATAATTTTTAAAAAAAACAGCCAGTTGACCGATCAGCCACCCTGTAAACTCTGCCTGTTGAAAGTACAGGTCCACACAATCCAAAAAGTACTTCATGATAGTCACCATCGTCATAGTCATAGTCGTCCATCTCCTCTCTGGTCTTTTTTTCTCCATTTTTCTGCCTCTAAAGCAGCTTGTAATAGAATCAATTCTTTATGCCATCCCACTTCTTTTTTTCCCCAGTTCATTTACATGTTATATCTGTTCTTCTTGCTGTCTCTCGTTCTTTAATTTTTCTTCCCGCTCATATTCTCCCCACCTATTGAAATATATATTTTAGAAAAGCGTCAACTATATAAATCCCAGTAGTGTACCTTGCTCTTTGTACCCTAACTGTCCTATCGCTATGTTCAGGTTCTATAGTAAATTCGTTAAACAACACGTATTTATCGTTTCAAATACACCATAACATATTACTATGTTAAAAAAATTGAAATTGACAATGTATAAAAAAATATTTGTTTCCAAATTGTGGAATGATCACTTTACAATAACGAGTGTCCATAATTATTATGAAACTTAAAGCGTTATTTTCCAAAACAAAGTTATAAACTGAAACATGGATAGGACATGCCTAAGTCAGTTTTATGGACACGAACGGTCACCGACAGCACTCTAACTTGGGTAGAGCAAGCCAAAGTTGCATTGTATGTACAGGAAAGGTCGCCGACATCACTCTGGACAAGGGGATTTTGATAGAGCAAGACAACATTTTAGTTCTATGAACAGAACGGTCACCGACAGCACGCTGGGCGTGGCTTAAGAAAGCAAACTATAAATAATCATTAATTAAATTTTTAAAAAGATATTTACATTACACTCAAATAATTCTGATCTTTCCTAAGAACTTGATTTTCCTTTTAAAACAGTCTTCTGTTCTGTGTTAGGAATTCTGAATTCTGATGTCTCCCAAAAACTTGAGTTGTCTACTGCCTCAATCATCAAATCCCAGACTTAGTCCCCGATGTCAAAGCCAAGTTTCTAATATTGCTACGACCACACAGGACAGGCTGTAACTCAAAACCAATTAGGAATATATGTAAGTTTATCAGTTTAATGTATCTCTACCACCACAAAGTACGTCCTTCATCTTCAAAGTCTATGGTGTAGCTCTAACTCTTGACCGCCTACACGCCACTACAGCACATCCTTTAGCGAACAATATACTATTCAACGAACGCTCACTAGCATACATATTATTTTTGTGGAAACTTTATTGTTGTTTTCAACTATCTTAGAACACGGACAAGTTAAATAATGCTATTTAATTATAAACGTAACTTTGCAAAAGGTAACATGTGGGAATAATTGTTAAATGTCGTATAAATACGTTCAAAATTTTTCGCTGAATTGTGTCAAACAAGCATTTTATATAACCACTAATTAGACTAGAGCTTGTAAAGTTGCAGAAAGTCAAGTGACGTGTTAAAAATCTGCTGACTTGATTAGTAAGCTAATAAGGCTTACACTATTTTCTTGTCAACCATGTAATTGCAATCATGGTTTACTACTTTTTAAAATCCCTTATATTAACTTCACGGCCATCTCTGTCGTCAACTCATGGGTGGGCGAAAAAAAAATAATTAAAAAATGACACACTTCCCATGATGCGATCGAGCTGAAATTTTGCGCATGGACCCGGGTCACCTAACAATGCATCGTATCAAAATTTCAGATCGATCGAAAGTACTGCAATTAAATTAATGCATTTTTAGTTTATCTCAATAAACCATATGTATCGGACGCTATTGTTTACATTTTACGGGTCACTTGACTTCACGCCAGCCATCGATGACCACATCTCGTGTTTAACACCAACAGTTGAGTTACCGCGTTGACGCCACCCGTCGATGTCCACACCCCCTCTCCCCTTCCACCGGTTTTAAAGCTAGGGGAGATAATTCGGTTTCAATCTGTAAATGTTTGTCGCGTATGAACATAATCAATACTTTTAGTTATGTATCATATATAATGGATTTATATTAAAAAAAATTGTTTTTACAGGGTTGTTTAATTAAATCCCTTATATTAACTTCACGTCTCTGTCTGTCGTCATCTCATGGGCGGGCGGAAAAACAAAAGTAAAAATGACACACTTCCCGTGATGCGATCGAGCTGAAATTTTGCACATTGACCAGTGTCACCTAACAATGCATCGTATAAAAATTGAAGATCGATCGAATGTACCGTAATTAAATTAATGCACTTTTAGTTTATCTCTATAAACCATATGTATCGGTTGCTATTGTTTACATTTTACTGGTCACTTGTTTTACAGCAGGGGGAGTTCACTCAATTTCAAGCTGTAAATGTTTGTCGCGTTGGAACATAATCAATAGTTTAAGTTCTGTCTCAGATATAAGGGATTTTTTGTAAGAAACTTTGTTTTTACGGGGTTGTTTAGTTTATTTTTTTAATAGCCCATTGTCAACATTTTTCACACCTTGGTCATATTTTTGTGGGCTGCATGCTACGACATTTATTATTTGGTTCTAAACCCCCAGCTTTCTGTTTCAAGTCATTGGATATTTTTTTAGCCACACAAAAACTAATCACAATCTGTTTGACTGACACGCTACAGTACAAAAGTAGCGTGCAACTGAACACGAAAATAATATGGTAGGTCAGTTGAGCACGTTTCTATGTCTCGCCACGGTGTTATCAGTAGTTACTGGAGGATTTGTTAACGACTGGGGCCAGCCAATTAATTTCAACTGTCCAACTGGACATCAGTTATGTCTCCAATATCCATAGCAACCGAAGAGAAGACAGACACTGGGAGTTTCTATGCAAGCGAGCTGGAAATATGTAAATTGTTGATCCAAAACCTCATTTTACTCATAATAACAAATTTATTACAACATATTTTGAAAATAATTGTCACTATCAAATAAACATAATGATATATAACAAATCCAAACTAAAAAAAAACAACTCATCATTAATAAGAGACATACATTTTTAAAGATATGTCGGGTTTTGCCATTGCACACCTTGTTCTTCGCTCAACAAACGTAGTTTCTTTATTGTGTTCCTAAATATTACTTTCCTTTGATTTTTTTTAGGTTTCCTTGAATCGTTAACTTTTGAAATGTCGGCAACATAGACAAGTTAAGCAAAAGGAAAGAAAATAACTTCAAGTTAGACCATTGTAGAGAGCAAGGTACAAATGATATGGTCACTAGCATTAAAGGATAATGCTATTTTGGAGCAAGAGGCTTAGGGAAACAAGAGTTTGGGGTCGAGTAAAAAAAGAGTACGTGATAGGGGCGCGGCGGTACATCTGGAATCACCTCTACTGACCCCACATTAAAGTATTTCTGGTGGTAAACAGGTTAAGATTGTTAACACCTTCATTCAGTGGAATAAGTAAGCTTTTCAAAGTTTTTAATTTTCATGAAAAAAAAATATTTAATTAAATTTGTTTAACACAATTCTGTTTTTCACTAGAGACATAAAGACAAGCTCGTATACATGGCTAGTAAACACCCCCCCCCCAAACAACAACAACCCACCCCATAAATAAAAATAATGAGGTGGATATGCGAGCCTTCCATCTACTAATCCAGGGCTTCTTAACATGGGTTCGGCGAATCAGTCTCAAGTGGTCGGCGGAGGTCAAGACACATACCGGACTCATATGATTACATGATCTTATCTGTTACAGACCCTCCTTCTATACAGAATATTATTGCGCCCTATATGCTTATCCATGGTTTGTGTCTAGTCCTGCATTCTCATAAGAGTTTTAAATGTTGATAAAGTGTTGACACGGCCATATGAAGAAGGGTCAGGTGAATGCGCATATGAAATTGGATAGGTTCAGTACCTCCAGCAAGATTAAGAACCACTGTACTAATGCCACATGACCAATCTTGACTTTAAGTGGCCCACTTACTACGTGTAATAATAACAAATAACACTAGCCTCGGAGTACTTTTGGAAGGCCACTAAAACTACCCCACGCCATCTTAATAACTCCTCAGATTTAGTAGACCAATTTTGAAACGTTAATATGTTAAAATATAGTTAAAATATCTTAATTCTAACACACATGCTGTACACTTAGAAACATTCAGCACAGATTGCGGGAATAATTTATAGGTTGTTCTATAGAAGTTTTACATTGACTGACTAACCGACAAGTCGAACATTTTTATTTAAACAAACTAAATAAAACACACCCGTAAAAACAAAGTTTTTGACTATAAACCCCTTATATATGAGACATAACCAAAAGTATTGATTATGTTCAATATAATACACATTATTTTCAAACGCGACAAACATTTACAGACTGAATCTGTCTTAACTCAACTTTGCTTCATAACCCTGGGAGAGGGGAAAAGTCTTGTCACCGATCGCTTGACCGAGCTCAGCGTGACACGTAAAATGTAAACAAAAGCACGCCGGTACTTCGATAGGTCGCGTCAACGCGTCAACTCAAAGTCTCACGTGGGAAAAAAACAATAACAAACAGTTAATTTGAATTACATACGTTATATAAGGAAAAACTAAATATGCATTAATTTAATTACGGTACCTTCGATCGATCTGAAATTTTGATACGATGCATTGTTAGGTGAGACAGGTCCGTGTGCCAAATTTCAGCTGGATAGGATGACTAGAAGTGGGTCATTTTTTACTTTTGTTTTTCCGCCCGCCCGCCCAAGACAGACAGGGAGATGACGAGAAGGCGGTGAAGTTAATATAAGGGACTTTAAAAACAATACAAAAACAAAATAAATAAGAACTTAACGTGACTAATTTGTTCAAAAGCTGTCATTTCATAAAGAGCAAAGTGCATAAAGATCATTGGGTGACGTAAAACGGAGAAGATGAAAAATAAAGTTGCCTGCTATCTTAGGGGTTGTCCATAAATGACGTAACGCGATTTTTCACTCCCCTCCCCCCTCGTCACGCGTCGTCACAAAAACGTAGGCCCCCCTCCAATATAACGTCATAGAGTTTTCCCTCAAAAAAAAAGCTTTTTTAAATATTTTTTTTTAAATGAGCATGTTTCAAATCACTTTTTGTCATTCAACTATGTATTTAGTGTAACGCTGCAATCTAATATCGTAACACTCGTGAAGCCATGTAAAAAACATAAAATAAATTGTAAGAAATCAAATATTTAAGTGGAACTTTTACTTAAGGTTGTGAGTTTTGATGTGACGTCACATTTCTCAAACAACCCCCTCCCCCTAGTCACAGATGGTAACAAATGTGTGGACTCCCCCTCCCCACTAGGGGAGTGACGTCATTTTTGGACGGACCCTTACATCAAAAGTCACATTTATAAATGGAGGAAAAGTAAATAATTTAACTTTGTTACTTTTTTCTCTAAGTCATTTGAAGTAAACATCGTCCACAATATGGCAGTAAATTCAAGGAATAGAATCCATTTGAAGGGAAACAAAAACCTTTCATCTTTTCCTTTGGCAAGAACGTATTCTCTTCTATTAGTACTTCTTTGAATTAGAGTCATATGATGACAGAGATTCTCTCTTGTTTAGTGACACTTCTCTCCACTCATGTTAACCTACATTAGAAGTGTTCGTGGAAATGGGACTTGACGCCAACAAGGATCTGGGATATTGCTTCCTCATACAATTTTCAGAACTACCACTCCTGGTGGTAATATATGTTTTTCTATTACTGTAACATTCATTTATTTTAAATTCAAGAATAAGGCTACTCCATTTGAATTTCAAATAACGATAACGTATGTGTGAAAAAAAAATATTTTATCATGGATGCAAATTAGATATTGATATTATAATAATTAAGCTATCATCAGTGGGGAAAAGTCAAAATAGTTATTTCTACATTAAACAATTTATCAATGGAATGCTTTATTCTCAGGGGAATACCCTGTAAAAAATATTATTAAACAAAAAATATCCTCTTATTACTTTCTTTAGCTGTATGCAACATACAACGGCCCATCTTGGAAAGTTGAGAAACGAAACTTCATCGACCACCATTTTTAATTTTTATAGTCGCTTTAGAATGGAAATGAGTTGTGATAGGATCAGCCGACTGGGAAGAGAATTAATCTTTATTGTGGTTGCAGACGATCGAAAATCGAAACATCTGTTAAAAATGAATGATAATAACAAATCTTCTGGTTTGGTTCACGTCACAACGGCTTCACATATAGCGTTGAAATATATCCATACGCTTGTTCCTATTTAACGTATGTAAAAATTTACACTTAAAAGTGACAAAATTGCATCGTTACACTCACTCTGTACCCCCTCAACCAAACTAATCCGTGTATTTTTATTATTTATTTTTAAAATGATTAAATGATTTTTACCCACAATCCATTTAATTTAAGCCATGTATCGTCACCATTTGATTCATTGGCGTTAACATGAACATATGTCCCCCCCAACCCAATCTAAACCTAATTGAAGGATTATTTTAAAAGCTTCTTTATAACTCTTTCTTTTCTTTCTTGGCACAGTATTTCAAAATCTGATATTCCTTGTAAATGTCAATCCACTGGTGTAGCTGCGGTTGTCGGTGGCATCATTTGGGTTGGTGTCACTCAGTGTGGTATCTCATGGAATTACCCCTTAACGACTTACTCCATAGACCTCCGAGTCTGCTAGTGCCAAGTAACGGGAACATACACAATCTTACATTTTGGTGCCATTCCTTGTTATGGCATCACACGGTGCGGTCCGCCACCCCTGGTGACGCCTGTGGTCGTTTGTCAAAGTGCTTGTTTCAACACAAATTGTCACATAATATTGTCCAAAGTGTTTATCATCGTAATTATCATCGTAATTATCATCTATCAATACCTAACTAGGCAATAGTTTGTTTGACTGTTTTCCATGTGTCAGGAGATGTGTATCGAGGAGTCATTCAATTTGTAAAATTTAGTTTTGTGCTGCTCAAAGCCACTTTAAAGGAGCGTAATACTACAATAATTAACAATACAATTACATAAACAATTATTCCCACCTTGATTTATTCTTTTGTAGCCATGCGATGATTTTGGTGAAAAGTAGTGAGGCGACAGAAATCATGTGAAGGACAGTGACATATTTATATATATTAAAAAGTGTTTTTCCTAGATTTTGATTTTTAAAGGGAACTAGCTTCAGGCTATGAGAAGTTTCTAGATCCGGAGAACTCTATCAATACAAGGAAAGGGTTTGGAATGATAACAAAAAAAATTAAGTGCTTTCGGGTATAAAATATATATACTGTATTTTTGGTAATAATTGATTCGTTTGGACGTATAACTAAATGATAGAGTTATTGTGTAGCTGTAGATAAGAGGTTTGCACTGGTAACATATTTTGGCTGTGGTGATGAAGCAGATTGTTTTTATAGATAAAATTAATATCTTTTATTATAATTAGGTTTTAATTCTATAAATGCTAATTTAACTTTATTAGAGTTTGAGTTAATTGAGCATTATGATAGCACATTCAGTTGGTATTGGAAGGTTGTTGTTTTTTGTGTTAAGTTCCATACTTATAGCCCATTGCATACAAAAATAAAGTTTTATATATATATATATATATACCAACATAGAAAGTGTTAATCTTTACATATATATATATATATTTCTAATAGGAAGAATTGACTAAAATATTTTTTTTAAACTCTCAAAAGATACGCATTTAATATAAAAAAGACGTGAGGTGATTTAAAAACGTTTAAAATATTTTTGTGTGGTCAGATTAGAGTTCCTTTTTTCCTTTCTTGATTAACACAAACAAACAAATACTTTAAGAAAGGGTAAAAAGACATTTCATAACTAAATACTATTTTAAGTGGGTAAAGGCAGCTAAATAAATTAACGGACCATATAAGTCTTGAGAGCAAACCAGTTCGCAATCTTGAGCTCGGATAATGCGTCAAATTTTAGGAGCGGCTTCAAGCACAGCTTAAAACTTTTACATTAGCATAAAAACAATACTAATAAATATCAATAATAAAAATTACAATACTAATAATGATATGATAATATGCATAAGTTTAATAATAGAAATGATGATAATGATGAAGATAATAATAATGTAATAAATAACAATAATAATTATTATACATACCAATTTAGTCATTAAATATTTGAATGAAGATTGTGGGAGTAAAGTTGTGGAAAAAAATCCTGGGGGTCCTTTGGTGTTGTTTGCTTTTAAAAAAAAACATTGCTACGGAAAAGTTGTAAGATGACAGTGTGATGTGTGATGTTGAGCTGTAATGCAAACCCATCATTCTGATAGAAAAGAGTGCAGGGCAAAAAGTTTATTGCTTTGACTTGAAGTAAAATGCGCAAATAACTATTTACACATTGGGAATTAAGAAATGGAAGGAGGGGGAATTCCGTCGATATGGGAAATCAAAGTGGTTACAAATGAAGCCAACACGAATTTAATATCCCCATTAATGGAGTCGTAAGTAGCTGCTGGTATAGGTTGACAGTAGTATCAAATGTAAAAGTTAACGAGAGAAAATGTACATAATTGAAAATTTAATTAGATTTTAAAAAATAGCTTCACGATTCTTATTGAGATACATTTTTGAACCAATAGACACATTTTATAGCAAGGAAGAAACTGCAATCACGTTTAGGTGGAAAACTTAGCCGGCTAAACAGATTAATTCTGTACTTCATTTTTTTTTGTCTTGTTTTTTTTCATTATCCTTCGAGCTGAGTGCTTTGTTGCTAAGTAGGCTAAGTGCTGTACTGCTTTTTTAAAAAGAGCGTTAAGTTTAAATACTCATTTTAGACACGGAGAATTATGTGTAGCAAACCCTATTGCAAACACACAAGAAACTCAGATCGGTAACATTTAAGCAGCGATTCTCTAATTTTAATTTTATCACTACTGTTTGTAAATATGTGTACCCCGAAATCTAAGAAAAAAGTCAATAAATTGACCTATGCCTTAAAAGAACAGAAACCAAATTGATCTATGCATGAAAGTGCACATTGATTACTGCCTGAACAGCACAGAAGACAAATGAAATAAACACCAAAACCTTGGAATTTGAAGACTCACATAATAGCAGGAGATTATAAAAGTTAAAATTCTATCACAACAGGGGCCATCCATATATTGCGTACACACAAAATCGTATTTTCGTATCCCATACATTTTCGGGTCACCCCCCCCCCTATGCGCATGTGCAAATTCGCTCCTCCCCGCCTTGTTTGAAAAATTAATTTTAAGCCAGAGTCAAAATATATTGGTTTTACACTTTATAGCAGTCAATAAATGACGTCACGCGCCTAAAGGAGAGGGGGTCACGCATTTGTGACGATGTGTGATGAGGGTGAGGTGGGGTGTTTAAGAAATATGACGTCAAATCAAAATACGCAACTTTAAATAAAAGTTCCACTAAAATATTGGATTGCTTGCAATTTATTTAATGAAGTTTTCAATGGCTTCACACGTGTTACGATATTAAAATGCAGCCTTACACTAAAATAAATATATAACATAACAACAGGGTATTAGTAGGCCTGACAAGACGTAACACAACAACGATCGTTTCGGCAAAGAGCCTTCCTCAACGGACAAATAGTACACAAATGAAACGAATATAACGAAATAATAAAACACTTAGCTGCGGTTAAAACCAAGTAGTCCAGTAGAGATAAAGTAAGGAGAGAAAAGTAAGAGCTTATACAGGAAAGGATAGGGTGGGTGTGGCAAATCAATAAGGTTGTTAGTGAAAACACAACGTTGATCCCATGTGGTGTAAGATTCCCTACTCATGGATTAGTCTATTCTCCATACTGACCCGGCCGGGTGTGTTTGTACAAGAAACCATGGTGGTGACAGACATGTCATCGACGCCCATGTGGTCACGTCCATTGATATGTCGGGAGACAGGACACTGTTTGTCTTGTTTAATGGCACGTACATGCTCAGCGATACGGCATGAGAGTAACCTCCCCGTCTCACCTATGTACTTCAAAGGACAGCGCTTACACACAATGGTGTAGACCACATTGCGGCTGATACAAAGATAGCCATTCCTAATCTTGAATATCCCCTTAGGGAAGACAATCTGGTCCGTCTGGATAACAAAGGGACATGTCTTGTAGCGATTACGACCACATGGCTTGGTGCCCAGATGGGAGGACGGAATAAGCAGACGGCTACGAACCAATAGGTCTCGGAGATTTTTGTCCCTCCTGAATACAATGAGGAATACAAGGATGTTAAATATGTTGTTTGTCACATGGTCCACGAGGAGGATGGTGCGGTTTTCAAAACGATTTCCTTGGCTCTGATGTTGTGGGGATCGTATGTGAGAACCAATTTGCTCTTTTTGTTCCTATCACTGGAGCTTGATACAAAGGCGTCGGCACGAGTGAAGTTTTTAGCTAGCTGAAGTGCTGCTTGAAGTATAGCTTTAGGGTAAGACCTGTGTCTAAAAAACTCCACCATTTCCAACGACTTTTCCAAAAAGTCCTCATTAGATTGACACAGCCTATATAGGCGAAGAATTTGTGTGAAGGGAATAGAATCCTTACAGGATTTGGGATGAGACGAGGGATAGAATAGGTAAGAGTGGCTGTCCGTAGGTTTGAAGTAGGCCGAAGTGAGGAGGCAGTTTTTCTGGAGAGTTACAGTAATGTCCAGGAAATTTACCGATAGTTCAGAAATCGTGTGAGTGAACTTAATGTAGGGGTGGAAAGAATCTACAAAGTTGATGAACGTGTCAAGTTCACTCCTCTCCATATGAGTACCGGTAACCCCACTGCCGTCATCGATGTATCTCTTATAAAATTCGGGGTGGCGACCAGTGTATTCTTGTTTCACTCTGTGCTCGAAATGGCCCATGAACAAGCAAGCATAGTTTGGTCCCATTTTAGTCCGCCTTGCGACCCCTTTAATTTGGTCAAAGAACTGGCCATTAACTCAAACGAGTTGAGGGTTAGGACCAATTCCGCCAAACGTAGTAAGGCGTGTGTAGGTATATCCAAGTGAGGTTGTCTGTCCAAAAAGTATTGCAGAGCCAGAAGGCCATCGATGTGGGGAATGGATGTATAGAGGGAACATACATCAAGGAGGAACAGATAGTGCTTTTCGTTTGGATTGATGCTCAGAGAGTCGAATGTCTGCAAGGCATGGTTGGTGTCCTTAATGTACGTAGGAAGGGATGCCACTAACGGTTGGAAGACACCATCCAAGAATTCAGAAATGTGTTCTGCTCGACATGAGCACGCAGAGACAATAGGTCTACCTGGGTTACCATCCTTGTGAATTTTAGGAAGGAGATAAAAAGATGGCTTACCCAGGTCACTGTAAAAAATGTGCATCCTGGACGCTGATTGAGGTAGAGCGCATTCTATTTTCAACTCATCGATGGTCATCACCGCCGTGTTGTTTTTTATGATGGGGTCTGTATTTCTCGGTTGGTTAAACTGGGTGTCCTCCTGTTGTCTCTGAGCTTCTTTAATACAACTCCTTATCCCATGCAACGACGGCTCCGCCTTTGTCAGCCGGTTTTATGACAATGTCTTTACGGCTGCGCAATAGAGACAAGGCTTTCAACTCAACTTTAGAAAGGTTGGAATGGCGGAGTCGAGGTAACAAAAGGTTTTTAATTTCGTTCTCGGTGCTTTTGATGTATAAGTCCAGAGCCTTGGATTGACCAGGTGGTGGTGTCCAAGTAGATTTCCTTTGTTTTTTGGAATGGGAATAATTCATCCTCGGGAAGCGTGTTGTTTTTCCCGGCAAAATGGAACTGAAGTCTGAGAGCGCAGAAAAAATGTTGAGAATCGCTCTGTAGTTGAAAACGGTCGCAAGATGGTGTAAGAGGAATGAATTTAAGACACTTAGACAAAAGAGATATTTCATTATCTGAGGGGGGTAAATCCGGGGGTATGCAAATTACAAATTTCTTATTTTTGGTGGTCTGTTGAGGTATAACTTGAGGAGATTTAAGGTTACCAGCTTCTTCTTTTTGTTAGTTGATAGAAACAGATATAAATCCCGGTTGAGTTGGTGGATAATGACTCCAATGAAGTTAACTGCCAAGTAGTTATCGCGTAACTTGGACCTCATGCGGTCAACCTAGACTCCCCTCCAATACGACGTCACAAAGCTTTGCCCCCCCCCCATAAAAGCTGTATTTTCTATTTGAAAAAGTGCATGTTTCAAAACACTTTTTTTTAGTATGTATGTAGTGTTTGGCTGGACTCTAGTATCATAATACACCTGAAGCCCTTGTAAATGGTGATTAAATAAATTTTAAACAGTCAAATTAGAGTTGAACTTTTATTTAAAGTTGAGCGTTTTGATGTGACGTCACATTTCGTAAACTCCCCCCCCCCTCCACTACTTCACACTCCATCAAAAATGGTTGAAAACCCCCCCCCCGGTGCGTGACAATGGTCGAACCCCCCCCCCGGTGCGTGACATCATTCATGGACGGCCCCCATATCAGTCTTGACTCAGTTGGTCTCCAATGCCGTTTGCAATCTGATTCGGTTTAAGTTACTAGGCTTAGTATTATACAAATTAAATTTATTGTGCGTACGTACACATTCAGTCGAGATCCCCCATCCCCCCGTACGCATACATATGCAAAATGCCTTTAATTGAAGACCCCCCCCCCTCCTTGCGTATTTAATATATGGATGGCCCCACATTATTTAGAATTAAATTTGTTTTAATCTGTTTAAAACCCAGTTTACATAATTCCGGGTTTCAGTCGTCGAAATCGAAAAGCTAACATGGTCTCATAATAAATCGACTTTAAAATATATCTTGGTTAAACAAAATCTCCGCAGAGGTGTAGATGTTTAAAATATTCTTCGAATATCCATTTATTTTCCTTTTTGTTTCGGTAACTGGTTTGAAGAATGATACATTATTTCCTACTTATTGTTTTATTTCTAATAAAGGTTGTAAAATGGTATGTTGTTTTATAATTTTCAGTTCTCAAATAAATTCAAATGTCCCAAATCTTATTTCTCCAACTTATATATATAAACTAAGCCAAAATTTCGTGACATTAAAGAACAGTGAAACTCCCCTCAATTCAAAGTTAACTATAATAAAATATTGATATTTTTTAATAAATTTATTATTCTTTTATTTTTTTCCTAAAGAACTTTAAATATCTGAGAGAATGAGCATTTTGCTATTCAACAAACCAGGAGTAGCAGAAAACCCTGTTAAAACGTAATGCTAATTCATGCAGTGCTATACCTACGTTTCAGAAAACTTTAGTTTTCGAACAGTTTTTTTTAAATGCTACATTTTTATATATTAACAATTGTATTTGAAAGAAAGTTCTTTTGTTAATCAATTTTTAAAATATCGTTTTATTGTTTTGGTACATTTATTTTAAAAACTTTAAAACCGTATATTAAAGAGAAAAAACCCCGTAAAAACAAGTTTTATACTATACATTCTTTATATACGAGACATAACCAAAATTGTTCATTATAATACCATCCAAGACCATCCAAAAATACAAAATTGCAATTGTGTCGTAAAACATGTTTAATATAATGCGCACCGATCAGGAATATGTTTATAAAAAGTGTTGTCTATAAAATACGCACATTATTGCGCGACAGAAAGGTTGTTCAATATAATACGCACCGCGACGCTCTATCTCAAAAAATAGCATGATACATAGGAATAAATAAAATAATCTAAACAATCAATAATTCATTTACGGTACATGTGATCGATCTAAAATTTTGATACATTGTTTTTATCATCAGTACAAAACTGCCTGCAAAATTTCAGCTCGCTAGCTTACAAGGAAAGGGGTTAAAATTGATCCAAAGTTATGGCGACAAGGGTACAATGGTTCAAGGTGGCAAGCAAGCATACACCATGAGTTAATATAAAGGATTTAATAAGCTAAAAATTCAATCATTTAATTACAGTACAGGCGTTTGATCTGCAATGTTGATACATCGTTTTTATCATCGGTACGAAACTGCCTGCAAAATTTCAGCTCGCTAGCTTACGAGGAAATGGGTTAAAAATCGATCCAAAGTTTTTTCGACAAACAAGCAAACAAGCAAGGGCTCAGACACAGCGAGTTAATATAAAGGATATTAAAAATACAAGATCCTCTTTTTATAGGCTACAAGAAAGTTGTTGAGTTCGCAGGTCCCCCACCCCTAAATGAGACAAAACATATTCCAAATCTACACCCAAACAACATTACCAATGAGTATGCTTTTATTTTTTATTTATAATTATATTTTTTTTTATAAACAATGAAATTGTATACATTAGTATGTAAACATATTTATACATTTACCTACCTAACTTTCATAGCAGAAAAATCGTGCATTATGCTATCAAAATTTAAATTATTTGTAATATCTTGTTCTAAGGACAATATTGCAAGATTTTGTAGTCTAAAAACAATCATTGTGGAACGAAAATAATTTTCTATCAACTTCAGTTTGGAGAAGCTCCTTTCACAACTAGATACACTGATAGCAATTGTCGAAAAAAATCTTAGCAAAATGTTGGGTACATAATTTTGCAATCTATAGTGTTGAATATATTTTAATAGATCAAGGGGGTCTTTTCCCCCGTTTTTCTAGCATAATGCCTCTTCTCGTAGTGTAGATACAGCAAGGGCTGGTCTATGCGACCGCAGTGGGCCCCGCGCTTTTATAGGCCTCACCTACATGGGCGTCGCTAGGAATTTTTCCAGGGGGGGGGGCAAAAAAATCCCACTTTTTTTTCATTTTAACTGGCAATGCTATACAGGTACAATTTTCAATTAAATCCAAGTTCAGTATAAAATAAGGGCTGAAAAAAGCCTTAGAAATTAATAAGACTTACAAATTAGTGCTGTAATAGTTAAAATACAACATTTATTAATGCATTTAATAAATAATTTTTTTTTCTCAAATGTAGGGGGGGGCAAATGCCCCCCCCCCTTGCCCCCCCCCCTTCCCTACGCCATGCTCACCTATCTTTTCACTTATTATCCTTATTAATACCTTATCCCTACCCAAACTGGGCCCCGCGCAATTCTTTTCGCAAACTAAGCTGCATAGGGCCCAGCAATTGCTAAAACCGGCCCTGTGTACAGTGTACAGTCATAAAAACCTGTATCCTTTTTCTTTCAATATTAAACTGTTCTTTATCAATTTCAATAAAGAAATTGATTTGATATTCAAATTCTTCTTTTAATAGGTTACATGGTATTATACACGAATATTTCTTCGTGGTCGAGAGGCTGCGCGCTCGACTGGCGTACCGATGGTCACCAAGCTCCGAATTGGTACCTAACACTAGTTTGGCGGCTGGCTAATGCGTGGCCTGAGAACGCTGCATCACTTGCCAGCAGATCATCCGTCATGGTCTTTGGACGCAATTATCTTCTGCATAGAAAGAGCGTCTGTATAGATAAGAGAAGATAAGATTTCTAGCAAGGACATGCAACTCATCAACGCGTTCTTTTATTTTAATTTATGATTCCATCCATGGATAAAAACATTTCTCGTTGTACTTCTTGCTCTAAAGATAGAACCACGTCTTCTGAATTTTCCCCACTCATATTTTTTCTCCTTCTAACTCGGCGTTCGTTTGATATTTCCAACTCTCTATAACAGCGTTCTGTATTAGCACATCTCTTTGTTTGGAAATGGGTTTGCATTAATTTTAAAAAAGACAGATTCCCATAAATTGAGATAACAGAGAAAAGAAAAAGATTGCATAGAACTGAGAAAAATTCCAGCATCTGATCTCGTTTTACTAATTACTTCTTCAGATGTCAATTTTTCCAAGACGCTTGAAATATTAATATATGTCTTTTTCGAAATTATGTATGCTATTGTGGTGTTTATTAACGGAGAAATTTGAATATTTTCATATTCTTGCGATAAATCTTAACATCTATCCATAAGGGGCCGTCCATAAATGACGTCACGCGATTTTTGCCGATTTTTGACCCCCTCCCCCCCCTCGTCACGCGACGTCACAAAAACTTAGACCCCCCCCCTCTAAAAATACGTCACAAATCTTTGACCCCCCCCCCAAAAAAAAATAACGAAAGAAAATAACAAAGAAAAAAAAACAACTTTATTTTCTATTTGAAAATAAGTGATTTCAAAACACTTTTATTATCATTTAAGTATTTATTATTTATTTAGTGAAGATCTACATTGTAATATCGTAACCCGCGTGAATCATTTTTAAAAAACGTTTAACCGGCCTTCAGAAAACGACCTGTGTTAACATCCTTAGCTTATATTTTATTTTAATGAATACAAATTAAACATTGACTATTGATCATCACGGTTAACGTCTTTGTTTAGAAAAAAAAATATTTAAAAATAACATTTTTAAAATGTATTTTTTTAAAATCCCTCAATTGACTGACGGGCATCCCGTAAGACAGAGGTCGGCGAACAGAGGTAAATAACCTGAACTGGGGTCAAAAAGGGAATTCTTGAGGTTAATGCAGACTCATTTGGGACTTATAACATCCACTACAATCCGCTAGATATATTAAAATACGTCATGTGTACGTGTACGCTTGGAATATATGCCCATTTTTAAACAGGTTCCATCCAGAAAATGCAATTTTTTAAAAATTTGACAACTATGTAGATTTCTTACCTACGCACTTTATGAAGACACCTAAATCTACCCTACTTTCATTTATATTGACACGAGTGACAATAATCTTAATCCACATGACTTGTCTTTATCGCGTATCATTTCTGTGATATTTAAAATTAATGCCTTAAAAACTGAGCTAAGAAGAAAAGTTGTTTTGTTCTCCTCTCGAATTGCAATGTCAAGAACTTTGATGCATTCAATAAAGTTAATGAATACTTGACTAATTTTAAATGGGCTCATTTACCATTATATCTAGAACAGTGTTTCTCATACTTTTTAGTATTGCGGACCAGCAGAAATTTTTTCCATTGTACCAGGGACCGGTGCACTGACAATTTTTTCTGTCCTTTTTTGAGAACATCTGCGGACCGGCAGCGGATGGCCCACGGACTGGCATCGGTCCGCGGACCACCACTTTGAGAAGCACTGATCTAGAAGACTAGAATGGCCAGGGGCGTTTTATCAAAAACCATCGAACAATTATATCAAACTTAAAACGTTTTTAATTCTATCAAATAGATTCCCTCCCCCCTCCCCTTTTAAAGAAAAAGGATATTCCGTGTCGTTTTGACTTAAAATATCTACACATAATCCTATTCAAATCATTTTTAGACACTTGTCATGCTTGTACAACTCACCAGTAGCATTTTGCGGGGGGGGGGTGCTAAAGACGATCTCCCCAAATCCCCGAGTCACATGAGCAGGACCTAGAGTCTGGGGGGGGGGTAACGCATACATAAACTTGTATATTTTGTGGTAACGGGCATGAGAGAACCAAACGGAGGTGCGGTTAGATCACATATGCTTTGATGTCAACATCAAACGACGCAGTGTAACAATTTCATATGTTATCTTGTGGATTCTCAAACTTATGGATTATAATTAGATTTAATTTTCGTGTCTTGATAGCATACGCCAACCAGCGTCTGATGGCCTACCGACCAGCACATTGAGAAGCACTGATTTTTTTTTAAAAAAGAGAAAAAAAGTCATTAAATAAATTGTGAGGGACCAAATATTTCAGTGGAAGTTTTATTTGAAAGTTACCCTTTTGATGTAACGTCACATTTCTTCAACCCCCCTCCCTCCCCCTCGTCACGCAACGTCACAAAAGTGTGACCCCCCTCCCCCCCTAGGTGCGTGACGTCATTTATGGACGGCCCCTAAAACAGACAAATTCAAATTATTTTCACATTACTTCAATTGGATAGGCGTAACATTTTTGATAATAACCGAATTTTTATGAAAAACACAAATTATGTGTGCTACTTTAATGCAATAAAAACAAAATAAATTTAATTTTTAGTAATTTACCTTACAATAATTTTCTGAAAACGGAAAGAGCAATATAAATTACTACTTGCAAGTTAAACACAATATTTGAACCACCATGCCAAATAGGTACTTGGTAGCGCATCATTCTGCGCATGTCGAAATTCCACGCAAAAACTGCCGTGGCGATATAAATAGAACAAAATGTTCGACCCAGCGGGGGAGTTCTATGGGTAAGGGGCCGTCCATAAATGATGTCCCGTGCCTAGGGGGGAGGGGGTTCACGCATTTTTGACGATAGGGGCGGGGATGCTTTAAAAAAGGGCAAATCAAATAAAAAGTTCTACTTAAATATTTGATTGTTTGCAATTTATTTAATGAGGTTTTCAATGGATTCACATGTGTTACGATATTAGAGGGCAGACTTGCACTAAATACATACATAAATGACAAAAATAATTTGCAACATGCTAATTTTCAATTCGAAAATACGGATTTTGGGGGGCAAGGCTTTGTGACGTCAAATTGGAGGGGGTTTAAGTTTTTGTCACGAATTATGACGAGTGGGGGGGGGGTAAAATAACCCAACATCGCTCGACGTCATTTATGGACGGCCGCTTAAGTCGTTGTGGGGTGACACCATGAGCTACCACCCCAGGTGACACCAACACTAGTGACGCCTCTGCACTCAGCCATCTTCTTTCTCTCTCATGAACCTGCTTTCATGCACCAATCACGTGATCTCTCTCTCTCTCTCTCTGTTCTAAATCTAGTTATTCTCACATGAAACATATCCTGTTTGATTGGCTAGCTACAGTATATAAGTAGCTTTCAGCACTTAACTACACAATCAAATTTGAACACACCGGGAGCATTTTTTACCAAGGAAAAAAACCTATTACATTCTTTCATTTTAAACGACTGAGATAACCATAACATGGCAGGTCATTTAAGCACGTTTCTTTGTGTCGCCATGGTGTTGGCAGCAAGTACTGTAGCCTTTGTTAACGACTGGGACGATTCATTTGATTTCAACTGTGGATCTGGACGAATCATCAGTTATGTCTTCAGTATCCATGACAATCAAAAAGAAGACAGACGCTGGGAGTTTCACTGCAGGACAGCTGGCACAACACATTCTTGTTCTGACAGTGGTAAGTGATGCTTAATTTTTCCTGTTAGAATAATTGGCTAAATATTATTTTTAATATTGCCCATTTAGGGAAACATGATAAAAATTGAATAATGCATAAAAAAATAATTTAGAAAAACAAAAGATTAAATACAGGTATTAAATCAATACATTTCGTATATTTTAATGCTGCGATATTTTAAATTGAATTTTCTTTTACATTTTGATCTTTAAATTTAATTAACAAATTCATTCCAATTTCAATTTTTATTTTGAATGATGTCTCATTAATACTAAATTAAAAACAATGTAATAATGTAAGAACCCAAGTTACCGATTTATATTAAAATGATTTTAAAACAGCATAAGAGATTTCATAATTTTATTTTAAGAGAACAAACCGAATGTACTATTGCATTACTCAGTTTTGTGTAATTGGCTGTAGACAAAGTATTGACATTAAATATTTACTATTTAAAAATAAATCTTTAAATATTTGTGTGTGTAAATAAATTTGTTTTATTTTAAACATAAAAACTTCAATTAAGATTGTATAATATTTAGATATACGTACTGATCAACAACATAATGTAAAAAGTTAAAATCCTTATTAATATATATATATATATATATATATATATATATATTATATATATATATATAATATATATATATATATATATATATTATATATATATATATATATATATATATATACTAGCAGACCCGTCGTGCGTTGCAACGATCTCAGTAAAAAGGAATACATGTAGATAAAGAAGAAATTATTTTAAGGTTCACCGGGCCCATCAGTTTAACATATGACGTTCGAAAATCTGTTCATTTTCATTACAAATATATAAATATATTTATCTATTTTGCTCAATATCGTGTAAAATTGAATGGGGAATACAATACATGTATACTAAAAGTTTAGTAAAAACAAATTTAGGGCTCCAAGCCCCCGAGGAAATGGACATTAGGAGTTCAATGCCCTATAGTTATTTAATATAGACTCTTAAGTTTTTATATACCATGTTTGGACAAACTCCAGTTATTTTCTCATTATCTAACAATTAAACTAATTTTTATATAGCTAATATAAGAAAAAAAAATACATTAATGGGCCCTCGGGCCCATTCGGTTCAAGATGTACATATGGAAAACCTGTTCATTTAAATTCAGTTTCATCATCGATATATTTCTAAAGATCGTTAATAATAGAATGACAAATAATATCTCAAACATATACGAAAAAAAGACATTTGGGACCCCCGGCCCAATCGACGTAAGATGTAAATTTCAACATGCTGTTCATTTTAAATCAGTTTCATCATGGATATATTTCTCAAGATCGTTAAAAATACAATGGCAAATAATATCTCAAAACATATTCGAAAAAAAAGACATTGGGGCCCCAGTCCTGAACAATTGGATATTAGACGTGCAATGCCCCTTTTTATTTTAATATGGGCTACCAAGTTTTTATATACAAAGTTTGGTTAACATCCATTCATTTACTCAGTAGCTATCACATAAACTAATTTTTATAAAGCTCATAAAAGCAAAAAACGACATTGAGGGCCCAAGGGCCCAAATAGTGCAAGATGTCAAGTTCATAATATCTATTTATTTCAATCAATTTTATAGTGGTTATATTTATCTATCTTTCTCAAGATCTTTAATAATTGAATTGGGAATAAAATCTTAAACGTTTATAAAAAAAGACATTTTGGGCCCCCGGCCCCGAATAAATGGACATTAGGAAATAAGTTCCCTATAGTATTTTAATATAGGCTATCAAGTTGTTATGTACCAAGTTTGGTCATGATGTACATTTTGAAAACCTGTTCATTTAAATTCAGTTTCCTCGTGGATATATTTCTCAAGATCGTTAAAAACTGAGTGGGTAATAATATCTTAGAGTATACAAAAAAGACATTTGGGGCCCCCGGCCCTGAACAATTGGACATTAGAAGTGCAGTGCAATTTTTTATTTTAATATTGGCTACCAAGTTTTTATATACAAAGTTTGGTTAAGATCCAATCATTTACTCAGTAGCTAACGCATAAACTAATTTTATATAGCTCATATAAGCAAAAAAACGACATTAAGGGCCCCAGGGCCCAATTAGTGCAAGATATAAAGTTCATAACACCTATTTATTTCAATCAATTTTATAGTGGTTATATTTATCTATATTTCTCAAGATCTTTAATAATTGAATTGGGAATAAAATCTTAAACGTTTATGAAAAAAGACATTTTGGGCCCCCGGCCCCGAATAAATGGACATTAGGAAATTAGTGCCCTATAGTATTTTAATATAGGCTAGCAAGATTAGCAAAAACAACATTAAGGGCACCCGGGCCCGATCGTTGCAAGAAATTAACTTTGAAATACCTGAAAAAAAGTAGCCTATTTCCATCCCGGGAGCGTACTCAATAGTCTCCAAAAGTTTCATGGCGATCGGATGAATGGTTTAGTCGGCTATAAAAGACATGCATACATACATACATACATACATACATATAAACATACATACATACTTTGATTTTTTAATATATATATATATATATAATATATATATATATATATATATAATATATATATATATATATATATATATATATATATATATGTATGTATATATATATATATTATGGCTGTTATCGATTTATTCAAATTTGATCGTTTACTTTGGAAAATTATCGATTAATTAATCGTTAATTTCGATTTAAGCCAAAAATAGAAATTTATGACGCCATTAAACTGAACATTTCAAGGCAAGTAACAAAAACAGGTAATTGACTTTTTAAAATTGTAAAGAGTTATTTCCCCTGTTACATTGAAAATTAAGAATATTTTGAACTAAATTTTATGACAATGTGTTGATACTTGATCGGATGTTTGTGCTGAAGGTGGTATGTCACCGATGTATTTGATCCTTTAAAAGAGAATTGTTTATGGCAGTGAACACAGTAAACTTTTTCACCATCTTCGACTTTTGCCATCCGCAGTTAGCTTAAAAACAAAAAAATTTATTAACTCTCCGGTTACATGTTTAAATTTAACTGTGCTAATGCTGTCAGACATTTTTTAATGGACGTCTGCCGGTGTTGCAAAATAAATCCTCCCCCATACAGAGTCTCTCCCCCCCCCCGAGACTCTGTTTTAAAACAAATCCTACTGGGCGAGAAAATGTTTTCCTGCCAATTAAAATAAATTCGCCCCTACCCTGTAAAATATTCCCTCCCCCAAAATAAATTCGCCCCCATCATAATTTCGATATAAAACAAAGAGATCATTAAAAAACTAAAGAATAAAGAATACTTACGTGTGTATTGCTGTAATATTCACATATGTTTAATGTAATACTATTTATGGAAGTGGCGAAGATATAGAGAGATAAGAGGGGGAGTGGTCCATACCGTTTGACACCTCTCAGGGGCGTGACATAATATTCACACATGTATACCTTAATACTAGTTATTGTAGTGGCGTATAAATAGAGAGATAAGAGGGGGGTGCGGACCATACCGTTTGACACCTCTCAGGGGCGTGACATAATATTCACACGTGTTTACTGTAATACTATTTATTGTAGTGGCGTAGAAATAGAGAGATAAGAGGGGGGTGTGGACCATACCGTTTGACACCTCTCATTGGCGTGACATAATACTCACAGATGTTTACTGTAATACTACTTATTGTAGTGGCGTAGAAATAGAGAGATAAGAGGGAGTTGTGGACCATACCGCTTGACACCTCTCAGGGGCGTGACATAATATTCACACATGTT
The DNA here is from genome assembly GCA_944989445.1 of Ampullaceana balthica. Lineage (NCBI taxonomy): Eukaryota > Metazoa > Mollusca > Gastropoda > Lymnaeidae > Ampullaceana > Ampullaceana balthica. Next base: position 139,863 of record CALYLW010000680.1, on the reverse strand, counting down.
TACGGTAATACTATTTATGGTAGTGACGTAGAATTAGAGAGATAAGAGGGGGAGCAGACCATACCATTTGACACTTCTCAGGGGCGTGATATAATTTGAAAAATTACTTAATTACTTGATTTTTCCCGCTGTACAAATTGACGCACAGGCAGTTTTGGGGTATATAAAGGCAGTTGTTTTGTTTCATAAAGCAGGGATTATGTCTTTATAGGCATGGGTTTGTGTTATTACTATAAATAGTAAGGTTGTACAACGTCGGGTGTTCAGATGTTGAGAAAGTTTCTTAATATCTAGAGTCGGGGGGGGAAGGGTGGGAGCGACCCAATTAAGTAACCGCATGGAGGGAACAAAAATCGGGCTACGACACTGACCTGTTTAACTTATGACCTGATTATAAAGTATTTTTTCTTAAAACTCTGTGGGCCATGCATTGTTATTGTGAGACGCAGAGGCGAGGCGTCAATTGAGATGGGGGGGGGGTTACTGGTGGTGCTGACTGCAGTGGCTGACACTATCACAAGGGGTAAAACAAAATCTAAAATTAAGTATGTTCCCGTTATTTGGCACTGGCAGACTCGGAGGAGGACTATGGGTTTAGTCGTGAGGGGGTGACACATTGAGCTTAAAAATATATATTATATATATATATATAAATATATATATATATATATGTGTGTGTGTGTGTGTTAGATATTACAAATGCTTTGTACGGAATAAACGTGATTTCAGTTTCAGTCACTTTTATTTAGTCAAAAGTTTGCGTACACACACAAACATAGATTTTTAAAATTAATTTATTTTGTTAACATTCAGAAATACAGCGCAATTATTGAACCTTATTTTCATAACATCACCATGCACGAATAGATTATCTCATATCACGATTGTGAAATTATCTTTTACTGTACACGTGTATTATTTTTCTTTA